>JAEHOD010000034.1:600000-812500 GCA_016834595.1 Chlamydomonas schloesseri
CATGTCCGTAGCACATTCTTAGAGCAGACCGCCAGCCCCGGCTCGCTGAACCACGCGGCTCCCGCCCCTTCCCCTTCCCCTTGTCCTGCACAGGCGCGCCGCCGCGGGCTCAGACGGGGAGCCGCTGCCCTCGCGCCCCGTGTCCAACTGGGCGGTGCTGGGCCTGACCGCGCTGGCCCTGATGGGCTACGCCGGCCACTGCATCTGGGTCACGTCCGAGGCCTACTCCTCGCCCTCCATCGTGCTCATCAGTGGCTGGGGCCCGCACCGCCACGTGCTGGACGACTTCCGCGAGGCCTACTACTGGTGGGGCCCTGGGGAGGCCGGGGCGGGGGTGGAGTGGGGCTGTAGGTGTGGGGTGGGGCGCTGGGGGTGGGGCGGGCGAAAGGTTGAGGGGAAAAGGGTGGAAGGCTGAGGCAAAGGGGCTCTACAAGGGCAGGGTTTGTGTGTGAACTAGGAGTCGTCGCTGTGCCGAAGGCTGTGGCTTTGCATGCTGATGCGACTTGACCATGCGGGTGTGTCGGCCTGCTGCGTGCCCGCCGCCGCCGCCGCCACGCGCAGGCTGCGTCACAACACCAAGCCGGACGCCAAGATCATGTCGTGGTGGGACTACGGCTACCAGATCACCGCCATGGGCAACCGCACCGTCATTGTGGACAACAACACCTGGAACAACACCCACATCGCCACCGTGGGTGAGTCGGGCGGGAACCGCTGGGTTCGGTTTCATGGGCCGGTTCATGGGCGAGTGCCCCACGCACTGGTGCACCGCAGCCAGTGGACGGTCCCGTGTTGCTGAGTGGGTGAGCAATGCGCTCCGCGGCGCTGTATCCATACTCACCTATCGCTGGCCTCGCCTGGTTCATCCCTGACCTTCCCCTGCACCTCGTGCACCTCGTCTGTTTGCAGGCCGCGCCATGGCCTCCAACGAGACGGAAGCGTACAAGATCATGCGGCAGCTGGACGTGGACTACGCGCTGGTCATCTTTGGAGGCATGTCCGGATACAGGTGGGCGGGCGTGTTGCATGGGGGCAGGCGGCGCGGGCGCGGGGAGTGGGGAGTGGGGAGCAGGGCCCGGTGGGAGGGGGGGCAGGGGCAAGGCGGGTCCTGCGCACTTGGTGAGTGCTGATCAGCTGTGAGGTGCCGGCGAGGTGTCATGGGGGGGGACTGGACACCGGGGCCTGGCTGTTGCAGTGACATTGGGCATTGCATTGGCATTGCATTTGGATGTGCTGCTCGCAGCTCCGACGACATCAACAAGTTCCTGTGGATGGTGCGCATCGGCGGCGGCGTGTACCCGGACCACATCAAGGAGTCCAACTACCTGAACAACGTGAGTGAGCCACAGCGATGGGGGCCGGGGCTTGCAATTGGATGCGGTGTGGGGAGTCCCAGGCTGCCGGTGGCGTTTGCAGGTTGTGGCGGCGCGCGTTGGGGTTACGGTAGTCGTTCATGACGGAGGGTGCTATGACCAGTCGTTTGAGCAAAGCTTCGCCACCGCACCGAGGTCTTGACTGCCGCCCTGCACCCTAGCGCCTGCACCTCACATCGCGACTACTCCCCAAACGCCGCGCCGCACCGCACCCCACGACTACTGTACCCGTGAACCGGCCTCCGCCTTCTTCTTCTAACTCAAATGCATGTAACCGCACCGCACAGGGCGACTACACCGTGAGCGACCGCGGCACGCCCACCATGCTCAACAGCCTCATGTACAAGCTGAGCTACTACGACTTCGGCAACATCATGACCGAGCACAACAAGGGCACCGGCTACGACCGCGTGCGCGGCTACGAGATCGGCAAGAAGGACGTGACGCTGGAGCACCTGGACGAGGTGGGTTCGGGGCAGGGGGGTAGCGCTGGGAGACGTTCGGCAGAGTCTGGGATGGAGAATTCTTCGCATCGCCTGTGTGATTAAGCCGTGTTGCTTTGTCCATGTGAGCATCCCGTGTTGTGTTGTCCACCATGGGGAGGTTGTGCGCCATGTTCAACATTTCAGCCGGTGCTTGAAGGTTGGTACACCCGCGCCTCGCCTCGGCTTTGTCCTCCACTTGTTTCGCCCGTGACTTCGACCCTCTCGCGCGCACAGGCGTTCACATCGGAGCACTGGATTGTGCGCATCTACAAGGTGAAGGACCTTGAAAACCGCTTCTAAGACAACGGAGCGGACGTGCGGAGCGCCTGTGAACCTAGCCAGGCAGCATCGCGAATCACGTCTCCGTAGTAGTCACTAGAGGAAATAGAGGGTGCGGTGTTGAAGAGAGCATTTGGAAGGCGAAGGTGCACGGAGTGGAGGCAGGGCTTGTGCAGGGAAAAGGAAGGCAGCAGGCAAATAGAATGGGGGGGATAGAATGCGCGGGGCACGGTGCCTGGGGAAGCGGAACGGAGGGGCTAGGGTAGATTACGGAACATCTACGGAAGCTACGGAACATCTGATGCCGTGATGCGTACATGCTTTATGGTTGGATGCTTGTCCAAGTTGGTGAGCATTTTAGAGCATGCCCGTGTTGGTGGAGTGCTCTTGTAAACGTGCTCAGCGACGACCGCTCCTGCATGCTGCGCCATTCATCTTTCCGAGATTACAAAAGTCGCACTACCGCGTCGGTTGCCTATGCTGCACAAGCAAGCGTGTAACCTGCACAAGACAGGCCGACAGTGGGGCCCTCCGCGCGCGGCAGCCATCGCCAATCACCCACATTCTTCAGACCGGCAGCGCAAACACGACCTGGTTAGCGCCCGTGAAAGGCAGCTTTGTAACGCATACCGACGCATACCGCACTCCCGCCGCCGCTCCCTGACCGCGCTCCCCCGAAACCCCCGCGGCCTGGCCGGTGCCTGTGACTATCTCATTCCAGAGCGGCCCGCTTGTCCCCGGCGCCCCCGGGCGCTGCCCGCTGCCGCCGTGCTCCCACCGCTCCGCCTGCTCCTCCAACCACAGCACCGTGCCGGCCGTGCTGCCCACCGCCGCAGCCTCGGCGGCGTCCGGATCTTGCACGCCGGCAGCGACGAGCTCGCCGCGGTCCCCGCCTTGCGTGGGCCAATCACCAAGCCCCTCCTGCTCCTCGGTGAATCGCTGCAACTGCGCCTGTGCCTGCGGCTGCGGCTGGAGGTGCTGGCGCTGGCCATGCACGCGTGACGTCAGCCCTGCGGCGTCCTCGGCACGCTGCCGCAGGTACGCAATGAGCTGCGTGTAGCTTTCCACCGGTACTTCCTCCTCTGCCCACTCCTCTTCCGCCTGCTCACCATTCGCCCCGCGCCTCAGCTCCAAAGGCGGCGGTGATGCGTTTGATGGCTCGGCAGCGGCACTTGAGGCACCGCTAGCGCCAGGGCCGATCCCTTGCGCCTCAGGCGCACCTCTTCCAGCGCCGCCGCCCGGACGCCCTGCTTGAGGGGCGTTGGCGCCGCCGCCCTGCCGCGTGGCTGACACCGCGGACAAGGGCTGACGCAGCCGCCGGTGTGGGAAGAGGCGCGGGAACACGCAGCAGGGCACGATGGCGAAGGGCTTTCCGCACTCCAGCGCAAAGTCCAGAATGGAGTCCGTGGCTTGGTCCGGGTGAAGACCCACGACCTGCAGCAATGCGTACACGTGCCACCATACATTCCGGTTCACATGGATCGCGCGCTGCAAGCAGCTGCGTTTCCTTGACCCGCTCCTTACGGGCGCAAGGCGGGTGCGCGCGCTCGGCGTTCCCACATACATGCTTATCGTCTCGCTGACGCCTCAGCTTACCAACGAGCAGCCGTGCAGCAACCGCTCCGCCTCGTCCAGCTGCTCCTCATCCACTGCAGCAGAGGGCTCCTCATCTTGCCGCCCCTCCTCCTCCTCCTGCTCACTGTCCTCCCCGCCCTCTTCGTCCTCCTCCGCCCATGCTGACAGCTGCTGCAGCTCTTCCAGAGGCGGCAACGTCAGCACTGCAGGCCGCGCGTGCCGCTCGCCCCGCCTCCAGAGTTCCGGGCCGAAGCGCGCCCGCAGCTGCGGCAGGTGGAAGTCCGCCGCCTTGACGCCCGCAGCCGCCAGCGCCCGGTGCTGCTGCCGCGACAGCGCCGCCGCCCGCCGCGGTTCCACCAGGGTGCAGCGCACGCCGCAGTGCAGTGTCAGGTGGAAGGTCAGCGCACCACGCCCGCCTGCGCGAGAAGCGTGCCGTAGCAGGAGGCCAACATAGGCAAGGTCCTTCCCTCAGGGACCTCTATTCCTGAGTCTCGTTACGCCCACTCGCTCACCCGCAATGTCCACCACGCCTGTGCCGCTATTGAGGTAATCTCGACCGAACGCGCCCACCAGCCACTCCGCCAGCACCGCGGCGCGCCGCCGCTTGGCGCCATCACCCGCCTCGTGCACAAAGCCAGCGGCTGCCGCCGCGGCCAGCCGCTCCGCGCGCCTGCGCGCGATTAGCACAGGCAAAGAGCCATGTTGGCTTCACACAGGCATGCATGAGTGCAAAAAGTGCTAGTGACGCGGCCATCTGCACCCATCACGACCGAATTGGTTCAGAGGTAACCACCACCACGGCAACAACATCGCCACCAGCGCCCCCGTCACAGGCCGCCTCGGCCCCAACACGTACGTGCCTGCGTCGCATGCTGATGACGCGCCACCGGCAAGCAACTGCGCGTGCGCACCTGCTTTGAGCGTACGTCTGCTGAGCCCCTGAAGCACCACCTCGCGCTGACGGGTGGGCGAAGCGGCACGCCGCTCCCTTGGGACACCGACCCGTCGCTGCCCAGTACTTGCATAGCGACGGCTGCTGCTCGCGGCCGCTGCTGCTAGGCTCCGGTGCCGCCTGCTGAGCAACTAGGTCCGACTGCCCCTCCCGGCCCACGGCAGTGGCTGTACCATTCGCAGCCCCAGCGCGGCCCTCGCGCGCTGCCACCTGAGCCTCCTTGTCCTGTGGGCCCCCTGCTTTGGCCGGCCGCGGCCCGGTTTGGGCCTGTGGCTGGTTCAGCTGTTGCTTGCGGCTCCAGGGCGCCGGCCGCGGCACGAAGTGACAGCCTGGGTACAGCTCGCTCCAGCGCTGTACGACTCGCATCGCGTGCACCACAAATGTGGGATGATGTGGCGCCGGGGTCTGGGCTCCGGTTGCTTCCGCAGGAGGGGCCGGCGGCCCCTCATGGCAGCCCATGACCTCCACTCGGTCGCCGAGCCTGTCCGGAGGTTGTCTGACATTTAAACTGGATGGAGATCTGGGTGACGCTCTTTCTACAAGCCAATGTGCTACGCGACACGTTTTATATAACAGGTTGGCGCGTCTGCCAGCGGGCGTCCATGGGCAACGGTCCTGCAGATGGGCTCCAATTGTTGCATGCCCTGCCATCAGTGGGTGTCTCACCTGACAGCGTCCCGGATGGCACAGGCCTGCTCCACATCGAGGATCTCACCATCCTGTGCAGGATACGTACGGTATGGATGCCCCCGTGTTTCTGCAGTTATATTTCCTTTGAACCTGGCACGCCGTAAATGCTGGGCGGACCAGAATCAGGCAATCAGCCCCAACTGGCCCCAAGATCAGCCCGCACGCACCGCCTTCACGAGCAGCTCAGCCCATTCTCCATTGGCCGCGTCGCTTATGGCGGAAACGCCTTCACCAGCAACCTCCAAGTCGTAGAAGATCTACAGGGGAATGGCCAAGGCTCCATGGGTCTGAGGCGAGAGTTGGACTTCAAGGAGGGGCTTGAGGAGGGGCGACACTGGTGGGCACCCCCACCGAGCGAGGCATCCTCCGAGTTGACTGCGTATTCGTAACTTCTGAGCACATACCAGTTTTTTGCTCAGTGGTCTCTTGAATGTAATGACACCCTGCAATGTCGCGAGCACAGGCGTTGAGTTCTCCATTGCCGTTACGTGTCGAGCTTCTCGCCGCGACTCGTGGGCGGCATGAAGAGCATAGGGTAAGCGAGTTTGGTAAAATCGAGTAGAGTAAATTGGCCTGGGAGTGGGTCAAATTAAAGATGATGATTGTCCGACGTGCCTTGACACGATGCCACCCTGCGCCTTAGATGGCGTTTACCCCCATCCTGCGTGCCCATCCTGCCATCCTGACCCGCATCCGCCTGACCTCCTACCCCGCCCTCTGGCCTTTGCAGTTATCTACAGCAAGTCGCGCGTGCTGTTGTTTTCATGTCGCTGGGCAAGACTAGGGGGTCCTTGCTGTCGGCCGTCCGACGGTCTGAGCCTCAACCGCTGCCATGCCCGCGCGTGCGGAAGCTGCATAGGCCATGAGCGCGTTACAGGTCAAGTCTTGTGGTTTGGCAGGACGCTCGGTTCCTAGCTAGTGCGTAGACACGAGTGCAGCACTGCATCACCGTTTGGTAGTTCTGGGGGAGCTTACAGTGTCATCTTCGTGATCCCGGCGTATCCCACACACGCACAACATGCTGCAGCTATGCATAGCCGCCATCCTTGCCACGCTTGTCGTTATCCACTTTCGGCTGATAACTGCCGCACTCCGGCCTTGCGCATCGCAAGCGCCTAGTCACCTACCAGCCCGTGCGTGCCTGCCATCCGGCTGTTGCCTGCACTCGAATAATTCTTAAGATTTTAGCATTGACCATTGCCAGTGGTTGGGTGCGGACTCCCCACCACTCTCTCATAGGCTGCCTCGCTGGGATTAAACCAGCGACTGACTCCCAGGCACGCGCCCACGCCCTCCATTCTCACCTAATGCACGAAAGATATAAAGTTGGAAGGGAAGAAGTACGGCACTACGGTATCCGTGACTAGTAAACCGACATGCCCATCATCGCCGCACCACAGAAGTTGGGGGCGAAGGCACCCAGGCTTTACTAACGGCCGGCACAAGGCACCCGTAAGCAGTAGCCTGGACGGACAAACACACGCATCGCATGCTACAATGCCCACTCATCAATACACGCCAAACAAGCCAAAAGCGCGCTCCAGGTGTCGTCCACGTTGCAACCTAGCCAGCGCGTACACACCGCATTCCACCTACCCTATTGCCCCTCGGTGTTGCGATGCTTCATCCGCATTAAAGCCAGTGCATGGGGCCCAGGTACAGCAAAACCCCAGCACTGCGCATGTGCGCACAAGACCCGCAAGCAGCCCACACCTCGCATTTACTGGACTTGCCTGCTGTGCCCCCCAAGCCAACCGACAACCCTGCCGGTATCTTATTGCACGTGCGTTCATTTAGTGCGTTAAGACACACTGCAAAGGACCATCCGAGAAATTAGCCTGCCGTCAGAAAGGATATATCTAGTGCACGAGTGCGCGCACAGCCCGCACTGCCACGCGGGGCTCCATTGTTAGCCCGGCGCCATTCGCTTTGGCTTCATGTTGCCTCACATCGTCATCGATCACTGCATGCAGTACACCCATACGGTATCCATTCTGCTTGGCCTTTGTCTCTAAATAGCGAACAGTACTCACCACTAGAGTTGAACGTATGGCAATGCAACACGACCACAGACTAAACCCACGCAATGGGCCCCTCACGCACGCTCCCCCTCTCCCCTGGTTTCTTCATCTTCCACCCGCGGCACCTGTAGGCTCCTGCCTTGCTACGGCGCGTCCCGCACCAGCCGTGCCGCCTCACACCCGTACCACGCAACACCCCCCCCCCCAGCACCCTGCCGCGGTCCTCACATCCGCTCGTTGCCGCTGCCCCCGCCGCCGCTCGGCTCCTCGCTGTCACCGCCGCCGCCCCCCATTGCCCACGTGGCTGTGGAGCTCTCCACGCCGCCCGGCCCCACGTCGCTCAGCAGCCCCTGCTCGCCGCCGTCGCCCGCGTCCTGCCCGTCCTTGCACAGCAGCGCCATGCGCACGGTGCTCTGGCTGCCGTACTGGCGGGCGGCCTCCAGGATGCGCAGGCGGGCGCCCAGCGTGGGCACACCCATGGCCTGAAGGCAAGAGAGAGAGGGGAGCGGGAGGCTTATGCATGTGGTGTGATGGTGAGTAGGTGGGTGTAGGCAGGACGTGGGATGGCTAGGTGGGCGCTGTGTAAGGCATTCAGCAAGTGCGGCATGTAGTCGCGGCGGCATGTCAGTTTATAGGGGGTTGGGTACCGAAGAGAAGAGCCCCTGGCTGTGAGCGGCAGCGGCATGTGCACCGCTGCAGGTCGCCTGCTCCAGCTGTCCCGGCGTTCACACCGGCCAACGCCCCCACTGACCTCCACCACAGCATCCCTCCTACACTGCGTGTCCCTCCACTCCGCGCCCCGCGCCCCGCGCCACCCGGCCCCGCCGCGCCCGGCTCCGTCCTTAGCCTCCCGGCCCCCCCCCCGTGCTGCTCCTGTCACTCACTCCTGTCACCACCAAGACCGCTGCACCAACCAACCCCCCCGTTTTCCTCTCCCCGCCCTCCCGCCCCCACACCCCCATCCACCCATCCACCCCACCCGCACCTCCAGGTCGCTCTCCTTCATGCCCGCCAGCACCGCCGGCGTCACGTCCTGGTTGCGCAGCACCGCCGCGTACTGCGGCAGCCCAATGTCGCGCATGAAGGACTCGATGCGGTACGGCTGAGTCCAGAAGCTGCCGCCAGACATGTTCATGCTGCTGGCGCCGCCGACCGACGGCGGGCCGCGGTGGGCGTACGAGTACGGGTACGGCGGGTAGGCGCCCGCGGCGCCGCCGCCGCTGGGCGGCGGCACGGGCGGCGGCGGCTGCGGCGAGCCGACGCCGGTGGACGAGGCGCCGAGCTCGGAGGAGGCGGAGGCGCGTGACACGACCGCGGGCCGGGAGCGCTGCGGCTGCTGCTGGCGCGGGCTGTCGCCAAGGGGCGGCGGCGGCGGGTGGTGGTGGTGGTGGTTGGGGTACTCCGGGCCGCCGGGGCCGTAGTTGCGCATCGACACCATGGCCTGCTGCGCCGAGGCGGCCGCGGCGGCAGCGGCGGCGGTCTCGCGCGCCTCGATCAGCCGCGCCTCGTATGTGATCTGTGGTGGGTTAGCGGCCGCAAGCACCAGAGGTCATTTTACGCGTTAATCGCATACTACGGCACAGTTTCAGCGCGGCGTCGCTTGGGCGGCGCAGCCAATGTGCTGCGAGTCTACCCCTCCTCTGCCCCCAGCACACAAGAGAACCTGCCGCGCGCGTACCACGCGCACGGGCGCGCACCTTGATGCGTGATCGCTCCGCCTCGCTCTCCGCCAGCCGAGCCGTCAGCAGCTCGACCTCGGCGCGCGCGGCCGCCAGCGCGGCGTCCGCCTCCGCCGCGGCGCGCGCGGCGCCGGCAGCGGCTGCGGCGCCGCCCGCCCGCGCCGCCTCCACCTCGCCGTGCAGGCGCACCACCTCGGCGCGGGCGGCCTCCAGCTCCGCCTTCTCCGTCGCCAGCCTGAAACAGGATGCGACGGGGAGCGAGACATGCCCGATTCTCACCATAAGACATTGCGAGTGCTGGGTCCTTGTCGGCTCGTCAGCGGCAGCGATGGCTGCCTGGCGGTCCCCGCGAGCGACATGCCGGCCAAAGCCTCAGCCCCGCACACACCTGGCTGCCAGCGCCTCCAGCGCGCTGCGCTCCTCCTCCAGGGACGCCGCCGTCAGCTCCGCCGCCGCCTCCGCCGCGGCCTGCTCCTCCTGCCACTTGCGCTCGCGCGCAGCCAGCTCGGCCATTGCGTTCTCCACCGTCTACGCGCACACGTGACAACATTGACATCAGGCATGGGCAGGTGCATGTATGGGCAGGTGAACAGTTACAAGTGAAGGTTGCCGCTCGCTGGCAGACTCATGCGAGTCGCACAAGAAACGGATGCGGCAGCCAGGCACGCGCAGGCGCCGAGCCGCCAGCCCGCTTCCGGTTCGGCCCAACCTGCCAACCAAATGCTTACAGCCTTTGCTCATACCCGCTTCCTCCCCCCTGCTGCCCCCCCCCTGCCACCGCCCACCTCGCGCTCTCCCTCGTCGTCGTCCAGCTGCTTGAGCGCCCGCTCCCAGTCGCCGCACTTGTACAGGTACGTCTGCACCGCGGGCAGCTTGCCGGGCAGCTGCGAGGGGGGATTTGCAAGGATACATGGCGAGGTGCGGCAGTGCGCCGGGCGTAGTCGTTAAGAGCAGGGAATAAGACCGGGTCGACGTTGCACATGGGCGGCGTGACGGGGGAATGCAGGATGTGCAAGTAAAACAGGCGCAAGGTCGCGGCCCTGCCTAGCTCGGCTGCGACACCCAACCTGTACGACAGCCTTCACCACCACAGCAATGCACGACTGCACACCGCACCACACCACACCACACCACACCACACCACACCACACCACACCACACCACACCACACCACACCACACCACACCACACCACACCACACCACACCACACCACACCACACCACACCACACCACACCACACCACACCACACCACACCACACCACACCACACCACACCACACCACACCGCACCACACCGCACCGCACCGCACCACACCACACCACACCACACCACACCACACCACATCACACCATACCACACCACATTACACCACACCACACCCATATGCATCGCACTGCTTCCGCTTCCTCCTCCAGGCGACCCTAGCGCACAGTGCTTGCCTTGAGCGCCAGGTGCGCGGGCACGAAGGAGGCGCTGATGCGGTCCTGGCTCTTGAGCCGCAGCGCCGCGTGCACCGCGAAGGAGCAGTGCACCGTGCTGTCGAAGCCGCGCGACACCAGCGCCGCCACCACGCCCACGCTCTCGCCTGCGGCCGGTCGCCGGTCGGTCGGCAGCACAACGAAAAAGGCAAGTGAGCGACAAACACACGACACGACATGTTCACTGCGAACCAGGCAAAAGCCAGGGTGCCGCCCATGCATTTGGGGTCCAGCCGCAGCTGCCCGCCTCGTTAGGGGGTTGGTCGATAGGGGGCCCTGACCGCCGTGTGCCCCCCCCCTGGAATGAACTACCCCCCCAACACACACCACAATAACAGCCAGGCGCTCCTCCACCCCCATTCCCACCCCCCGGCCCGCCTCCCGCCCTCACCGAACACGGCGTAGTGCGGCGTGTCCACGCCCACCACCACGCTGGTCAGCGGCCCGGTGTGCAGGCCGCAGCGCACGCGCAGCTGGCCGCCGCCGCAGCCCGGCGGCAGCGTGAGGCCGCGCGCCGCCGTGACCAGCTCCTCCGCCAGCGACAGGCCGCGGCGCACGTGGTCGGGCGTGCCGTCGTGGCCGCACACCACCAGGTAGTGGTCCAGCGTGGACACCACCCTGGGGGGGGGGTAGCCATCCATGGATGGTGTTTATCAAATGTTTGTTGGGGGGAGGGGGAAGGGCAGGGAAAAGGAGGAGGGTAATTTCATTGCAGAACTTGCGGGCTGTGAGAGCAGGTCACGAGCGGCGTCAGAGACGAGGAGTGCAGGGCGGGGCGTTTTGTGCCGCCTGTAAGGAGGGCACGATATGTGCCGCCGCCGGTTGGTGGCGGCCGCCGCCGCCGCCGCCGCACCTGAACGCCTTGTACTTGAGCAGCAGCTTGTCGAAGGCGGCGTGCATCTCGTTCACCACACCCAGCAGCGCCCGGCAGCCGTCCGCGCTCATCATCAGGCCGCTGGTGTTGAGCCAGCTGCCCACGTCCGCGGCCAGCACCGTCACGTCCTCGTGCAGCTCCACAAAGCCGTTCACGCCCGCGCCGCCCTGGTGGAGGTGGGTGGGGCGGTGGCGTGGGTGGGTGGGTGGTGCGGGGGCCAGGTGTGATGAGTTATGGCATCAAGACAGGGGCGGGGTCGCAACGGGTGTGCGGCAGTTGGGCTTGGGATTGGGCGAGTTGGGCCAACGTCACGGAGCGCAGCGGGCAGGGCCCGTGGGTGTCCCGTGACGGCTTCCTTGTGCCAGTGCTGCATCATTGTAAATGTTGGAGTGGAGGTGGGGCGCCTGGCACACGGCTCAACGCCCACACGTTGGGAGCAGACACGTGCGCGCGCGCACACACACACACACACACCTGCAGCGCCTCCACCACGGGCGCGGGCAGCAGGCGGTGCAGCATCTTGTTGACCATGCGCGTCTCCATCTCCGCATCCACAACCTCGCGGTGGCGGACCTGCGGCCGACCGGCGACACAGGCAGGTCGCAGCGGCGTGGTGAGTGGCGTGAGGAAAAGATGCGTAAGGCAATAAGGGAATGCCGACTGCCGCCCACTTCATCGGCTCAAGTGGTGTCCGTGCGCATGGTAGTGGCCGGCTGCCGGCATCCGCGCAACACTGGCCGAGGCGGCTCTCGGCTGGTCACGCTCACGCAGTGACGGCCCTTGCGCTCCCTCCCTAAGCCGCCCCACCCTGCCCACGCACGCCCCCGCCAACCCCCGCCCCCGCACCTGCGCCCGGATGCGGCTGAGCAGCTCCTGGCGGTTGAAGGGCTTCTTCACGTAGTCCACCGCGCCGGCCTGTGGGGGAGGGGGCCGACGGCAGGCAGGCAGGCAGGTTTGGTGCAGGCAATGAATGGCGGTGGTGCGGGTGTCGGGCAACACACGGGCGGCACCAAGAAAGCAAGGGCGCAAGTGCACATGTGCGCCACCGCCGCCATGCCGGATGCATCATTCACACTACGTATGGACCCGAGCCCCTGCCCAAGCACGTGCCGCCTGCCCCCAAGCTTGCAGGCCACCACGCACACAAGCTCACACCAGCGCTCGCGCTTAGCCCCCCCACACGTGCCGCGCCCAGCCTCCCTCCCTCCCTCCCTCCCTCCCTCCCTCCCTCCCTCCCTCCCTCCCTCCCTCCCTCCCTCCCTCCCTCCCTCCCTCCCTCCCTCCCTCCCTCCCTCCCTCCCTCCCTCCCTCCCTCCCTCCCTCCCTCCCCCACCTCCAGCCCCTTCATGACGTGCTCGGGGGTGCCGTTGGCCGACACCATGAGGATGGGGATGCACACGGTGCTGAAGCGCCGGCGCACCTCTTGGCACACCTGCGCGTGGACGGGCGGGTAGAGGGTTAGGGCAGCACTTTAGCCGCAGTTGCCACGCGGCTCATCGCCACGAATGTGGTTTAGGCCCTTTGCGCCAACCAACACACATTGCCTCCGCCAGCTCATCCAGCTGCCCTCCAAGCCCCCGCAATAACTCACTGGGGAAATGGAATGAGCAAACAACAATCCCCCTCAACCTCTGGCTTTTGGACTGAAGTACCTGACCCCTGACCCCTGCCTCCCCCTCCCCTCCCGCCGCACGCACCCCACCTCGCCCACCTCGTCCCCCCTCGTCCCCGCCCATCGTCTGTCTACATCTCCTTCATTAATTTAACATGCATGGAGCCCCCCCCCCACACACACCTCGTATCCGCTCATGTCGGGCATCATGATGTCCAGCAGGATGACGTCCGGCAGCAGCGGCGTGTGCTGCAGCCAGTCCAGTGCCTCACTGCCGCACATGGCCTGCTCCACCTTGAAGCCCTCGGGCAGCAGCAGGTTCTCCACCACCAGCTGGTTGATGGGGTCGTCGTCCACGGACAGCACCATGCAGCCGCCGTTGCGCTCCCTGTCAGCAGGGGGGGTCCAGGTATGGTCAGTAAGGAGACGAAGAAGTTGCACGGACATGTAGCGAAGTGGTAAAACAGGGGGTCAGTGGGTGGGTGGCGGCGCGAGGTAGGGAGGAGGGCAGGCGGGATAAGTAAGGAGGCTGTGGGCTGGGCACCACGGCATGCCTGCTGACTCGCTTCACCTCCGTTAGCTCCGAGCCGCCCCGCCCCGCCCCGCCCCGCCCACCAAGCCGCACCTGTAGAAGGGCTTGACCAGCTTGAAGCCGCTCTTGGTCACCGACAGCAGCGTCTGCGCGTCCTCCGGCATGTTGCGGCTGGCGTCCAGCGGCGGCGGCGAGCGCCCGCCCGCGCGCCGCTCCGCCTCCAGCGCTGCCGCCACAATGGCCGCGTCCTCGCCCTCGGCTTCACCCTCGCCGACACCGGCCAGCGCCCCCACCTCCTTGTTGTAGTTGCGGGCGGCAGCGGCGGCGGCCTGCGCCGCGGCGGTGGTGGCGGCCCCGTCCCCGGCTGCGCCGCCGGCTGCGGCGGTGTGCATGGAGCCGGCATCCATCCACTTGATGGAGCCGCCGCCGAGCCGCGTGGTGGGGCCGGCGTCGTTGCTGTCTTCAGACGCCTGGCGCGGCCGCCTGAGTGCAGGCAAGCAACAGAAAGGAATGCACGGAGTCAGGTTGCCGGTCCAAAGGGGGGCACGAGGGGCCACGGAGCTCCTCTGAGACCTTGCCCTCAACGTCGTGATGCCAGTGCCCCAATGAGCAGACGTACGTGCCCACACCCGCCCTGGAGTGCTGGGTGCCCGACGCGGCGTGTGTGCACTGGCCAAAGCCCGGCGACTCACGAGGGCGTGAAGGCATCCATCGCCTCGGTGTCCTCCTGGTTGATAGGGAGCCACACTGTGAAGGAGCTGCCCACGCCCACCTGCGCCAGCACCAGCACAGACGAGTACACCGTACACAGCGCCTCAGTCGCAAACTTGATTGCAACAAGCCGCACACGCACCGCCATACCAACATGCCCAACAGACACAGGCATGGCCACCGGGCCCCGGGCACCCACGCAAGCCAGTAACTCGGAGCACGCCACCAGGGCAGGGCTGGGGCCAGGCCCCGGATCACCTCGCACACGCGGTCAAGCCGCCCGCTACCAGGCACGCCCAGCCCTACTGCCTAGCCCGACAGCCCCACCCTGCATGCCCAAGCCTTCATCTCTGGCTCTACAGCCCGGCACGTATCACGACCTCGCCTCCCAATCTTTCCTCTCTCCTTTGCATTAGGCATGGTTCATTGGGCTGGTAACAACAACAACCCGGGTAACGACTTCGTCCGCTGCTATCTCTGGCCTATCATTTCACCATGGATCCTTGCAACCTCCCTAACCCCCCGCGCGCCAGTCCCGCCACCGCCCGGGCCACACCTTGCTCTGCACGCTGATGCGGCCGTTGTGCGCCTTGACCAGCTCCTTGACCAGGTGCAGCCCCAGGCCGGTGCCGCCGAAGCGCCGCGTGGTGCTCATGTCCACCTGCACGGCCAGCCGTACCGGAGGCGGGCGGGGTTGGGTCGCTGGGTGGCGTCACCCCAGGGCTGGGGCGGCGTGGCGCCTCCAAAACGCTACCATAGCTCAATCGGTGCAACGAGCGCACCTTGTCTTGGAAACAGCCCTCCCGCCCCTTCCTGCACACGGCCTAACAGGTTACGCAGCAGCATGCGCCTTTCCCAACCCGGCCCCCTTCCCCCCCACTAGCAGACGCGCACACAGTAGTACGGTAGTTACGCACGCACCTGCTCGAAGGCCTCAAAGATCTTGTCGATCTTGTCGGGCGGGATGCCCACGCCCGTGTCCGACACGGTGATGTACACCTTGCCCTCCACCACGCCCGCGCTCACGGACACCGTGCCCTGGCGAGTGAACTTGGCGGCGTTGCCCACCAGGTTGTACAGGATCTGCAGGTGGTTGCGGTGGTTGTGGGCGGTTATGGTGGTTGTGGTGGTGGTTGACGATGCAGGTGCGGGTGGGCGGGCTCGGAGGAGGTCGACGTGGTGCGCAGTGCAGCGCGCCGGGGCACGGCAGGGATCTGACACGCCAGCTAGAGGACCCGCAAGTCGGGCATGGGATCGCAACCAACCCGTCACGTGGCCGACGCTTTCCCGTTCGCGCGGATTCAACGCGGCTTCTTCACGTTACCAGCTGTCCCGCGACCAACCTTGCCACTCCCTAATCTCAACCCTAGACCGCCGCCCAGTGCGCACTCCACTACCCCTCCAACCACCTCCCTTCAACCACCTCCAACCACCTCTCTCCAACCACCTCTCTCCAACCACACCTGAACGATGCGGCCGTTGTCGCCCACGATCTTGGGCACGTTGCCCACGTTGTTGATGAGGCGCACGCCCTTGCGCACCAGCGGCAGGCTGAGGTCAAGCACGTCCGACACCAGGCGCTTGATGTCCACCTGCGGGGGCGGGGGTAGGGGCGACAGGGATGCGCGGGCGGGAGAGGAGAGTAGGTGGAAGGGGACGCGGGGGTTAATTGTAACCCACCCCCGTTGAGGTAAGCAAGGGGCGCAGCAGGGCGGGCACGGCACGGTGGGTGGGTAGGTGCCAGTGAGGGCATGGGGAGTCAGGCCAGGCGGGAGGGTGAGGCGACGCACGCAGGGCACCTACCAGCCATGCCGCCATCAGCCATACTCGCTTCCGGAGCCCCAACTCCGCCGCGCGCCCTTCCATGGTCGGACCCGCCCATGGCGCCCAGGACGCCGCCCACCGCCACTCCATCCCATCCACCGCCACTCCCATCCCACCCACCGTTACTCCCACCCACCGCCACTCCCATCCCACCCACCGTTACTCCCACCCGCCGCCACTCCCACCCACTGCCACTCCCTGCCGCCACACAGCAACGCTGCACCGCGGTCCGCACCCTGGCTGACTGACCGACCTTCTCGTGCTTGATCACCAGCATGCCCTGCTTCATCTTGGCGGCGTCCAGGATGTCGTTGATCAGCTGCAGCAGCCGCTTGCCGCTCAGCTTGACGGTGCTGATGGTCTTGACCGCCTTGTCGGGCAGGTTGCCGCAGGCGCCCGCGATCATGGAGTCGCTGCGAGGGGCGAGGTGGGCGATGCAGCCGTGGCCGTGAGAGAGCGAGCCCCTGGTTGGCGCGTCAACAGGCGCGCGGGGCGCGCGAGCCCGAGCTGATGTCCGCGCGGGCCGGCACGTTGCCGAAATCAGGAGACAAGCGCAATGGCCGCGCCAGTAATGGGCCCCGGTTGGTTTGCTTTGGGTTCAGGAATAAACTACCCCCACCCGCTCCACGGCTGTTTGCGTGGGTTGACCCCTCTCCCCCCGCCCTCCGACCGCCACCCTCACCTCAGCCCGATGATGCCGTTGAGCGGCGTACGCAGCTCGTGGCTCATGGCGGACAGGAACTCGTCCTTGCGCTCAATGTCCTGATGTGATTAGTGAGTGCCGCACGTGAACACAGACCGCAAGAGCAGGCAGGAGTCGGCGGGCAGGCGGGAGACACGCGACACTGGAGGCCAGCAGCAGTCTGCAGCGCGCACGCTGCCGCTGGCCCCACGGCCCCACGACCCCACTCCAACACTGGCCGCACTGCCGCTAGGCCTCATGTCTCAGCTCACTCCGAGCCGCCCCCGCCCTCGCCCTTGCCCCCATCCGCCTCCTCCTCCGCCTCCTGCCATCCGCCCAACCTCACCAGGCTGAGCTGCTGGATGGTGGCCAGGCGGTTCGCCTCCTCGATCGCACGCAGCGTCAGCTCGCGCCAGTGCGTGGTAAAGAAGTTGGCCTGTTGGGCAGCAGCAGGGCCGCAGCAGCGCCCACATTGACGAAAATGACGAGCCCAGCGCCGCCACTGCTGCTGCCTCTGCAGCTGCAGGACCTGCAGCCCAGGACTTCTGCCCTGCCGCACGTGCTGGGCGCTACCCTGCCGCATGCCATACGGTACACGCACCACTCACCTCCCACAGGGCCGCCCCGTCCCCAGCCTTCCGGCCTGTCCCACACACCCACATGGTGCAAACGCCACAACAGGCGCACCCCCAGTCGCCATCCTCGCAACCGCCCCCAACCGCCACCCTAACCACCGCCCCGCTAACCACCACCTACGCACCTCCATGAGCGAGCTGCTGTACACCATCTTGGTCAGCCAGTCCAGCGCCGCCCACAGCGGCTCGCTGATCTCCAGCGGCAGCGCACCGTCGATGGCGGCGAAGTACACAATGGGGAAGAAGTTCCAGGTGGTCTGGCGGGGGGGGGCGCAGCAGGTCGGGGCGGGGCGTGTGAGCGGGAGCATGTGGCGAGCAGAGCGTGCCCAAGCAGCGCCATGCAACGAGCTAAAGCAGCGCATGAGCAACCGCTGGCGTAACCGGGCGGGTTGTCATGTCACGGAAGGTTGCCGCCATGCGCGCATGGAGCAGCCCCCCCCCGGCGTATGCTGCGTGAAGCCCCTGCCCCTTGCTCGTCATTGCCGCTGCCGGCGCCGCCGCTCGCAGGCGCCACTCACGATGGAGAAGACGCGGATGAAGCTGATGGCCCGCTTGGAGCTGGGGTCCTGCGTCTCGTCCAGCGCGTGCGTGACCATGCGCCACATGTGGCACAGGCTGGAGGCAGGACGGGCGAACGGGGGGGGGGGTTCCATGCATGTTAAATTAATGAAGAAGGAGATGTAGACAGACGATGCGACACAGAAGGCGTACCGATGACCAGCAGGGGGGGGGGGTGCCATGCATTTAAGTTAATGACGAGGTAGACGTAGAACAGGGGGGGACGAACAAGGCGCCCCCAGGTCAGTACTGGCCGCACTCCTGTGCGCTCACACAAGTGCTGGATGGCGGTGGTGCACCCTGCGCCTCTTACTTCCCACGCCTCCCGCCCCCCGCCATTGCCTGTCGCTCGCTAGTTTGCTTTTGGTTTAGGATGGGCTGGCATTTACAACCCCCGCCCATGTACTCCCAAGGCCATCCGACGTGATCAAGAACGGCATATGCCGCCAGCATGGCGCCATGAAGGGCCCTTACAACCCCCCCCCCCGACACCGCACGTCCTGGGCGTGGCTGCTGGTCTGGTAAGGCACTCACATGGCCGGGAACGGCACGCACGCCAGCGTGTACCAGAACACTGCAGTGGGGCGCCAGCAGCGGGGGGTTGCAAGTGAGCGGTGAGCGGACTGCGCTTCAGGTCCTGCTCCTGTGCGCTCACAAGCTGCGGCACCTCGTGCACCTAGGGCACCTCCGATTGCGGGCATTCGTCGTGCAGCCCAGACCCAAAGCGGGACCGTGCTGTGTGTGCACTCCAGCGCCCCCGCCCCTCCCCCCCATCCCTGCACACCGCGCCAGCGCACCCCTCTCTCCTCCATCGGCATGTCCCCTCGCAGTCAGCCCCGCCCCGCCCCGCCCCGCCCCGCCTCATCCTGGCGGCCGCCCTGGCCAACGCCTCCCACCCACCCTTGTGCGTCCACGAGATCCATGGCACGGTGCCAAAGCCGCCCGCCGCCAGCATGAAGGCGTTCAGCAGCACCACCCAGATGCGCTGCAGGCAGTCGGGCAGCCGGGCAGTCAGGCAGTCAGGCAGGCAGACAGAGCACCGTGACGGTGATTGGGGCGGCGTCAAGCACGACGGCGGCCGGCATACGCGCTGTGCCCTTTTCTTGAGACAGGTGTCCCCGCTACCCCCCGCATTGGGTTTGGTTTAGTTTGGGCTGGTAACCACAACCCCCCCCTCCCCCGCTGGGATACGCGCCTGCGCTCCATGCGGCCCGGGTGCGGATTGGGTCGGCGTCGGCCCTTCCCCAAGTGTGGTTGCGCCAGGCCCCCCCTGCCTTACCATGCGTGTGGAGTAGTTGGAGATCTGGCTGAGGATGTGGATGATGGCGGGCGCCGTGAAGAAGTACAGCAGCCAGCGCTGCGGGATGTACCTGTCAAGGAGGGGGCGTGCCGCGGGCGGCGCGCGCACGTCTTCATGCGGATGCCCCCACCTGGGGTTTAGGCGCGCAATGCCCTGCTGTTCACCGTGCCCTAGCTAAATAACAACACGACACAGCCCGCGTCGCATGCCAAGCCGCAGCGAGGCTGACACGCCTGCCAGGGTATGCTCTAGGCCCAAGGCCGCGGTTCCTTCGCTCACACTCACAGGCAGCTGTTGATGTCGGGCACAATGGGCGAGAAGCCGGTCCACAGCATCAGGTAGCTGGCGGCCGCCAGGGCATTGATGTAGCAGGACACCAGGTGCAGGTCCAGCTTGCTGCGGCTGGACTCGAAGATCACCCTGCGCGCGGCCGGGCAGCAGCAGCAGCAGCAGCAGCAGCAGCAGCAGCAGCAGCAGCAGCAGCAGCAGCAGCAGCAGCAGCAGCAGCAGCAGCAGCAGCAGCAGCAGCAGCAGCAGCAGCAGCAGCAGCAGCAGCAGCAGCAGCAGCAGCAGCAGCAGCAGCAGCAGCAGCAGCAGCAGCAGCAGCAGCAGCAGCAGCAGCAGCAGCAGCAGCAGCAGCAGCAGCAGCAGCAGCAGCAGCAGCAGCAGCAGCAGCAGCAGCAGCAGCAGCAGCAGCAGCAGCAGCAGCAGCAGCAGCAGCAGCAGCAGCAGCAGCAGCAGCAGCAGCAGCAGCAGCAGCAGCAGCAGCAGCAGCAGCAGCAGCAGCAGCAGCAGCAGCAGCAGCAGCAGCAGCAGCAGCAGCAGCAGCAGCAGCAGCAGCAGCAGCAGCAGCAGCAGCAGCAGCAGCAGCAGCAGCAGCAGCAGCAGCAGCAGCAGCAGCAGCAGCAGCAGCAGCAGCAGCAGCAGCAGCAGCAGCAGCAGCAGCAGCAGCAGCAGCAGCAGCAGCAGCAGCAGCAGCAGCAGCAGCAGCAGCAGCAGCAGCAGCAGCAGCCGCAGCAGCAGCAGCAGCAGCAGCAGCAGCAGCAGCAGCAGCAGCAGCAGCAGCAGCAGCAGCAGCAGCAGCAGCAGCAGCAGCAGCAGCAGCAGCAGCAGCAGCAGCAGCAGCAGCAGCAGCAGCAGCAGCAGCAGCAGCAGCGGTGGTTGCTGAGCATCGGAAGGACGCGGTGTGGTGTGGTGTGGTGTGGTGTGCTCGCGTGTGGCCGCGCGCGCGGCAGGTTGGGGGGGGGGAGGGTAGCCATCCATGGATGGTGTTCAATCAATACCGGTAATGAAGTGCCGATGGGGGGTTGCTCGCGCTTGGCGCACGGCCTGGCCTGGCGTGCCGTGCTGTGCGTGGCCAAGTGGCACTTACTTGAGCAGGGTCAGGATCATGTTGCACGCATAGCCGATCTGCAGTGGCAGGGGGTGTCATTGCCGGACAAAGGGATTTCGGGGGTTAGGTTGGGGTGGCCCGCAACTAGCCATGACTGATGGGGGCGCAGCCGTGCGTGCCTCCGGGGAGGCGCCGCCCCCCACCAGCGCCGCGGCCACAGCCCCCGTACACTACTGCGTCTGCGGTGGCATACGCACCATGCACGCCTGGTAGCTGACGATGAGGCCCCTTGACGGGACTGTGGCAGCAGTGACACGACGCAGAGTGAGAGAGGGAGGGACCGCGGCAGCCAAAGAAGGGTAAGAGCTCCATGTCGACTTGTTGACCGAGTGTGTCCGTACCGTGTAGTGTCAGGCATACTCTTGCACCATCCGTCACGCGTGCATGTGAGCGAGCGAGCGAGCGAGCGGGTTGACCACCACGCCCCGCTCGCGTGCCCTACGACTTGGCCTTGCGCCTTGCCCTGTTCACCCCCACGAAACTGCGCTAACCCCCACTACGCCCACTTACCCCCAACTAGTCGGCCCCCGACCCACAGACCCCACGTACTGTAGTTTGGGTCCCGCGGCGTATAAACCGCGTCGATGTAGGAAAGCCAGGCCCATGTCACTGTAAAGATGATGAGCACTATCGCCGTAAGGTTGACGTGCAGCCACTCGCCGAACGGCGTCCTGGTAGTGTGCGGCGGAACTTTGCTCTCGCTCCGGCTGGGTGAGGAGGACCGCTCCTCTTGGCGCGCCCGGTCGAGGTCCGCCTGATACTGGATTGCCGCTGAGCCATCATCCGCAATGATTCTTGAACGCGAGGGTTCACGAACCGCAGGGCCTCGGGCCACCGTCCTGCTCCTTAGCGTGGACTTGGCATCTCGACTCTCCCCTTGCATGGTTCCTCGTAAGTGATAATTCAGTTCCCGGTAGTGAGATAAAAATGTTGGGGCTGGGAGTACAAGAAACGCCAAGCACAAAGCCGCAAGAAGCAAAAGTGCTGAAGCGCGAGTGCAGCACTGCACTAGCTATGGCATTCTCATCATGTGGATTGTGCTTATCATAAATAGAATGGAGAGGCGAGCGACGGGCGAATGACACGGGCTGCAAAAAGTCCGGATGGCGACGCTCATAAAATGGGCTTCTTCCGTTTTTAAGCCCCACTTGTGCCCGACCCTGTCATGTTTGCGATCCATGGAGGAAGAACAGCGGAAGGCGCCCAAGACGGCAGCGACGCGGGTGTCGCTTTTTGCGTGATGTGACACACGCGTGCCGGGCGGGGTGGTGGCGGGAAACATCTGCACCTGCATCACTATAATCCTTGTCAGCTGCGGAAGGAATGTGCATGTGAAGGGGTCGGAGACAGTCCACCGCCACTTCGCGGACAGGGGGTTGATGCTCACGGCACGCATGTCACCTACTCAACTCGCAGCCGGCATTCGGTAGTTGGGCTCGGACATGCTTCAGGGGCCAGGTGGCACAGCCCCGGCTTGTGGATGGTACTACCCCAAACCGACATGCAGTATGCAGCTAGTACAGTTGCCAATGCGCGCGGCGTGCACTGGCACTGCACCAACGATAACCCGCTGGTTGCTCGCGTTGGCTGACGTACACGGGAATGCAACGCTGTACAGCGCGTGAAGCCGAGTCGCAGCGCTGCGTCGTCCGCGTGTCGCATTCACACACTCACTCTGCGTTGCAGCAGGCGCCAGATGTGAAGGTCAGCTCCCTGTCCTCAATATTCTAACATGCTTCCCCAGTCGAACGGTTACGTGCACACACACGGGCAGTGGGTCGGTATAATGCTCGACGCCTCACAGACACAGCGTCGCAGCCCCACACCACGCACACTATTGTAATCCGCCAGGTGACGGACCTCCCCGCGCACCCACTTGCAAGCCCCTAGCGCCCTGTACAATAACTCCATGCTTGCCGAGGAAGGGGCACCAAACCTCGCACCGCTACTCACCCTCCCATCACACGCGGTTGAGTGGATGAGCTGCACCCAGCAATGCCCTACATCAATGGGCCACTGTCACCGTCCACCACGTCGCATCAACGACAGAGCACTCGTCCCTGGCAACAAAGAGTGCAGCAAAGTCCCGAAAGACCTGAAAGCTCGCAGCCCGCATGCCGTAATGTGCAACTAAGGCAGCATACAGCTCAATCACTGTGTCATTCGGTTCAGTGATCACGCCATCCCAGCTGGACGCCCAGCCATTGGCTCGGCTCATGAAACGGCGCTTGGTGATGTGCATCCGGCAGTTCTGTCACAGTGCAAGTTGGCCAGACGTCACCGCCACGCACAGCAGTCATGCGTGCCCGCGACAGTGCACGCGAACGCACGCGCTTATGAAGACATGCCAATTCGACCATATAGTCCAACAATCATACGTGCCATGCTCACGCCGCTCCTGCGCCCAGAAGTCTAATACTTCCCAACCCATTCGATAGATGCTGTGGTTCACATCTCAGCTCCAAGACACTCGCAGCTCCTCCACTCTTGCCACTTGCGGGATACAAGTTCACAGTTTACACGCGGTTGCTGCCACCGCCAAAGCTGTCTGAGCGCTCGCCTCCGTTTAACAGCCGCGAGTGCTCTGGCAGCTGCACGCTCAGGCGCGACGGCTTGGTAAAGTGGCGGAACCTGGGGTCCGGGGGGAAAGGGAAAGGCAATGCAGAAGATGCAAGAAGCCATCCGCGTTTAGTGCGACTCACATGCGAATGCTACAACCCGCATGGAAAACATTGGATGCAACACACCAGCGCGGCTTGCACACCTGCTGAAGGTTGACTCTCCATCCAGTCCCCCAGCTCCAGAGGCGCCCGGTGCTCCGCCCTCGCCGCCGCCACCGCCACTGGCGCCATGCGGCACCGAGCCCCAGACGCCCACAATTGAGCCGCTGCTGCGCGCCAGCGACCCCACACCGCCGCCGCCACCCGCCGCCGCATGCGCACCGCCCCCGCCGCCGCCCGCGCCCCAGGCGGACACGGGCATGTGCGGGTAGTGCGAGGCGCTGGCCCGCGCCAGGCCGCCGGTGATCATGTGGCCCATGCTGCGGAACATGTTCTGCATGAGGCCGCGCCGGGGCGCCGCATCCATGATGGGGAAGTCCGCCAGCAGCACGGCGCGGTCGGTGGGCGGCAGCAGCGGGTTGGCGCCGGGGCCGGACAGGAAGGTGGCGTGCGCGGCGCAGGCTACGTACAGAGGGGCGGGTCCAGGTATAATTAGTCAGTCAGGGGAATTGCAAGGATATGTAGCAAAGGGGGGGAAGGAGTACATCGCGCTTCGCGTCGTGCTGCGCGTCAGCGGTTGGTGTGGCAGGGTGCCAACTGGTCCCCACTGGTGCATGGTAAAGTCGTGGTCATGCCAGCGGTGGACGAACATGGCCGGTCATATGATCGCCGCGCCACGTGCACACACAAGTCCACCTCCCGCCGGCGCCGCAGCCGCACCTGGTAAGGGCGCCTTGGGTATGCCCAGCATCTCCTGCAGCTCGGGCTGTATTGCGACCATGTGCTCCAGCCCCTCCGGCTCCAGCCCGTACAGCTCGCAGCAGTTGCGCGCAATGACGGTGCCCGGCCACACGCCGCTGTGCAGCACGCCCGCCTGGCCAAAGTAGCAGCGCGGCTTCAGCCGGCCCTGAGGGAGCAGGGAAGGGGTGCGCGAGGGAGCGTAAGACGCACGCCAACCCTGTGAGTCGTCACTTGGCTGCGCGGACCTCCGAGCAGCCCGCGAGCGGGCAACACTGCGACACAGGCAAGGAACCCAGACCGTGCAGCCGCGCGGCGCACCTCGGCCGTGTAAGGCATGTGCCGCAGCTCGTCCTTGTGCACTGCCTCGAAGATGCGCCACGGCTCCACGTCGGCCGGGAACATGTAGGTGCGCACCTGCATGCGCGCGGCGCGGCCGCGCAGAGGTGAGCAGCAAGGCGCCCGCATGCCGTCCGCGCCACATGCCCGGCCCGCCAACCAATGCAGGAATACTGGACCCGTGCTGGCAGCGGGCAGCCAGAACACATCGAAGGTACTCGCATGTAACCACGTCCGCGGCGTCTACCTCAGCTCAGGGCTGAACTTTCATCTCAACACCTGCCCGATCTAGTAGGCCCAGCCCGCCGCACCTCAAGCAGCCCCTCCGACACGAAGTACAGGGCGTCCACGTAGTCGCCCTGCATGGCCACAATGTCGCCTGCGGGTGGGGGATAGCGGGCGGGGACAAGAGGCCATGGACGCACGGTCGAGAGATGAACGTGCGCGGCAGGCCTCAATGAAGAGGGCGAGACAGCAATATTATCCTGCGGCCGCAGCCCTGGCGATCCTATCCACGCCAAGACTCCTGTGCGCTCACCCTCCACGAAGTACCGCGGCTTGAGCTGCGCCACCAGCTCGATGAGCACGTGCGGCGGCAGGCGGGAGATGGCGGGGATGCGGCTGAGCGTGTCGGCGAAGATGGCCTGCAGCATGCGGCTGCGCAGCTTGAAGGGCAGCTCCTGCAGCAGCTCCGACTCGTCCTTGCGAATCATCTTGCCTGCGCAGGTGTGGGCGTGCACAGGCGCGACACAACGTTGGCACTGCTGCCCGAGAGCGCAGGGTACAGGGAAGCCAGCCGCGTCAGCGGGGCTTGCAAGCTGTGCCGCGTTGAGGATCGGCTTGCTTGTGCCCATGCTGCTGCTGCTGCTGCTGCTGCACTGCATGTCTGCCAACATGTCCTAACTGCACTCACTCGACACGTAGTCGAAGTAGTTGTACACGCGGCGGCTGAGCTCGCCGGGGATGCTGCGGCCCTTGAGCACGTCCATCACCTGGGCGGCAGCAGGTGGGGCAGGCAGGCAGGTGGGGCAGGCAGGCAGGTGGGGCAGGCAGGCAGGTGGGGCAGGCAGGCAGGTGGGTTAGGCAGGCAGGTCGGGCAGGCAGGCAGGGGCGCAGCGGCAGAGGCGCAGCCGCAGGCAGAGGGCCAGATGGAGCGAGAGGAAGAAAGGGAGGCGGGCGGGCAGGAGGGCGGGGACAGAAGAACGGAGGCAGGCCGATGAGCGGCAGGTGCAGACGCAAGGTGCAGAGCTGTACGTGCCGACGCAGGGGGGCCAGACGACGTGCAGTGCAACAAACTCTTGAATCCTACACGGGCTTCGACAAGGCAGCCGCCCTCCCTGCCCCCGCCCTCGTGCCCGCCCTGCGCCCCACGCGACACGCACCAGCTGCTTCTTGGCCGCGATGTTGGTCTGCTGCGCGTTCTTGATGGCCATGATGTTGGAGATGGAGGAGGTCACGTAACCCACGACCGACACGCCCATGCACATGACGAAGATGGCGATGATCTGCCGCAGGGCGGGGCGGGGCGGGGCAGGGCGGGGCACACACGGAGGCGGCACGTGGAGCGCAGAAGGCATGCATGTCTACGCAGAAGGCTCAGGCGCCTATGGCCTCTACGGTACGTTGCAGGTGTACTTGGGGGGTTGTTCATTCCAGAAACCAAAGCGACCATTGCAAGCGGCCATTGTACTTGGGGGGTAGCGCGCGTCCGTCCGCAGCTCGCCGCGCCGCGCCTGGGACGCCCTCTCCTCACCTTCTCCTTGTCGGTCTTGGGCGTGATGTCTCCATAGCCCACAGTGGCGGTGGTGGTGAAGGCCCAGTACAGGGAGGTGAGGTATCGGGTCGCCAGGTCTGCAGCAGCGGCGAGAAAGTGTGGGCATCTCCTGGGGATCCCGTGTGTGCGGAACCGTGTGTGCGGACTGGAACGCGTGTGGCAACTCCGACCTTCCTTTACCCCCTCCAGTCAGCTCCGGCCCCACCGTAGCGCAGCCGCTTCGCCCTTTGCTGTACACAGCTGCCAGCGGGCAGCACTCACCCGCGCCCTCCACTCCGTACGCCGCCACCCAGGTGTTGGGCCCCAGCCCGTCCAGGTAGGCCATGTAGTAGAAGACGCAGGCGGACAGGTGCGCCATGAGACACACCGACAGGATGAACGCCAGCACCTGGGGGCGGGGGCGCGGGGGAAAAGTCGGAGGGGCGGGCGGCAAGGGGGCGGGCGGGGGCGGCGCATGAGCTCGCGTGGTGGAGAGCAGGAGTTGGACACGCACACACTATGGCAGGCAACTTTGCTCTCCATGGAGCCATCCTGGAACTTTGATCATGTTACTTGCACGCGCGGCAGGGCGCCACGCCAGCGGCACATCCACGCGGTTGCACCCACCTGCAGCACTCCGCGGTCGATGAACATCTCCATGCGCTCAATGATGCGCGGCAGGCGGATGACGCGCAGCAGGCGGTACATCTTGATCATGCGGATGACCTTGCCCACACGCATCACGCGCAGCAGCTGCAGGGGGTGGGGAAGGGGTAGTTCATTCCAGAAACCAGAAACCAGGGGGTGGGGAAGGGGAGGCAGGGCCAGCGGCAGAACGCCAGGGTGTCTGCGCCATCAGAAACAGCAGTACTCGCCAGGCTTCCCAGCGTCTGCACAAGCGTTGCGGTGATGCCGCGGCTGCCCAGCTTCACACACCCACACAAAAAGAGCAAACATGCGGTTGTAAGCGGTCCGCGCATGCGCCCGCGCGCCCACCTTGAGCATGGACAGGAAGCCCATGGTGCCGGCGGTGATGAGGTCGTAGGGGATGACGCAGATGACGTCCAGCACGAACCAGGTGCGCAGGTAGTGGCGCGCGATGCGCCAGCGCTCGGTCACCAGGTGGCCCTTGCTGTCGTAGTAGGCGGTCCTGGATAGGTGTGTGTGTGTGTGTTGGTAAACGGAAACGGAGAGGAATCCCCGCAATCGCTCGCAGTTACTGACGGATACGCACCGAATACTTCTTGGACGGTACCGCGTAGCCCCGGTAGTCATACTTACCCGCAGAAATAGCCTGGAACCCGTCGGGCGTTCGCGAAGCAAACCGACCCCGACATGCACCCATATGCTTGTGACATGCGCCTAAAAACGTTTACCCAGCACGCCTAATTCCCTGATTCCCGCCCGCTGTCCGTAGTCTCACCTACAGGCGGCAGAGGAAGCATAGGCAAAGGGCGGCAGCGCGAAAGTGTCACGGGCATGGCAAAGAAAAAGAGGCGGCAATGCTAACGGCGTGCAGCAAGCAAGCTAACTAGACACGCAGCCCGCCCAATCCCAACCCAGGAAACGGCTCTCCTCCCTAGTGGAGGAGAGGACGAGGCAGGGCAGGCGGCGCGCTTAAGACAACTCGGCGGAATGGGGCGCAGTGGCGGGCGCGGTTGCAGAGCTGCGGAACGTGCCAAAACCCCACGCAAAACCCCCGTAATCCCGGGTGGCGTCGCCCAACCCGATAAGCCGCAGTGACCCCGCTGACCGCGGCTGTGTGTGAGTGAGGCACGCCGTGGGCTGGCGGGGGCTGGCCCCCCGCTCCCCGCTCCACGGCAGCACCGAGACTAGGGATGTGCGCGGCCGCAGTGGCCGCGTCGGTATGCACACGCACGCAACACAAATACCCCCCTGAATGCTAACGCCACATGGCGGTGGCCCAGAGCTCCACAGGCGGTGGTCCGCGCCAGCGTTCAGGGGCGCATGACGGCACTCGGGCGCCGGCGGGGTAGGGCGACGACGTGCGGGTTGGTAGGCCGGGTGACGAAGAAGCGTTGGGCGAGCTCCGCCAAGAAGCGTTGGGCGCCGCGGTGTGTGTGTGTGTGTGTGTGTGTGTGTGTGTGTGTGTGTGTTGGGGGGGGAGCATAGATGCGACGCGGGCAGGCGGTGCGGCGTGAGAATGTCCGTGTCGCGGGCACTGCGTTGACACACAACGGTGCGCGACGCAGCGCATGCAGCAAGCGTGGTCACGGCACCTGCGTGCGACCGCGGGTTCAGTTTGTGGGGCCGCACCGCACCTGAAGTTGAGGTAGATGTCGAACAGGAAGGCCAGGTCCACCGTCAGCTCGATGATGCCCAGCCAATCGCCATGCCAGATGTCGCCCTGCGCCGCAACAGGGAGAGGCCGCAGCGGCAAAGGGGTCCAATTGGTTCTTGCTTCTTGCTTCATTCAGGCGCACGTGCACTTTGCTAGCTTCAAACCGAGCTCCAATATCCACACTGGCGCCTCGCGTGCGCCGCGAAGCCCCACGCATGCAGCATGCACGGCAGCGAGCTGCATCCCACACCCCCGCCCACGCCTCGCCCAATTCCCCGGCGTGCGCGGGTACAGTATCGCGCGCGTGTGCTAGCACGCCCGCCCGCCCGGCCGCCCGCACCGTGAGGCCGAAGCAGATGATGACGGGCGAGGCGAACAGCACCCACACCAGCAGCGCCAGGATGAACAGGTCCCACTTGGTGCGCCCCTCCGGCCGGATCAGCCCCACCGAGTACAGCGTCAGCCGCTCCTTTAGGCTCATCGGCCGGTCGTAGTCGTCCGCGTCGTCGCCTGAGAGCAGCAGCAGCACCGCGCCAGAGCGGCACACGCAGAGCGTGAGGCGCGCACCATGCAGCAATGCCAAGCCGTGCGCGGCCAGTGACCCATGCGCTGGCCTGTAAACTACCATATCAAGCAACGCGGCTGAGGACTGCACACGAGATAGCCACCCTACTAACAAAGCGCTCGCGCCAACTGCCGGCGTCAACCAGCAACGTCGAAGCTCGGCTCACCAATCATGCGCGGGTAGTCCACGCCCGGCTCGATGACCTCAAAGTCAGCAAGGTCCTCGTACGCGTGCCCGTTTGCATCCTTGCCCCCGCCGCCCTCCTTGCCTCCCCCGCCGCCGCCTCCCGAAGTGGCCTTGCCGCTGCCCGCCCCACTGGCGTGCAGCAGCGCAATCCGGGACAGACCCCGGCCGCCGCCCGGCAGCTCGGCGACGCCGCCGTTCTCAGTCCCGTTGCCGCTGGCGGCGGCGGCCGCTGCTGCGGCCGCGGCGGCCTGCGCCGCCTGGCGGATGAGGCCCGCCGGCCGGACCATATCCATGCTGCCGCGGCGGCTGGCGGCGCGCGATAGCAGCCCCACCTCACTGCAGGTGCAGCGGCGCGCACAAGGAGGGGAGCGTTGTGGCGTTAAAGATGCATGCATTCTGACGACAGTTGTTTGCGTAACCTGGTGCGAGCGCTGCTGTGGGCCAGTCGCAAACGTTTCACAACCGCTGGCCCTGCAGGGTGGGGCCGCCGGCATCACTCACTTAGCCAGGGACCAGTGCGATGTGAGGGCGCGCTGGCGGTAGATTTCCACGAGGCGGGGCGGGATACCCTTGAAGTGCCTGCGCAACGAGCATCGGGCCACACAACACGATTACCTGGTGTTGTAACCTGCACTATACTGAAAGGAAAGCTCTGAAACTCACCAGACAGCTCCTCCACGCAATTGGAATGGATTATCCGCATAACCGACCCACCCGGCTTCTTCAGTGCCCGCCCCTCCACCTCTCACGCTTCGTACTCTCAACCTGACTCCTTCCCCCCTTTTGCTCTGTGCCCCCTTGCCCTCCTCCCCGATTACCCAGCCCCCACGCACTTCAGGCTGGCCTCCTCCACCTCTGCCGGCCGCTCCGTGGCGTTGGTCTCCCGCGACCGCATGCTCTCCCTCGCCAGGCTCGGCGCCGCCTCCATGCCGTCCCGCCCGCGCTCCGACACGCCGCCGCCGCCGCCGCTCCGCGGCGACATGGGCACCTGAGGCAGCGACGGCGGCGCGCCGCCCGGCGACAGCGGAGGCAGCCCGAACGCCTCGTCACCGCCGCTGGTCTGCCGTGTGCCGCCCATGCTAGGAAATAGAGTGGCGACGTTGCCTTGCCCAGATGCAGTGCGCGAGCTGTGGTGCGGCTGGCCAAAGAATGGGTGCGCGTGCCCATGGCCGTGGCTGTGGGTGTGACCGTGATGCCCGTGGCCGTGGCCGTGGCTGTTGCTGTGGTGGAGGCCATGGTGGCCGTGGAGAGAATGCTGGTGACTGCCGTGGCTGTGCTGCGAGAGGCTGTGGTGCAGGTGCTGCCCCTCGTGCGCCGAGCTCGGCGCGACGCTGGCAGTGCCAAGCGTGGGGAACAGCGAGGAGGCAAGGGAGTGGGTTCCGTGCGAGTGCCAGTGCCGCAGGCTGCCGTGCGAGGTGCCCAGCATGTCCTCCGGCCCCGCCTGGGACTGCCGGAGCGAGCGACCGCGGCCGCGGCCGTAGCCCCCGTCCGACGGCCCGCCCACATCCGTGGCGCTGTCGGGCAGCGAGAGCGAGGGCGCGCCGTCACCGTCCTACGTTGGCGGCAGTAGCAGCAGCAGCAGCAGAAACATGGCGTTCTGAAAACCCTGGATGGCTACGTATTACAAGGAAATTCATGCCCAAAGGCGGTGAGTTTGCAGCTGCTTGGTTCAAGCAGTGGTAGCATGCCAGCATCCTGCACTTCCACGCCGCCTGCCTGGCCGCAGCGCCACGCCCCCCCTCGTTTCTCTTTGGCTTCTAGAATGAACAACCCCCCTCCCAACACAAACACACCAGGCCCGCCCTCACCTGAAGCCCGTTCTCGTGCCCCGACATGCTGGTTGACAGCTCACGCTGCCGCAGCCGGCCCGCCTGACCCCGCCGGCCGCGGCGCGAGCCCTCGCCGGCACCGGCCTCCCACAGGGGCTCATCGTCGTCATAGCCCGACGCCACCACCGCGTCCTGCTGCCGCGATGCTGCAAACGGCGAGGAGGAGGAGCGTGGCTGGCCTATGCGGCTGCCCACGGTGATATCAGCCCCAGCGCCAGGGCCGCCACCCGCGGCATTAGCTGCCGCCGGGTCCGCGCCCGCCTGCAGCGCCTGCGTGCGCTTGCTGCGCGCCCGCTGCAGCCGCGCCCGCGCCGCCAGTGCCGCGCGGCTGGGAGTGCCGCCGTCAATGCTGTCGTCGTCATCCTCCGCATCGCTGGAGGATAGCAGCGGCAGGCGGAAACGGCGCGTCGGGCTGGTGCTGGTGGTGCTGGAGCTGGGCAGGGGCTTGCCATTGACCGCCGTCCCAGCACCTGCAAGCCCGACGCCGCCGCCGCCGCCGCCACTCCCGCCTGCCGCTCCACCGCCACGTCTCGCCCCTTCGGCCCTGCCAGGCGCCGCACGGACGGCCTCGTCGTCCCCGGCCTGGCTGCCCCCAGCAAGGCTGCCGCCCTCTGCCGGCGATTCGGGCAGCCTTGCAAGCCCCGACCCGGCCCCTGGCGCCGGCAAGCCGCCAAAGCCGCCGCCACTCTCAAAGCGGTTGCTCCGGGCAGTCTGTGACCCCGTCCGAACGAACTCGAACGAGGGCGATTTCAATAAAGTGGAGGTGGCGGGTGCGCTCCCAGCGTTGCCAGCAGCTGACGCCAAGGCTCCCGCGGAGCGCGAAGCTGCAATAGATACAGGAGCGCAGCCAGGGTTGATGATGCATCAGAGCTTGCCATTGGCGTTGCGAAACGCTACGTGCAAGATCAGGCAGCTGCCTCAGGCCGGCGGGCGCGGGGTGTTGCGAGCAGCAGGGCGCGCAAGGGTCTGTGGCGTGGCGTAAGCGGGCCGCTTTCCTCACCTGCGCTCGCAGCCGCAGCTGAGGCCGATGCTGCAGACACCGCCTCTCGCACCTCCTGCTCAAGCACGTCGAAGCGCTGCTTAACCCTGTCCAGTGAGTGGACGGCGCACGAGGGGTACAGTCAGGAATCGGCGCGATTCTTGGCACTCGTAGGCGCTATAAATAATGCTGGCATTAGCTTCAGCTCAACATCCATCTGAAAGGGCTTCTCACCATGTGCGATGCTCGTCGTCCTGCTTCTGCCGCTCAGTCAATGAATTCATCAGGGCCTCCTGCTGTGTCCGCAAAGAGTCAAGCTCTCGAAGGATTTGAGCCATCATAGACTTCATCGTCACTGCAGGCGAATCCCCCAGGCTCAGGGAGCCTGTCTCCGGCTTCCGCTCTGCCATGCTCAGTTCGCGCGCCCGCCCGACTGCGTTTGGCTGGAGAAGAAGTGCGCTGATAGCCTCAGGATAAATATGACATCGTGACCTGTGCACGCTTCGGCCGGCGCTCGCCGGCCCTTGCTTGACGCCCTAAAGCGATAGAGAGTGGTAGGTAACACCTTGCCCGCGGCGCTGCCCCTGAAAGCCGTGACGTAAAATGGAAGCGCATATCCCAACACATACTAGGATGCAGCTGTGCTGGGAGAATTGTGGCATGTGAGAGATGGTGTATGCCACGCCGGTCGGGACCCGGCCTCCCCACCGGTTCCCGGCTAGGCTGACAAGTTCGGGTTCTTTAGGATCTCTGTCCCTTACAGTTTTCCCCTCTATAAGCCCGCGATCACAGCTGGGAGCAAGTAAATGTCCATCAACCCGCTGCAACGTGCTGCAAAACAGGTGCGGTGCTTCCACACGCTGCACGTGGTGCGTTGGGAAACCCCCCGAGCCGCATACGAGGCCTTTGCCCACACTCCACAATGCCTATGCCGCCTCCAGATCCCGGCCCACCACGTCAGCCAGCGCCTGCGCAATAGCCACGTCAGCACACCCGAGCGCCTCCCCTGCTGCTAGCAGTGCAATGGCGCTGGCCGCGTCCAGCACCAGCGGTTCGCCGGCACCAACCTCGCTTGCACCAAAGCAGCCAGCGGAGACAGCGCGCGCCTCATGCTCCGGCAGAAGCCGACCTGCCACCCGCCGCCACACGCGAACCAAGTACTGTCGTGTCGTCGTTGTGTATCGAGTGGCCTGCCCCTTGGCATCCTCTGGCAAAGCCGCGCCCTGCTCATCGCCATCGCCGGAGTGGTGGACTGGGTGAAACGGAGCCTCTGCCCCGTGGGCCCGAGCCCGCAGCGCCTGTCCTGAGGCTCCACCGCTTCCACCTAGAGCCCACATGAGCACGCTGGCCGCCGTCATAGCTGGCAGCACGTCGACCGCCCGCCACAGCAGCTCCGCCACCACAGCCGGCCCCAGTGCTGTCACTGCTGCCGATGGCACAGCCGCAGGCACCGTCACGGCTGCTGCTGCTGCTGCTGCCGCTGCCGCTCCGTCGCTGCGGAGGTGTGCCCGCTCCCTGTCCTTGGCGTTGCGCCTGGTGACGCCAGCGGCTTGCCACGTCTGGGCCGGCGGAGCGGCTTGGATTGCCGCCGTACCGCTCGCACTGACAGCAGCAGGGGCCCCCAGGGACCAGTCCGCAAGCAACGCCGTGATGTCGCGCGCAGTCCCCGTGCGCACAGGGCAGGGCTGCACCTGACGCACTGCCCAATGGGAAGCAGCAGGGGCCATGCCAGCAACCGACGAGTTGGCCTTCGTGACCCGCGGTGGCTGTGGCGGCGGCGGCGACCGCACCAGACAAATCCAGTCGTGGCCCTCGTGCACCAGCCCATCCAAGGCCTGGAGCACTGCGGCGCAGGTGCGCGCGTCACCCTCGGCTGCGGTCAGTGGGCCGAAATCAACGGGAAAAATGAAGCTGGCACAGCGAAATCGACCACCACAAACATGTATGTAAACGACATGAGAGGCACATTTAAGCACGACGTGCAGCTACAGCCTCTCCAACCAGCAGAGTACCCCACCTCCCCCTGCTTGACATAAAGTGCTGCCCCTGCCCGCCCCGTCGCCCTGCCGCCGCGCCCCGCACCCACCTGCCACCTGCCGCAGCAGGCCGCCCAGCTGCGCCGCCGCCTCGACCGCCATCAGCACATCGCCCCGGTTGCGCCCGCACGCCGCCAGCCGCGCCAGCCGCACCGCCGCCGTGGGCAGGCCACAGTAGGCCCTTGCGTGCTGCCCCGTGTGCTGATGTGCCGCTTGCTGGGCGCTGGGACTAAAACAAGCATCAACACCGCTAACGCCGGACCCAGGGCCGACCGCGCCACGCAGTAGCAGCATGTACAGACGGCTGTACAGCTTGGACGCATGCTGCGATGGCGACGCCGCCAATGTGGCACCGCTACTGAAGCCGCTGCCAAGGCCACTCGCCGGTAAGGTCTGCGGCAGCGTGCTCGCCTGCGACAGCGCGTGCGCGAGGGCACACAGCGCGTCCACCGAGACGACGCCACCGCTGCCTCCGGCACCGCCACAGGAGCCGGCTGGCGAGGCTGCAGCCTCCAGCTCGCCGCTGTTGCACACCACGCGGCACAGCTCCTCAAGCAGGTCCGCCGCCCGCCGCCCGCCGCTGCCTGGTGTGGAGCTGTCCACGTAGGCGAGAGCCGGCGCCGCCGCTAGTAGCGCCTCAAGGTGGGTGTGGTGCAGCCCTAACGCCCTGCCACTGCTACTGCTACTGCTACTGCTGCTGGCGCTGCCGCTGCCAGAATCGCCTCCATTCCCGAAGCCGGTAGCGCTGCCACCTGGCATGCGCCCAACCCCGCTTGCCTGCCGGCACTCCGCGTCATCGCGCGCCGCCTCCAGCTGCCACAGCACGTCGAGTGCCAGAGAGTGTGGCAGGCCGCCGCGCACGTAGCCCACACCCGACAGCGCGAGCAGCAGTTCCAACGCCAGAGGCGGCGGTGGTGGCGGAGGCAGCAGGCCCGAGGGCGTGTGCGGTGGCTGGGCCCCTGCCGACGAGGCGGGATCCGGACTGGCTGAGGTGAAGGCGGCAGCAGCTGCGCCTGCCGAGGGGTGTGCCTTGGCAGCGCGCAGCACTGCCGGCCCCGCGGCCTCCATCGCCTGGAGCAGCTGGACCAGCGCCGCCCCCCACAGCTGGCTGGCGGCTGCGCCCGTGCCTGCACCTACACGCCCGCCGCAACCTGCCGCGTGCAGGCGCAGCGCCGGCAGCGCCACCTCATGCAGCGCAGCCGCCATCCCCCCACCCTGCGGTCCTGTCGATCCGCCCGTGTTTGCTGCCGCGTGGAATGCCGGGCCCGACGCCAGCAGCGCCTCCAATGCCAGCGAGTCATGCCACCAGCCCTGAGCGGCCAACGACGTGGCCGCGCGCAGCGCTAGCCGAAAGCGCCGCAGCGGAGCGAGAGCGTTGTCAGCTGCATCGGCCTTCCGGGCTGATGTTGGCATGGGCCCCGGCTCGCTGAGCCGCAGCACAGTCACCAGCATGTCCGCGATACCGCCCGCATCGCGCACCGCCTTGGCTGCTTCAGGGCCGGCCGCTTCCGCCTGCACGTCCGGCACTGGGCCTGGCATCTGCCCTGCATGCGCCTGCAGCGCGGCAACGAGCTCCTCCGCGAGCGGCAGCAGCGCCGACCGCTGCCAGTCCCACACCGGGTCCCGCGCCTCCAGCACAGCCACGTCCGACCGTATGATCTCGCTCGCCACCTGCTGTGCTGCCGCGTCCATGGCATGCAGCTTGTCCGGCGGGACATTAGCAGCCTGCGGCTGTTTGCGGTACTCCTTGAGGTACCAGGTCGAGCGCCTGTGGAGCCGCTGCTGCGCTCGAGTAAAAGCGGCGCAGGCGTCGTCCGCGGCCTTGAGCGCCTCCACAAGCACCTGTGCATTGGGTTATCGCATTGCACGCATGTCACTCAAGCTCTTGGAAAACACCAAAGCTCCGGGTCGGCTGGCGACGGCATGCAACATTGTGGGCTGCGGCATCACGTTCATTCATTGCGGCCCGCGATGCAGTGAAGCCACCTAGCAGCTGTACCGTATAGCCGGGACCGTGGCCAACCGGCCTCCATCGCCAAAGCATGCGTCCACCAACCTGCATCAGCTCCGCAGGGGGCTGCATCTCCGCGGTGCGGGGCACAGCCGCCGCCAGCCCACCACCATGCAGAACCAGCTTACGCGAGGGGTCGTAGAAGATTTCTAGCGACGCTGCCATCTGCAGGCGCAGTGAACGTGCGCCATACTCACACTTACACACGTGGGCCACGCGGGTGCAGCACCAGAGTGCCGCCCTGGTCCGTACGCCGCAAACCTTGAAGGACTCACCAGGCGTAGATTCTCCGCAAGCCGTTGCCAGGCATCGCTGAATGCGCCGGCTTGCACCCGCTCGATATGCGGCGTGGCGTCGGCGGGCGCGGCTTGCGAACTGTTGGCAGAACCGGGTTCCTCATCGCTCTTGGGCGCTTCGGTCGGGTATGGGGCAGCCAGCGTCTACGGCCATGCCAACGCAAGGAATAGGTGGTGGCAGGATGAAAGACATTCCAGCTGGAGTACACCGACATCCGTATGGAGGTTCCTGGCTGCAGCCTCGAATCCAACCTCGCTGCCCCTTGCCATGTACACAATGCAGAACAAGGTACAGCACACGCACCTTGAACACACATGCCACGCCTCGCAGGTCCGGTAGCAGCTTCGACAGCTGCAGCAGCGCTGACGTCCGCCGCAGGCCCCCCAGCGGGTCGCTGGCGGATGCGCAAGGCCCACCAGGCCGCATTCCCACCACATCTCCGGGCGCCGGCTGCTGCAGCTCCAGCCACGGCCCCAGCGCGCCCCGATGCGCCAGGTATCTGTGCAGGCTGGACAGCGGCATGTCGCCTGCGCGGGGATCTAGCACCTGTCGCGAAGCTGCTACTGCCGCCGCCAGGCGCTGCACGGCAGCCGCTTGTGGCTGTAGCTGCTTCCCCTGCGGCGGCGGCGGCGGTGGCGGCGGCGCAGTTGCCGCGGCTCTGCTAGCATGCGCCGTCACGGTTTCAGTGTCGGGGTTGACCGGTTGCTGAGACAGCCAGCTGCTGACCAGCCGTGAGGCCTGCTCGAATGCGCCAAGCATCAGCTGCACCTGGGCCTGCAGCTGCCTCCTCATGTGCGGTTGGTGCGGCTCTCCGGGCGGCCTTGTGGCAGCCACGAGTTCCTGCTCCTGCTCTTGCGGTGGCGGCATCAGAGCCACCGTCTCTTGCAGGAGAGAGGCCAGCAGGGCGGGCGCCTCGCGCCGCCACGCAGCTGATGCTGCCGGCAGAGCCGAAGTTGCTGGCAGGGCCCCCACAGCCACTGTCGTGCCGTCCCCGCTGGCGGCAGCAGGCTGGAGGTCCATGCGCTCCGACAACAGCTGGAGGAGCGTATCGGCTGCTGAAGGGCCGTGTTGCGCGCCTGCCTGCGCCAGGTGTAGCTGCACGAGCTCCCGCACCCGGCCGCTGCTGTTGTCCCCGTCGCCGGCGAGCAGTTGCAGAACACGGTCCTGCACGGGGCTCCAGGCAGCGGCGCTGGCCTCGGCGCAAGACAGCTGCCGCAGCACCTCTACTGCGTCTGCGGCCGAGAGGAACGGCGCGCGCAGCTGCAGCGTCTGCGGGGCCCCTGGACCCAGCTGACTGTTCGTATTGCTGCCGCCTGGGGAGACTGTGCCGAATGGGCCCGTGGCAGCATGCGGGCCGGCCGGCCGCGCGGGCAGCACCGCCAGCACTCGGTTTGCAATTTCGCCTTGCTGCACGGCTCCCAGCGAACCTGGTGGCACAGCCAAGGCACACGCATGCTTAAGTCGGTGTCACCACTGGAACGGCAAACCATGTAGGCCATGCACACACGCTACCAAAGAGCGAGCGCACGCACCTAAGGTGGGCGCCACAAGGCAGACGAGCCGCAGTGCCTCAGCCGCCGCCTCCGCGCCTCCGGTCCCATAACCCTGTGCGCCCATCCCATCTGGCACGCCAAAGCCTGAGGCGCTATGCAACGACTCCACAGCAGGGTCGACACTGCCGTCACGCTGCCTTGTACTGTTGTCTTGGCTGCCACCACCAGCTGCCTGGCGGCTGCCAGCGCTGCCGTCGGCGTCTCGGCTGTTCCACACCAACAGTGAGTCCACGGCCCGCGCCGCCACCCGCACCAGCAGCCCGCCTTCATGCAGCTCCGCCGCCGCTGCATCCGCACCCTGGCCGCTTGGGCCGACGGGCAGCTGCGTGCCGCGGCTGTCAGCTGGGGTTCCGTCCGCCTCCACTGCATGGCGCCCCTTCGGCTGCTTGGCTTCTGTTCTCTGCACCGGCGCTGCGGGCTGCCGTAGCTGCCGTAGCTGACGCAGCCAGAACACCACCAACTGGTCCAGATGCGCGTGGTGGTCAGCGTCTGAGGCTGTTTGCGCCAGGGCCGAGAAGGAGGGGTGGCCTGCACCACCCCTCTCAAAAGCACCCGAAGCCACCGCGTCTGCCGGTGCGCTGATCTCGGTTGTCGCAGCTCCCACAGGCGCCGACCCTGCGTCCGCCTGCACTGATGCCGGCTGAGATTGGATGGCCCCCGCTGTCGCGTCTTCGGCTGCCTCCGCGTGTGCGAACAGCTGCTTATGCTGCCGCTGCGGCAACGGCAGCCGCAGCGGCTTGGGCAGCGGGATCTCCCACCTCAAACGCTCCGTCAGTGCGCCGTGGACGTCCGGCGGAAGAGCCACCTACACCACAGCAACACCGCAGCGAAGCGCGGAGCCAACACGGGAGGCGTCAGCAAAAGATGGAGAAGCAGACTCCTCCTCCCACTCGCCTGCACACGCTCTTCGCCGCAACCGCCCACCTCACCTGGCAGGAGTGCACCGCGGCGCACAGGATGCGCAGGTGCTCCAGCGGCACGGCGCGGTCCCGGGCCATCTGCGCCAACGGCCTGAACAGCACGCCCGCACGGTCCTCCCTCGCCGTCGCCTCCTCCCCTGCGGCCGCGGCCTCCGCAGCCCCCTCCTGGACCTCTACGGCTGTCGCCTCCGTTACTGCGGCCATGCCAAGCTCAGGCGCCATCTGCGGCACGGCAGCCGCGCTCCCTTCGCCACCTGACTCCAGCTGCCGCGCCTCGCCGGGCGCTTGCGGCCCCCCTAACCGCTGCGTGGGCGCCGCCACCACCATGCCCACCAGCGCCGCCAGCCGCCGCGTGTCCGCCAGTCGCGGCAGCACGTGCTCCAGGTCTCCGCGCAGCGCCGCCAGCGCGTCGCGCGGACCGATGATGCCCTCGTGCAGCAGCCGCACCGCCAGCCGCACCCGGCGGCTATGCGGCACGTCATGCGCCTCGTCGCTGCCGCCAACGGCGCCGCCTGGGCCGCCCGCGGCACCGGCGGCGCCGACGCCCAGCACACGCGCCGCGAATACCTGTTCATACACCCGGGCCATGACACGGCTGCGGCCGCCCACCACGACCGGCAGCGCCGCGCGCGCCTGCCGCACCAGCGTGCTGCCAGCGCCGCCGCGTCCCGGCGACAGCGGGCTGCGGGCGGCAAGCGGCACTTCCTCCGCCAGCAGGCGCTGCACCACCGGCGGCATCACTCCCACATTCATGAACGCCTCTGTGAGCGCATAAGCCGTGCGCAGGCTCAGCAGCCCAGCTGCCCGCGCGCCCGCCGTGGCGGCCGGGGAGGCCACCGCTGCCGCCACCTGGTCTTCCACTTGCCGCACCAGCCGCAGCGCCCGCGCATCCGCCTCCTCCAGCGCCAGCACTCCCACGGTCTCTGCAGCGCCCGGCGCGCTTGGCATGGCCAGGCCGCCACTACTGACGCCACCGCCAGCCGCCACAGCGCCGTCGTGCGCACCCTGCTGTCGCTCCGCCACCGCCGCCGCTGCCGCCTGCTCCCCACTCTCTTCTCGCCGCAGCCGCTCGGCCGCCCGCGGCAGGCTGGCTAGCCAGGCGGCCGCACACAGCAGCCGGAACGCGTCATGGTCGATTCGGTGTGGTGGCGGTGCTGACGGCGCGGCTACAGCTGACATTGTTGCTGTGGTGCTAGCGCCGGTGGTGGCGGCGGCAGCCGGCGCCGGCAGGCTTTTCACGGTCGTGCTGGTGGCCGCAGGCGACGCGCCGGTCCGCTCCGCAGATCCGCAGCTGCTAGGTGGCGCGGGGGCATGGGGTTGGGACACAGCTGCCAGCAGCTGCTCCAGCTGTTGGGTCAACCCGCAGCCCGCGGCGGGCTCGTACCTGACCGCACGGCACAGGCATGCAATGGGGAATGTTGATTGCAGCGGAGCGGGACCAAGGATAATTTTGCCCAAACATTCGAGCATCCGCTGAGCGCCTTGCCCAGCGTCACATGGCCGTCCCCGCCTTACCATCTCTCTGCCAGCACCTCCGACACGGTCGCCAATTGCTGCAGCCGCTCGCGCAGCCGCGCCTCTAACGCCGCCGCCCTCGCCCGCTCCAGCGCGAGGTTACCACCGCCCCCACCATCCACCGCACCAGCCTGCGCCAACGCCGCAGCTGCGGCGCCGAGCGCGTGTGCGTCTTGCAGCGCCTCGGCGGCGCCGCGCTTCGCACCGTGTGCTATCAAGCCCAGAACAGAATCATCCACTGTAGCCACCTGCCCCACCCTGCCGTACTGCTCGGCCAAGGCGTACGCCAGCGCCAGGCCGGAAGGCCCGCCACGGAGCCCCTGAAACGGAGCGGCAGCTGCTTCTGAATGCGGCGCCGGTCGCATCAGCCGTGCAAGCAGCCGGGAAGAGTGGGAGAGCAGGGCCGTTGCGGCAGCAGCTGTCGCGGCGGTGCCGGCGGCTTGAGTGCCATCCTGCCCAAGTGCTCTGTCAGGGTTGTTGGCCTCCCCCTCTTCTGTTGCGACAGCCGCCCTAACTTCGCCAGCGATACCCGCGGGCGGCGCAGTGCGCGTCAGAAGGTCAGCGGCCAGGTGCAGCAAGCCAAAGGCCGTTGCCGCTGGCACCCGCGACACGGCGCCCTCCCCATCCCACGCGCTAGCTGCTGCCTCGCCGGCGGGGTCGCCCGCCTGCTGTAGCGCTGCCGGAATCAGCCGGCGGCTGGCCCACCTGACGTCCTCCTCCGCCTCCTCCACCACCTTGGTCATGTGCAGCACCACGGAATGCAGCCCCCTGGGCAGCCTTGCTGCACGGCCGTTGGCTGCTGCGGCGTGCGGAGAGTGCCCCAGCCCGCCGAGCGCCGCGTCGCTGGCGCGCGGGCGTACACCAGCCGCCTGGGCAGCAGCCACTGCGCCCGCCTCCTCCTCAGCTGCTGACAGCTCCATACGCGCCAGCTGCAACGCCGCAACCTCGGCCTGTCCGACAGCAAAGGCGCCCGCGGTTGCCTGGTCCGCGGCGCCTCCTGCAAGCCCGAAGTCCAATCCAGGCAGCTCAAGGGCAGAGGCCTGGCCGGCTGGCCCTGCAGCAGCAGACGTGCCTTGCGCTGCTTCTGCACCTGCATACGAGTCCAGCTGCGGTGGAGCTGCTTGTAGCGGCTGCTGCGACTCCCACCGCCAGTAGATGGGAGTCGCCATCAGCCGCCGCAGCAGCACATCGAACAACGCCGGGCTGACGTGGTCCCACAGGCTGCCGGCGGCGGCGGCGGCCCCTGCCACGAAGCCGGCCCTGGCCTCGCCTTTACCCAGCAGTTCTGTCGCTGCCTGGCGCAGCGTCAGCGGCGGGCATATGTTTCTCGGGTGGAACAGCAACTCTACCAGCTGCTGATGTAAAGCCTGTTCTGCCCGCCGTGTCTCCTCCTGCTGGCCCCCTTGCTGCTGGTGCTGCAGCCACTCCTGTTCCTCATGATGCTTGACCGGCGGCGGCGGCCGGGCGCGGCCGTGCCTGTGCGCCGGCGCCGACTGCGAGGGCGGGGGCGGGGGAGGGTCCACCAGGGCCTGTCCCTGATGCAGCCGGCGCAGCAGCTGCGTCCCCAGAGCATCCTGCAAGGCCCATGAGACGTTCGGGGTGTTGGCGACAGCAAACGGCCAGCACTGAGTTCACAATGGACCAGCGTGCCTGTGTCACATGCACTTCCCACGGCGACACGCACCTGGAGCGCCTGTCCCTGTTGCCGCATGAGGAGTGGGTCATCCACGGCCCGGGCGCCCTGCGCGGCCAAGCAAGAACACGGGCACCGGCGGAGCTGCTGACAAGGCCAGGCGCGGAGCTGCTGACACGGGTAACGCTGTGCGAACGCAAAGACACACCGCGAACTGGCCAGGGTCCAGTCCTTCCATGATTCGGGCACGGTTTGAAAACGCCCATCGGCTTACCCCCACCATCGGGACAGGCTCGCGTACCCGCTTCTCGAGTAGCAGGCACGTGTGCGCCAGCGCCAGCAGCTGCTCGGGCCGCGGCGCTTGGGTGTCCAGCAGGTCTCGCGCCCGGCGCCGCACCACCTCGCCAACAAACGCCTGTGCGAATACGTGTGGCGGTGGTGCCTTGACTCCAACGCCACAATTTGGCGTCCGTGCAATGCCGGGGCACCCAGCAATCCATTTCCCGAGTCAACCAGCAACTCAAACTCACCCTCGTATCCCCGCGCAGCGTGGCCGCCTTCGCCTCAACAATGCTCCGGCTTCCGGCTCTCGCCACCACCGCCCGCTGACCCATTTCGGCCGCCGCTTCTGCGGCAGCTTCTGCCGCTTCCACACGCTGCGCGCAAGCCAACATCTGGCCCGCGCTCATCGCTCTGCTCAACAAGGCGGTGTCCCCCGTCGCTGCCCTTAGCACGGCAAGAACATCCTGCGCATTTTGCGTGCTCTGTGCTGTGCCATCGGACACCGCTCCAGAAGCTCCACCGAATGCCATCCCGGTCGCCACATCGCTGCTTTGCTGCTGCACCTCTGCCGCCTGCGCCAGCATAAGCTCCACACGCAGGCAAGCCGCCGCCGCCATCAGGGCCGGCAGCGGCGGCAGGCTGGGGTCGGGGGGTGGCAGTGCCACGCACCTCTTCACAGTGTCCCACACCGCCTCAAATACTGGGGCTTCTGCGCCTGCCCTTGTGTCACCGGCTGACGCTGAAGCCTGTCCAGTGAACGGCGGTGCAAAGCCGGACCGCACAAGCTCCGCCCCGAGCGACACCAACGCGGCTGCGGTTGCGGAGGCGGGCGGCCACTTGGCGGGCGGCAGCCCAACGGTCCCCAGGCCCATGTCTCCAACACCACCAGTACCACTACCAGTAGCACCTGCGTCAGCACTTCCATCCGCTGCACTTCCGCCTAGACTGGCATCAGCGCGCGCGCCGCCGCTGCTGCTTATCCCTTCCTCGCGACCAGCTTCTCCCTTGCGGGCCTCCGTGGCCGCACTGCCGTTGTAGATGGCACGATGCACCCGGGCAAAATGCGGCGCCGCCACCGCCAGCACCAGCGCCGGACTGGGCTGCTCAGAGTCGCCCAGCCCCCGAAGCGCCGCCAGCAGCCACTCCGCCGCCTCAGCCGACGGCGCTACCTGCAGCACCTCGCCGCCGGTGGCCAGGCGCGCAAGGTGCCGCCGCTCCGCTGCCTCCACTTCCGACTCCACGCCTGCCCCGGCCGCTGCCGCGCCTCCTTGGGCTGCCGCAGGCCTGGCTCCCAGCTCTCCTGCGGGGGCTGCTGCAGCTGCCGCCACATTCGCCCCGGGCCCGCCTGCAGGCTGCTGCTCGGCCGGCAGCGCGGCTGCAAGCCACTGAAAGGTGGCCTCCCGCAGCAGCGTGCGGCGGGAGGGCGCGGGCAGGCCTCCCCGACCAAGCGCCTGCAGCCGCCCCAGCAGCGCCAGCGCAAGGTCTGCATCCCAGCCAAGCGCCTTCAAGTATGCATTGCCACTGGCAGATATGTTGGGCGGAGTCGCTGCGAGGTTAGCAGCGGCGGCGGCGCTGTGCTCGCGCGTCGCCGCCGCGCGCTGGCGCAGCCAGGACCACAGCTCATCAAAAGTGGAAGCCCGCGCCAGGGCTGCCAGCGCCTCCGCGCGCATATGCTCATGTGGCAGCTTTATCTGCGGCGGCGGCGTCAGCGCGGCCACAGGCTGGCTGTTGTGCCGCTTCTTACGGAAGCCGGCAGCAGTTGACGTGCGTCGGCTGCCCTCCGCAAAGCTCAAGCCCGCTGCGTCGCAATGGCCAAGCCCGGCGGCGGCTATACGAGGTACAGACGGGAGCTGCTGGGTTGAAGCACATGCGCCAGGGTCAGCCCCGATGGTGCTGTGCGAGCAGAGCGTTGCAAGCGACCTGCGGGCGCGAACAAGCATTCGAGGTGTATGCCAAAAGCGCAATGACACGTTGCGCTGAAAGCTCTGCACGCTGGCAGCAAAGCCTCTGCGCACGGTCCCCGGAACCCAACACGCTTCGATGTGGTACCTGAGATGCCTGCCTGCCGCGCAGCCGGCAGCAGCTGCACCTCCGGTTGCCGCCGCAGCGTGCGCGGCTTCGTCTGGAGAGGGCATGCGGAAGCGTGGGTCAGCAGACGCTCCGCCGAGACATGCATCCCGCGCCGTTTTGTTACGTGTATTTGGTTGCTCAAATATACTTACCTTGAATTATGCATGCAATCGCCCGCAGCAGCTGCTGCACACGAGTCAACCGCGCAGGTGCACCTCCTTGCATATCGCCCCGCGCCTGGTATCGCTATGTCATAGCATTTTACAATCATAAGTTGTTTAGGAAGCAGTGTTATGTCACTCCTCCGTCCTTTTCCGGCTGCAAGTAGTCAATCGGGAATGGGGCAAGTAGTCAAGCGGGAAATGGGCAATCACGCAGTCTTGCCGAGTGTTGATACATACGCAAAAACTGCGTTCTTGTTAAAATACAGATATGTCCACAGATATCGATCATCAACACATGATGACCGGACTTTCTGATTGTTCCGCATCCTCGCAAAACTTGGCAACCTGGCGGCTTCTGATGTTCCAAGCTTCAACTCATGTCTAAGAAATAGCCTACTGCTGAACCTGCCAGCGCAGCAACGTCAAACACCAATACACGCGTGTCTCGTTGCCTCGTTGGTGTTGGTGACCAGGTGAGTGGCGCGTGACGCAACGTGCTCAGCGGGCTTCGAGTTCCTGCATGAACGGAACTTTCTCACAACGTTGACGTGCCCGCGCCCGAGCACGCGCGCAGCCTGCGGGGTAAAAGGGAGGTGGCGGGGACGCACCGAATGCGCTAACTACAGGAAGGGGGAACCCAGACTTCAACAGCACGTGGCGTTTCCCGCCCCGGGAAACAGGGTTCTCCGACGATGGGACGTCAGTTCTGGATCCTGCCTTTGAGGCAAGCCTTAGCTCAGCCGGCTGCGCTGGTTGCCATATCCGCCAGTAATATTTCTTCCTCCTCTGCTCACGCAAAGCTCCACCTAACACACGCCCTCCCGCCCGGTGCTAGCAGGACACCGCGGCTCACCGCCACCTGCGCCTCGAGCCTCGGCCCGCGGCCGCCGTGGCCGCAGCGCCTCGGTCCAGCGTCAGGCCATCACCGCGCCTGACCAAGCGCCGCGCGGCCGCGGCCCGCCGCCGCCGGCGCAGGGGCAACCACTCGAGCGCGCGCTCGCGCCGCGTCGGCGACCTAGCCCAGAGGCAGGCGCGGGCGGCGCTCAGCGGGCGCCCGCTTAGGCCGCCACGCTTGCCATCGGATATCCGGATATCACCGCTACGCGCGGCGAGCACTGCCGGCCACTGGAGCCGGCCGCTGGAGCCGGTGTTTGCGAGAAGCGGAAGTGGGCAGCGAAACGGGATCTGAGTGTCAGTCGTGGCGGCGCTGCTGCGCGCTGTCCGCGATTACTGTAACTCTTCAGGAGGAGGACCCGCCCGCGCGCCGGGGCTTGCAGAGGCATGGCGCATGGCCGCACACTGCAAGGTGCACGCAAGCCTGGTGTGTTTCCACACCGTTGATACTACTTCGGAGCATCAGCCGCTGAGGTTAACAGCAATAATTTGAAGGGCTACCTCGCCTCAACGTGGGGAGATAGGATGCGGAGGCACTGCACTCCAAACTTGGCCACTTGTCGGTGCTCTCTTGTTACCTTCGGCGTGTACGCCGCGTGTGCGCCAGACTCAGGCAGAGCCGCGCTCAGCCATCCAATCCAACTGGAGGAGCCCAACGGGGACAACACCACCTCGTGACATGTTGCTTGTCGCGGTCGGGGAAATGGATCTCTTGGTGAGCAACCGGGTCTCCTGGGCGGCTTGCTGGCCCAGGCACGTGGCATCCGTGCCTTCCTATCGGAGGTGCGGAGGTGCTAAAGCGCTGCAGGGTACATGGGCCGGCGGTGAATGCCAGTTAGTGCTTGCGGTATGTGAACGGCTAGAACATTCAACGCCTGGAGTTTATCAACTTCTTAGTGCCCGCCTCGACTGGCTTTCGGCTGGATAGTGGGCCAACTGTGATCATACGTACAACAAAGCCACCCCAATGGGCGTCACGCCACCTTCCTGGGCTTCGTGGGTGTGGAGATTATCGATTGAATGCCGCGGACTGCACACGCAGGCCCCACTACAAATTCTCATACTCATCTCATGTAAGGCAAAGCATCACGAAGCAGGGTCATGCCTGCCCGCAAGCCGACGTCAGTGTATGCTGCGTACCTGCCGCACGTCACACCCCGTACTGCACACAAGCTCTGCAATGCATCTCACCCGAGGTCCGTAACAGCGCTGGTACGCACTGAAGCTTGCACCATAAATCAACGCCGGAATGTAGGGTGTAGGGCGGTCCCCCATGCCCTGAACAAGCAGCTAGTCTTTCCATACATGCACATAAATCAAGACGTGATGCAGTCAATACAAGTGCCATTGGTGTTTCTACGTCATGGGGTGCTTCCATACGCCGCCGCAACGACTGCATTGCGCCAGCCGTGGCGCCAATCGACAGGCACACGCACCGTACAAGCGGCGGCACGGCGGCGTGCCCAGTCCGTTGTACATGCCTACCGCCCCTTCGACCGCTGCGCGGCCGCGCCGGTGGTGATCACGCCCGCAGTGGAGCCCAAGCCCGCCGCCGCCGCCGCTGCCGCGCGCCCCAGCCCCCGCGCCTCTGTCGCTACGCCCTTGAGCGCCCCCTTGGCGTCATTGCAAATGCGGTGCCACACTGATCCCTGCACCAGCGCCGGTGAGTTGCTGCCCCCGCCGCCGCCTGTTCCCGTGCCCGTGCCCGCATCCGGCGTATCCACACCGGCAGCACCCGCCGGGGGCGCTGTGGCGGCGCCGCCAGGCGCTGCGCCGGGCCCCGCCACCGCTGCAGCCGCCCCGGTGCCGCTGCCTGCCTGCAGCATGGCCAGGTCTGGGGCGCTGAGCAGCGTCTGGCTGCGTGCGGACAGCGTGCACCAGTCCATGGAGTAGGTGGAGGGGATGGTGACGATGCTGCCGTCGTTGTGCAGCCACGCCAGCGAGCCGCCGCGGTTGATGAGCGACGCGCCGCTGCCGCCGCTCCCACTGCCGCCACCGCCCGCCCCGCCGCCGCCGTGCCGCACGCTGCCGCTGCCGCCGCCGCCCAGCAGGAAGGGCTGCGCGTCCACCACCGCCAGGGTGCTGGGCGATGGCAGCGAGTCGGTGCGCAGGCGCGACAGCAGCCCCGCGGTTGCGTCCACCGCTGTCGCGGCCGCAGCGTGCAGCGAAGTGAACAGCGCCGGCGGCGACACGATGCGCGGCGGCCCCGGCGCCATGGCCGCGCCAGGGCCCGCGGCCGGGTGCGGCGGCGAAGCCGCCGTGCCGGCGACTGCGGCGGCTCCCAAGGCCGAGGCGTCCGCGGAGCTGGGCGCGCTTGCGTTGGCGCCCATGGCATGATCTAGGGCTTGCGGGCTGGTGCGCTGCATGTACTGGTGTTGTTGGGCGTGTGGGAATGCCTGGTGCGGGTGTGGGTTTTGCTGCGCGTGCGGGTTGAGCGGGCTAGGCCCATGGGGCATATGTTGCGTGTGAGGCTGCTGCTGGGCTGCCGTCTGTGGCTGAATCGGCGCCAGCGGTGCTTGCGTGTGCTGTTGCTGCTGTGACGCGCCAATTAGGAAGTCCAGCGAGGCAGCGGACATGTCGACCTCGTCCTCCGGCAGGCCCATGACCAGCGCCTGGGGACGAGAGGGCGTGCGGGTGAGCGAGTGTGCGTGCAGCAGGCCAGGAACAAAGTCCATGCGGCGCCTTGTGAGTGATCATGATGACGTCCGCACGCATGTCAATCCTGATCACTCCCAAGGCGCGGCCTGGAACACCAGCAACACCAGCCTGCCGCCAAGCCCAGCTACAAAGCCCCTCACACAAGCGCACCTCGAGGTCATCCAGCAGGTCGCCGCCGCCCGCGCCGCCGCCGCCGCCGCCGCCGCCACCAGTACCGCCCGTGCTGCCGCCGGCCCCGCCCGCCCCCGAGCCCGCCTCCAGCGGCGACCAGGGCATGGGCGTGGCCAGGTCCGCCATCATGGACACCAGCCCGCCCGCAGACTGCATCAGCAGCGGCGACGGCGGCTGGTGGTGGTGGTGCTGCTGCTGCTGCAGCTGTGGCACCGCCGTGGAGTGGCTGGTGGCGGGGCCGGGCCGGCCGGGGACGGTGGAGCCGATGGACACGGACGCCACCGCGGCGTCCGAGGTGCCGCTGGTGGTCACCGTCCAGCCGGGCACGGCCGGTGCCGGCGTGGGCTGCGGATGCTGCGGCAGCGCGCCGGAGGCCGGCGAGGCGGACAGGTAGGCGCCGTTGGTGCCACCACCCAGCGTGGCCTCCGTCAGCGAGGACAGACCCGTCTGCGCGGAAGAGGAGGCGGGGCCGTCCGTGCTTTCGCCATGGGCGGTGGCAGCGCCGCCGCCGGCTCCGCCGCCGCCGCCGGATAGCTGCTGCTGCGGTGCCGCCACGGGGCCTGCCGCCGCCGCCACTACCATGCGCTCCAGCTGCGCCGCCACGGTGGGCTGCATCACCGCCGCAGAGCCGGCCGCCTGCTCTTCTGCCGCCACGACCTGTGGCAGGTGCGGGCGTAAGCAGCCTCGGGCAATGCAGGGGAGGCACGGAACCATGTTGCTGCATTGGCTGCCCTGTCGCACTGGAAGAGCAACCAGCTACACACATCCCAACTATCTACTACTGTCAAGATCGCCAGTCGTCCCCGCCGCGACACAGCAGCGCCTCTGCAGTTATCATCCGAAAGCACCTCGGGCCACTCACGTCGTTCAGCAGGGCTGCGCCCTCGGGCAGCCCAGTGCGAAACCACTCATGCTGCTGCACCCCATCCAGCGAGAGCCTGTGGTTGGGCATGGAGATTCGCGGTTGCGCGGGCATTTCGACATTGATGCGCGAAGGGTCCAAGTCGCTGGAAGCCATACGCGACGTACGCCTGCAAGCCATCTAACATGTGCACCCCCAAACACGCCCCCCTTACCCGCTGCCTTCCCCACCCCCCAAGGTATGGTTTGCCATTAACCCCCCACCCCCCGCCAAACTCCTCCTGTCCTGCCATGCCGCATGCACCTACATCTGCACCTTCCAGGGCACCCAGCATCTGCCGGTCTTGCCCACTCTTGCCCCCGCCCCCACGCTTCCCCGTGTCCACGCACCTGGCGCGCGGGTCCCTCGCCAGCAGACCCCGCAGCAGGTCGGCGGCGGCCGTGGAGAGGGGCGCCCCGGGCGGCGCGCCGGCCAACACGCTGGTGGGCAGCTGCGGCGGGATGAGCAGGTCGCCCTCGGGGCTGCCGGGGGGCGCCGTCACGCGCTTGAACATGGCAACCACCTGCGCACGACGCAGTATGCGCGTCACGTCAGTGCCAAGGAGAGCAGGGCACGGCGTAGGGTTGCAGTCAGTGGGCTGCAGCGGCGGCGCCAGGCAGAGCCAGCTACATGTGCGTGCCGGTGCTTGGTTTTGCGGCCGCTCCAGAGCCACCGTGCACCCCCACCCACCTGCTGCGCCGCGTTGAGGCTTGCGTCCTCCGGCCGCGAGAAGGGGTGGCGGCCGTACAGCATCATGAAGAGCACCACGCCAATGCCCCACACTGCAGCAGCATGCAGGCGAGGTGCAAAGCGTGGGGTCGTCATCGGTAAAGGGCCGTCATCGTATCCGCCATAACACATGCTGCATGTAACACCGCCGCAACTTGCCGAGACTCAATCCCTCGCTCCCTGTCAGCCCTGCCCAGGCCCTCCGACCCTTCCGCTGCTCCCTCCACACCCCACACTTGCCATCCACGGCCGCGGCGTCGTAGGGTGCGCCCTTGAAGTTTTGCAGCACCTCGGGCGCACAGAACATCGCCGTTCCCACCTGCACGTGGCAGCGCGACACACATCCAGCTTGTCTGCGCGGTACCTCATACTGACAGGATCGGCTTTTGCGAGAACGATTCCGTAAGCCTCGAGCAATGCTTACGCCTGCTGCTCCTGCCTCGCAACCCGCGCATACCGTATGCATTTGCATGGGCTCCCCCACCCCCACCCCCGGTGCCAACCCACGAGCCTGCCTGCCCCAAGTCCAGTTCCCACCTGCGACCTGGGCTCTGAGTGCCGCAGCGTGTCCTTGCTCAATGAGAAGTCCGACAGCTTGAGAAGCGGCAGCGCCGAGGCGCTCAGCTGCAGCAGCAGGCTGGCGGGCCGGATGCCGCGGTTCACCTGGCGAGGAGCAAAAGCGGGGGCGGGGCCGCAGAGGAAGGTTGTTGCGAAGCAGTGCAAGCGCCGAGTAAGTGCGGACGCGCCAGCAGGCGCGCCGCAAGCCGCAAGTAGGTTCTGGGCAGCGCGCGAGCTGCACAGGCGGCGTCATCCATGCCCACCACACAGCCTATTCCCGGAAAGGCGCGTGTCGCTCTCACAACCCAGCTGCTGGCCGTGCGAAGGCCATGACGTGGAAACAGATCCCGCGAAAAGCTTTGCGCGACAAGGGCTCCGGTCCCGCCCTGCCGCACCTTGCCGCGGCGGTGGCAGAAGTCCAGAGCAATGACCAGCTGCTGGAACAGAAAGCGCGCCAGCGGCTCAATGATGCAGCCGCCCGCCTTCTCCGTAAACACCTGCAGGTAACAGTAGGAGAGCGAGGGCGAGGGCGAGATGTGCAAGCACCCCAGTATGTCGATGCCTCGATGCGTGTAGGAACGATGTGTCTCAAAAGCATGCCTGCCGTAGAGCTGGCCCCTGCATGTCCCGTTCACGCGGATGCCGCCGGATGCAGCCCTGCAGCACACCGGCGCCAAGGCTGCGCCTCCATTCCCGCGTAGCCCTAGTACCCCACTGCGACCTGCCTGCAGGTTCTCGCCATCGACATACTCCATCACGATGGCCAAGTGCCGCGGCGTCAGGAACACGTCCAGCAGGCTGCGGAGCACGGCAGGCAGCAGCCCGGCTGTCAGCGCCCACCTCCGCACGCCAGCACGAGTAGGTCATGCGTGACTGTCATGGCCTGGCCTGTGGCATGCTGCCGCTAAACCAAGCCTCTTTCCCGGTTTCCGCCCGTGCTGCTCCAACGCGCCAGGCAGCTGCTGGACAGCCCCCACACATCCGCCCAACATGCCTCCGCAGCTCTCTCGCCCCCGCCTCCGCCCCCGCGCTGGCACGTTGCCCCCATGAACAACCGTAAAGTGCCCCAGCCTGCACTAACGCTGCTCGCGGGGCCCCGCCACGTTCCGGTACCTGACGATGTGCGGGTGCTTCGCCAATGTCAGCTCGTAGTGGTTTAGCAGCTCTCGCAGCAAGTATTTCGCCCGCGGCGAGTCAAATCCGCGGGATATGAGCTTTACTGCTACCAGCTGTCCGGTGAAGCTGTTTGACGCCAGGACGACGGTGTTGTCCGCGCTGCTGCCAAGGACGCGCACCGTCCGCAGCACAGAGCCGGCCAGCGGGTCTTCGTCGAAGCCTTTGGCCGCCATGTTAACGAGTTTCCGTGTGTCAGCGGCTAGAGGCTACGAAACCGGGCAAAGGTCACACCTTGTGACATCCAAAAAATGTGCTAAAGACCGGCCAGCTGCGCTGCTTTGGTGTGTTGACGCATGCCCATGGTGTCGGTGGCATGTGTATGACGCTATGCAAGCCTTGGGCAGTGAGGCTGTCAAGCAGGGACCCGCGTGGGGGACAACCCTCATGAAGTCCCCAATTTTCAGGAAGACCGGCGTCACTTGTCAGTTATTATCTTCAACTATTTACTTTTAAATTTTACTAGAGGCTTTGACTTGACGCGCTAGCTCGCACCTGCAGACTTTTGTCAAAGTAGCACAGTATTTGACGCCCTTTCCACAGCCAGGTGCTTGTCCTTATACTACGTGCGACAGCTGAAACTCTGCGGCCCAGCTGCGGCGCTGCCCCCCTTAGACACCTGTAAAGTCTTCCAGAAGCGCGGCTGGGGCGTCGTGAACTAAATACTGTCGCTGTCCTAAAGAACCTAAAATGGCCGACAAGTCGTCTGACAGCAGCGCAGAGCTCACCAACTTCGTCCAGGGGCTTCTGCAACAAATGTCCGCTCGCTTCCAAGTCATGAGCGACAACATCGTCCAGTGAGTGCACCGCATTGCGTCACCCGCGGCTATATCTGGGCCCCACCAAAGCTCTGAGTAGCGGGGGGGGGGACGGGAGGGGACGGGAGGGGACGGGCGACAAGATTGTTGCAACAGCGTGCCATAGCCTACACAAACGGGCCATGCTTGACCAACACCAAACTTCCTGCTGCTGGGGCACCAAGGCATGCCCTCTTGCCGATATATGGGGTTGGTGTGTGGGCACCAAGGTGAATGCGGCAACCGTGCGCTGGTGTTTGCGGGAAACCAACGGCTTCTGCTTTCAACACGTCTCCGTGGCGCCGCGGTGCTGCCCCTCCTTTTTGTTGCCCTAAGCTCTCGGTTTCATACTGAATTACTATGTGCATGCTTCATGCTACGCGTGCGGCTGCAGCAAAATCGATGACATGGGCACCAAGATTGACAACCTGGAGGCCACTATCGCGGAGCTGCTGGAGCAGGCGGGGCAGGAGCAGCAGCAGCCAGTAGCCGGTGGCAAGGAGCACAGTTGAAGACTGAAATGGTATCCATAGAATGAGGTCCCCCAGGATGGCTCTGCACATATGCGGCGAGGGTGCATTTGGCATCCGGCGCACGTCCCGCATGATACGAGTCAACCACACCGTACAGGGCAATGATAGGGGTAACAATTGCTGATGAAGACCGCATTACGGTTCTGCAAGCTTTTAGGTGAAGGAGTCAGGTAAAGGGCATGCCGCAGAATATGAGAGTTTAGTTAACTGGGTTAGAATCGGTTAGACGCAGACCAAGCACTGTCAGTAGCAGGCAGCGCCTGACTGTGTTGTTGCAAGCCCAGAACCGTAATATCTGGGCATAGCGCATGTCGGTAACCTGGCTACCGTAGTATCAGGCGTTGTTTGCGCCGTACAACATGGCTCATGTTTAGTACGTGCACACCGTGAAAGGCTGTGTGGGCAAGCGTCAGGGATTCGGAAGTGGTGGTTTTGAGTATGCGCCCTTCCATGTCGTACATGCTTGGTGGCATGGTTAACTACCGGCCACACGCCCATGGAATGGAACATGTCAACCAGCCCTCATACCTCCACCACCCTGCCGTTGCATTGCGCTGCTGAGACCGCATTCGCGCGACAATGGGCGTTGCCTTATGAGCGCCCCTGATTATGAGTGTGGGGTTACAAGAAGGGGATAGTGTAACAAACACCGCCTTACATATGCATCTGGTGAGGCTGTGTGTCGTTGCTTCGGCGGGCCAAGACTTGTCTTCAACGTGATGGCGGGACTGCCGAATGTCTGTCTGTACGGGCGAACCTGCGCCTTTCAGCGCTTCGAGCGCTGACCGTGCTTAAACCAATGTGCAAGAAGCTGCAATTTCAGCGGTAGAATCAGCGGCGCGTAAATCAAATAAAAAAACCCTGCAAACCCTGCATTAAAGACACAACGCTTAAAAAGTAAGCGCCACAGGCTGCGACTTCTCGCATGCTTAAGCACCCGCGTCCAGCCATTATCTCGGTTAAGAACGACACACTGTTTTACCCTTACTACTTTATTCATTGGCTTAGCTGTCATCGCGATCTGGCGAGCCCGCATGGCGCGGACAACTCGGCGACACGCCGTACACGTATACAATATTTTAAAGCCGGATACCAGCCTTACTGCACGGCTTACTGCATGACTTTCGGAGGCTGTTGTGCCTCCCATTGTCCTCCAAACGTTCTCCTGCATGTGCGCCAGTCATAGACTCATAGTGTGGCATGCAGGGGAGGCATGGCTACTCACACGCTGAGGCAGGGTCACAAAAGGATACGTGTCATCCAAAGGTCACCAAAGGATACGTGCCCTCAGGCAAGCAAGTTGACCCAAGAGTTTACCCCTAAACCGGCATGGCGCATCCTCTGCCGTCGGCCCGTCGCAATGAAACCGCCGTGTGTGCCCAGGGCGGGGAGCCATGGGGAGCAGCGCCAGGCTGGTCTGGGCTGGTCCCCTCATGTCTTGCTCCCGCCCCACCCCCCATACCATCCCATGGATGGCTACTGACCCCCTTTCCCCGTGCCCAAGTGGCAGAGAAGCCACATGCCGGACAACCCCGCATGGTTCGGGGTTCCAGTGCCTGTGCGATGCCGGTGGGCTCCGTGGGCCATCACTCCACTGCCAGTCTGTGGCCCGGCGGATAATAAGCTTTGGAGGCAGATGCGAGGCATGCCCCAGTTGCACGGCATCATCACGCGCGGCCCCAACAAGGGTTACGTGCAAGCCTGTTAGCCTGGTCCCGGTCGCGCGGCTCGAGGGTAGCACCGCCGAGACATCCCCCGTAAGCGTACAGAAGTCCGTGTCCCTCCTGTAACCGGCCTTAACTCGTGCACGGGGGTAGGCAGCCAACACGCATACATGTTACCACTACACGCGGAGCGTAACGCTGAATGTTATGAAGTCAAAGCCTGACTCGAGCGCTCCGCGCATCCACAGCCATGGCGCGCCCCGGCCAGCCATGTCTACGCATACGCACCTCGCCTACTCCGTGCAGCTCCGCAGGACACGAAACAAGACCCTGCAAAGATTGCCAGCGCGGGAGATCAGGAATTGTGTAATTGCGGGGGCTTATTTTGTGAGGGTCGAGTTGTCACTGCCACTTGGGCTCGATTTCGGCCCGTACCCGCGGGGTCGTACCCTCGCCCGGAATCAGGCGCATATATTTTTATTGTTCGCTTGGCCAGCAGGCACCAAAGCAAAGACCTTGCATACTCAACACTCCACTCAGCAACAAGCGAGCTAACAAGCCACACACAACCAAACAACCCTTGACAAGGCTCACCGCCGACCCTCACCGCCCGGCGCTGGGCACCTAAACCTTCGCTTTAGCCAACTCAAGCAAACTGGAGGCCCTCAGCCCCCTCAGGCCGCTGGTGCGGCTGCTGTAGAGTCGCAAACAGAATGCCGTTCGGGAGCCAGTGGCTGGAGACCGAGGCGGCCTGCGGTGAGTTGCGCGTGTAGACTTTCGCGCTGCTGCCTAAAACGCACGCATAGTTGTTAGGCTGGTTGTGGGCGGATTCTAGGGCTGCCCAGGGAGACGGGCTCTAGGTTGCCTGCTCCAAGGTCGCGCCCACTCAGCCATCTTGACTTTTCCGTCCCACACCGCTTTGATTTACGCAGGATTCTCGCAAGAGGATGGCAATGCCCTCGGTCGCAAACAGCACGGCGGACGCCCATGGACCACCGTGCTGCAAGGTATTCGTCGCAGCCTGGACGTGCACATCAAGAGCTACTACAAGGTAAGGGACAGTGTCAGGGTTGCCATGGATGCCTGAACTCGGTACGTGTGTCATGCGCGGAATTCGTCGGCAAGGTCGCGCTTCTGTCACGTTGCCGCGGTTTCTCGCGCATCGGGGAAGAGTTCCCGCGCTGAATCGCATTCATTGCGCTTGGAATGTGCAGGTCGACAGCGCTTTCGCAACAGCGGCGCGCTACGCTTCGGCGAGCGACAAGCTGCGCGTGCTCGCCCGCGCGCTCACTGACACCGGGCTAGTCGACTTTTGCTGGTGAGTCCTTCTTCATGACACCGCTCCTGAACGCGCCGTCTGCCTGCCTTCAAGGTGGCCGCGGCTGTCAACGTCACGCTCCCAGTCCTGCGCACCTGACGCCCCCCCCCCCCCCCGCGCCTGCACGTGCAGCGTGTACCTGGTGCACCCCTCTCGCGGCACCTTTGGCGTGGCCGCGCTGTCCGGCGCGGGCTCTGAGCTGTACCCGCCGCTGCTGACCCAGGCCACGCCCAACCTGGGCGACGCCAAGCCAATGGTGGCCGCGGACGTGTGCGGCAGCACCCCCGCGCTCAACGTCTTCACGCGCTCCGTGTTCCAGGTGCGTAAACATAGGCCCTTTGAGCACACGCCGGGCGCCTGGGACTGCCCGAGCAAGTGTCCACGACCGATGCGTGTGCGCTGCTTGGGGTGCAACGTAGCCCGGCGAAAGCAGCGGGCTTCCCTCTTCGCCAGGCCCGCGCCGCGCTCACACGCCGCCGCCTGTCGCTTGGTTCGCACACATGCTCCGCAGGTCCAAGACTCCAACTGGGCGGTGGAGGACGTGGTCGCCTCCAAGGCGCCCTGGTACTACGACTGCGCCTCCGCCGTCAACGGCTTTGGCCTGCCGCAGGAGGCGGCCTGGCTGCGGCGCGTGGGCATGCGCAGCGTGCTGGCCCTTCCCTGCATGGCGGCGGCGGCGCAGCCCGCCTCGCCGGCGTCCGCCCTGGGCTTTGGCCACACGGGCTGCAGCGGCAACGCCACGTGCGGCACCGCCAGCTCAGCGGTGACGGGCGTGCTCACGGTGGCGACCCGCCAGAAGACACTAGACCACCTGTGAGTGCCGAGCTAGTTGGGCAGTCGGGCGCTGTGCGGCCCGTGTGTGGCCCATGCAAGTAGTTTGCGCGCGCGGCTTGCCGCTGCTTACGCTGTCCTCGCCCGCTCTTACTAACCCAGAAAAGCGCCAACCACCCACAGGCTGCTGCGCAAGCTGGAGGAGCTGTGCTGCCGGTTGGCGCCCATCGTTTCGGACGCCGTGGCCGAGCACTCGCGCCTGCTCAGCAACCGCCGACTGGTGGGGCGCTACGAGTCCGTGTCGGACTTTGCGCACGCCGTGCTGGGCGAGATGCTCAACCTGGACCGCGCCGTCGCCGTGTCCGTGGCCGCCTCCAACGCGGTCGCGGCGGGTTCGGCCACCGGCCTGACGCCCTCGCAGGCGCGGCAGACGCAGCGGCAGAACTCTATCGCTGCGGCGGCGGCAGCGGCCGGTGCCGGCGCCCGCTCGTGCAGCGGCGGCAAGCACGGGCCGGCGTCTGCTGAGGCGCGCTTTGATGCGGCGGCCGCGGTCGAGGCCGCCAAGGCCGCCGGCTTCGGCTGGACCGCCCCCGCCAGCTCGGTCACGCCCACCTCGGTGTCTGCATCGACCAAGACCTCGGGCTTCGCCAGCTGCCTGGCGCGCCTGCGCAGCAAGGGCCACGACAGCAAGGCCGCCGCGGCCTCCGCCGCCGCTGCCGCCGCGTGCAGCAGCGCCACGGCGGCGCCCACCTCGCCCACCTGCGCCTCCACGCCCACCACCGCCACCAGCGGCGCCACTCCCGGTAGCGCCGACATGCAGCAGTCTTCGCAGGAGGCGGTTTGGTCCGCGTCCTTCTCCACCTCGGCACCGACGCAGCATACTACCCAGCAGTCCCAGCAGCAGCACGCGCCCGCTTGCGCTGCGGCCGCTGCCGTTGCCGCGGCTGCCTCCATGCAGCTGCAGCAGCAGCTGCATGCGGCGGACACATTCTGTTCCGCCACCAGCCGCGCCGGCACCGGCTGTGGCCTTAGCTCCGGCGCCGGCGGCCTGTCCACTGCCGTCACGGCGGCGGACGGCCTGCCCTCCGCCGTCACCTCCTCCGCGCTGCCCTCGTGCGGCGCGCTTGCCACCCCCAGCACCGTCACGGCCGCCGTGGCCTCGGCGCCCACGCAGGCCACGAGCGCCAGCGTCTCCACCACACTCGACGCTTTCCAATCGCTTGCGGCGGCGGCGTCGCTGCCGCTGCCGGCCGTCTGCACGGCGCTGTCCGCGCACCGCGCCTTGCCTGCCGAGTGCAGCGTGTCGGCGGCGCGGGGACACGAGGAGGAGGAGGAGGAGGAGGAGGAGGAGGATGCCGAGGAGCTGCGGTGGCAGGCCCCAGCTCAGCGCATTGCGCTGGCGGCGTCGGGCACCGCCCGCACGCTGCCCTCGCGCCCTTCGGAGACCATGGCCTCGGTGCGCGACCTAGTGCAGACCGCGGCCTTTGGCAGCGGCGTGGCTGCCAACGAGCCTGCCGCCACCACGGCGGGGGCGCACGGCGGCGCGGCTTCGGCCATGGCAGCCTGCTGCGCGGACGCGCTGGCTTTGGAGGCCATGCAGGCGTCGCGCAGCACCCGCAGCCTGTCGTGCTTGGAGTTCAGCGGCGGTGGTATGAACGCGATGGCGGCCGAGGCGCTCGGCAGCGGCAACGGCAACAGCAACAGTAGCGGCATCCGCTCTGGGCGGTGCACTGCAAGCCCCACGGCTGTTGCGGAGGCGTGCGCACGCGCGCGTGCCGCGGCGCGGCTTGAGGCCAGCGCCGATACGGATACAGCGGGGCAGGTCGTGGCTGCGCACATGAAATACGACAGCAACAGCACCCCCTTCTGCGCCGCCTCTGGCCAGCAGCACCACCACCACCAGCAACAACACCAACACCAGAGCGTGGTGCCGGAGCCCACCGCCTGCGCCTCACCGCGCGGCAGTGGCGACGGCCGCGAATTCCTGTACGGCCGCGACGTCGGCTTCATGCTGGACGACTCGTCTCTGTACGGCAGCGGCGGCGGCGCTGGCGAGTGGCGCAGCGGCCTCGCGCCCGGCGGCACCAACGCCAGCGCCGGCTGCGGCGGCGGCGGCAGCTTCATGCTGCCGAACAGCGCCTACTCGTCCCGCGGCGGCAGCCGCGTGATGCACCGCGGCGTGCCCATCGAGCCCAGCATCGGCCCCACCAGCGCCGGCCTGTACGGCAGCAGCAGCGCCGCCGGCAGGTTTGGCGGCGGCTCCACGTACGCCTCGGCGGTGGCCGCGGCGGCGGCGGCGGCGGCCTCGGCCTCCTTGACGCCCTACCTGTCGCCCATCCGTGTGGGCGGCGGCGGCGGCGGCGCCAGCGCCTGCGCGTCTGAGCGCTCCCTCGCCAGCCACGACACCACGGCGACCCTGGCGACCACGACCTTCGCGAGCAGCGCGGCGATGGGCGGCTTTGGCGGCGCCGGCACCTCGACGGCGCAGCTGACGCTGACCGCCGGGGGCCACGGCCTCAGCGGCGCCGCCGCTGCTGGATCTGCGGCGAGCGCGCTCGACTACTACGTCTGCGCCGCCGCCAGCGCGGCGCCCGACGGCACCGTGGCCGACGGCGGCTGCGACTCGGCCGGGGCGTCGGCGGCGCCGGCAGCTGGCCCCAGCAGCCGCTGGAGCCGCGACAGCGCCACCGCAGCCGCGGCGATGTGGGGCAGCGAGGCTAGCGACGCCATCGCCGCCGCCATGCGCTTCACTGCAGGCGCAGGGCCACATGCGGCGCCGCAGGTGCCCAGCGCGGGCTTCCAGGCACCTGTGACGCATCGCGTGCGCGGCGGCTGCGCGGTGCCGCTGGCGGGCATCTCCGGCGCTGGCCAGCTGTTTGGCATTCGCGAGAGCGGGCCGATGCCGAGTGCCTCAACGCTCATCGGCAGCGGTAGCGGCGGCCTGCCGCGCGGCTGCCGTAGCGCGGGCAGCGCGAGCGGCGGGTGCGACAGCGGCAGCAACGGCGGGAACCCCTGCAGCAGCGGCGACGTGTGCGTGTCCATCACGGACATGGCCCTTCCGCCGGGCATGACAGCGTGTGATGCGGTGAAGTGCGGCGTACAGGACCCGGCACCCATGGCCCGCAGGGCTGCGGTTGCGTTCAGTGGGTCCGCGTCAGCCGCTTCCTGTGCACGCTGGTAGGTTGCCACGCCAGCAGGTGCCTGTGGACCAGGCGGTGCAATGTTTCTATTTCGCATGTGCCCCTACTGTTACGGGTAGTTGGAGTTGGTTGGATCAACCCTGCACTGATCTCCAAGAGCGTGAATGCGATTGAGGCGCGTAAGAGACGACCCTTCGTTCATTTTTTTCTGAGAGCGGGGCGAGAGTGTGAGTGATGGAGAGCTCAAGCACGTGCCGTGGGCACGGCTTACTAGCGAATATCTCTTGATGTGGTTTTACACCTCCAAGCATGTACCATTGTGCGGCAAGTTGCAATGCACCTTTTACACAGGAAAGGTGAGGCAACTAAGTCATAGACGTCTGGAATACATTTCAAGGAATCCCCCCGATGGGATCTGTCGTGTGCGTGGCAAGCTGTTGCCCCCCCCCCCCATTTTTTCCTGGCGGGAGGCAGCGACAAACTAGGAACGCGTGCCTGGACGCTTGCAAGAGTGGATGGCTAAGCGCTCGGCAAAGACCAATAATGGCAATAATGCCCTTGGGTTCCAACATGAAGTTTGGTGAGATTTCATGCCATTGGATGGCAGCAGTGAGAAGGCGCAGCCTCTGTTTGTGTGCATATAGGTGGAGAGGCTGACGTACTGCAAGAACTGCATTCAGTACTTGAACTGTGCAAGGGCTGGGTTATTCATGCAGTAACAAAGACTTTGGATAATGTGCAGCGCCGCAGCATGGTGTACATACTTACGGGCTGGGCGCTCGTGTGGGAGGGCCAGTTGGCGGCTCCGTGTGTGCGGAACGCATGCCGAGTGTACGGACGCTGGCGGGGTCTGCCACACGGCGCAGGCGCCCGCCCAACAAGTTGCGAGAAGAGTGCAGCAGGGGCTCGTGTTATCGATGCTTGTGAGCAATTAAATTGCGGATTGCTCGAGTGGGTATGCCGGGTCGACAATCATATACAGGCTGCCTGAGATTCGACAGCAGATATTAGGGGCTGCACTGTGGGACGCGCTGGGCGGAGAAGAGTGTCGAGGTACTGAAGAGGAGTGAGGTGATGGCGTGTGGAGAGGCTACACGCGGTTCCCCGGCGAACATGGACCCGTAATACAGGGGATGATGTTGTCAAGGGGTGGTGTCAACGTGGTGAATCCTTTATGTAACACACACAGAGTTGATTGCGCCGTCTCCACCCCGCTCTCCATTGTCCCCTCCAGCAGCACTCCACTGCCACCGGCGCCCAGGCAGTGTCAGGCCGTGCTCGCCCTGGTGCTTGCACGTGCCTGACACCCAGCAAGGCGACACGCCGTTGGGGCTGACAGTACGGCCGGATGCATGTCGGAAGGAGAACTTGTCCACTCTTCCCTCCCTAACGCCCATCGTTGCCTTAGTCTCCGCGGATTGGCTTAGCCCTCTACTAAATGCAAAGCGCATTTTGCCGAGCAGCGCACTCAATTCAAGGGAGCTTGGGCAACTTGCGTCGGCCTGCGCGTATCGCCAGGCCCAACCTTTTACAGCCTTTCTCGTCGCGCAATACTCGTTTAATGGCATTATCCACCGCCGACCGCGTGAATGCGGTCTTGGAGTACTGGTGAGATGTTGCTCTTTGCGCGTAATCCCGGCGTGAACGAGAGGGTCTCCAGGAGACGTGAGGGGGACGCCGCGTGCGTATTCTGCGTTACTATATAACATATTCGCACTGATTCGCCGCACGAGACAGTGTGGACACCCGAACCACCTCCCTCACGCGCCGAACCCTCACCTTCCTCCCCCTCTCGCTGCAGGTTTGGTTCTGGCGTGGCAACGGCAGACAACGACTACGTGCCTGACGACAAGCGGAAGCTTTGGTTCGGTGGCGGCCCGGAAGTTGACCAGGTGCGCAACCTCGGGGGCCGTGTGCGTGCAGGCCCTCGATGTGCACACCACACACGCGTGTAGCACCAGGGGTTGCTGGCAGCGCGTCTGGGCTTCCGCTAAATCTACATGGATCTCGTCATGCTTCTTGCTCTGAACGTGTCAAGTTGCTCTGAGTGCATGTTAAAAAGGCGAAAGTTGTTGGCGACGCATCTTGAATCCCACCCAACTTGCCTGGGTCTCTACACGCTTTTGACCACTGCACCCTGAACATGTTGCCACCTGCTTGTGCTGGTGGTGATCCTGCTGCCTGCTCCCTGATGCGACCTGCGCCCATGCTGCCTGGCACGCAGTACATCACGGAGCACTTTGGTGCTGACGTGGAGGCGGTGGCGGATGGCACGTACGACGAGTGGTGCAGCGCAGCCCAGCCCCGCGCCACCGTGGCGGGCATTATCCTCATGGACCAGTTCACTCGGTGCGTGGGTGTGTGTATGGAGGCGACAGGTTATGTTCCCGTACCACGACTAAGACGAGCGGCCCGCAAGGAGGTGGACAGGGTGCCCGAGGGCAGGTGTCGTGAAACGTGGCAACGTCAGCAGAGGCGCTGGCATGCATGGCGCAAGTGGTATGACGGCCTGTGCGTGCGGTCTGGCCCGGCTGCAGGAATATCTACCGAGGCAAGCCCGAGGCGTTCTCCCTAGATGGCAAAGCGCTGTCGTGGGCGCAGCAGGCCGTGGTGCGTGCGGGCGGGCGGAAATGTGCGCGTGGAAACTGGAGAGCGAGCTCGTGGGCGCGGTGTACGATCGGCGGGGAGCCGGGCTTTATGGTTGTAAGCTGTCACTGTCGATTTATTCCCGTTGAGCTATTTCGGGCGCAGCAATGCGGGATCAGCCCATCAGCTAGCTGGCCAGCCCCTCGGCAGCAGCGGCCTGGACCCTGACACCTCCAGGCTTTTTTTGCCCACATGCCTGCTTACCCCCACCTGACTGCTCGCCTGCCATCTATCGCCCTCTCCCGCGCCCCGCTGCCGCAGGCGGACGGCAGTGCCGCCCAGCTGCCTGCGGTGCTGCGCTACTTCCTGCTCATGCCCTACATGCACAGCGAGGACCTGGCTGTGCAGGAGGTGAGGGCGGGGTGGGGGGACGGGCAGTTCATCCCAGAACCCAAAGCGACCATTGCAACCCAAGGGGGGTTACAAGGAGCGTAGCGAAGTAGAGCAGGTAGGCAGCAGGCGAGGTTTGGTGCGTACCGATGAGGGGATAGGGCAAGGTGGTGGTTAGTTTGTGGGAGGAGCAGATGGGATCAGGAGGGAGGCAGCAGGAGGCGGAGCAAGCGATGGCAAGGCGCGTCCCGCGTGGCGCTGCTGCGCAAGGGTCTCTGCTAGGGTTAGGCTGGTGGTGGTGCGCGGCGGTGCACCAAGCCCTTGCCAGCACTGCAGCGACCCCGCTTGCTTCGACTCGCTGACTCGGCCTCTCCGATGCCTCCTCCCTCTGCGTTCTCGTCCCTGCTTTCTTCGCCAACCCCTCCCACCTGCTCGCTGCCTCTACCCCCCCCCCCCCGCTCCCCTCCCCTCCTCCCCGCTAGGCGGGCGTGGTGCTGTTCCGTGAGGCGGCGGAGGCGGCGGAGGCGGGCGGCCACAAGGCGGCGGCGGGCGTGCTGCGCGGCGCGCTGGCCTACCAGGAGGCGCACCGGGACGTGGTCAAGGCCTGGGGGCGCTTCCCGCACCGCAACGCGATCCTGGGCCGCGCCAGCACGCCCCAGGAGCTGGCGGGGCTGGCGGACGGCAGCATCCGGAAGTTCTGAGGTCGACAAGGGGAGGAGGGAGGGCGGGAGGGCGGGAGGGCGGGAGGGAGCAGGCGAAGGAAAATCGCTGCAGGTGGACATGTCAGCAGAGGTAGGCCACAGCAGGGGCCATAGGAGGGCGCAGCGGACTGCGGGCATGGGACACTGACGGGTTAACATGCGAGGCGGCGAGGAAGAGGTACATGGCGAGGTATGCTGGCAAGGAGCGCGATCAGCAGGTTGGGTGACTCTGCGTGCGTGCGATTGGTGCGGCGTGCGATCGTGTGCGCGCACGGTTTGGGACCGCATGTAACAACAAACTTGCAGCGCTTGTTCCCGGCTGCTGCCGCAAGACATACAACTAGATCTTGAATGCAACCATGAGTGATACATCGGCTTCAGACTGCCTTGGAGATCGTTGCCGCGACACTGCTGCGACGAGCCGCAGCAGAGTTGGCCGCGGCAGTAGCAGCAGCAGCTCCTGCTGCAGCCGGCATCGTGCAGCCAGCGAGGCGCTGCTCGCAGCTGTCCACCTGCAGCTGCTGCACGGCCAGAGCGGGCCGACGCGGGCCACCGAGGCAGCAGCAGCAGCAGCAGGAGCCGCAAGCTCCTCGGAGCGACCGACGAACGGCGAGCCGAGCCGACCCAGCGACGGCGGAAGCAGCGGCAGGGGCGCAGCAGCCTGCAGTGATGGCGACATCCGGGCGCTTCTGCAGCCACAACAGGCCAAAACGCTGCAGCCGCCGGTCACTGGTGACGGCGGCGGTGGCGGCGGCTGCGCACTGTGTGATGTGGCGCGCGGCGTGCTGCTCGGAGAGGCGTGGATGGAGCGGCTGGGCGTCAGGCAGCTGGCGGCCCTGGCTGCTGGGCTCAGGGCAGCCATCGCCTTACCCGCGTCCTCCTCTACCTCCTCTACCTCCTCGCCCCTGCCAGCTGCACCTGCACCTGCAGCGCCAGCGCCAGTGGCAGAGGGTGGGCAAGAGGCAGGCCGTGCATGTGGTGAACGGGCAGATGCAGCGATGGAATGCGACGTGGGCGGCGGCAGTGGCGAGTGCAATGGCAATGGCTATGGTAGTGGCGGCGGTGCGAGCGCGTGGGCGGATGCGACTCGTGGCCGGCCCCTGACGGCGCTGCTCCGCCTGTACGGCCTCGCCAGCCGCCACCATATCCGCAGCACCAGCACCAGCAACAATAGAACCAGCGGGAACGGCAGCGGAATAAATGTGAGGAGTGGCAATGTCCCTGCTACAGCCACCGCGGACGGTTGCTACGGCAGCTGCCACAGCTGCTGCTTAGCGGCCAAGGTGTTGCTGCTGGCGGCTGCGGAGCTGTGCCGCCTGGCGCCCGCGGCTGTACGGTCAGAGCTGGGTGTGTGCGTCAGCAGCCCGCAGCCGCCGCCGCCGGCACCAACCCCAACACCGCCACAAACACCGCCGCACGCCACCGCCTCGGAACGGACGCCAGCTAAGTCCGGCCGCAAGGCGCCCGATCATGCACGCGGCGACACCTCTGCAGCCAACGTCATCACGCGAGGTGAGCCGCATGGCATCAATGCTCCGGTGCTCTGTTTCCGCTTTCCACTAGGCACGTCCGCGCACTCGCACGCGCTGTCGTGCACCCGCCAGCAGCCATGTGTACGACATGCGTGTAAGAGCAGCACACCCGCCACCCGCCACCCGCCACCCGCCACAGGCCTGGTGGCGGAGGTGCGCCAGCTGCTGACCTCATGCCCGCGCCGCCTGGTGCCGCGGCTGGGCGCCGACGGCAGGTGTGACACGCGATCGACCGTCCGTACACATGCTTGGCTGCGCAGCGCTGCACGGGTGCGCGGCTTGTGGCTTGTGTGTTCCCCTCCCATGTATGAGCATGCGGCACGCAAACAATAAGCTTGCGGGGGCGTGCTGCCTGCTCATTGTCGGGGCGCACAAGTGCGCCATCCCAGCCACCCATGCACTTGTGGCTCCCTTTGCCCGAACTTACAGGATTGCCAAATACGACCCCGACGGCATCGCGGCCGCCGACCCCTGCGGCGGCCCGCCGGCGCCCAACAGCGCAACAAGGGATGCAGCGCCCCCATCCCAGAAGGCTCCCGTGCTGCCGGCAGCACCCTGCGATGAGCTGGCCGGGGGGCGGCTGACGGTGGCGGCGGCGGCGCTGCACGCGCTGGCAGCGCTGTGCCGCTGCAGCCGCGCGGCGGCGCGCCAGGCCTACCTGGCGGGGGTGCTGGACGAGCTGCTGGTGGATGAGGCGGCGGCGCGCCGGCTGCTGGAGGTGGGGCCGGTGGCGGCTGCGCCTGCAGCCGCGGCGGCGGCGGCGGCGGCGGCGTGCGGCGCGCAGCGGGGCCTGGCGGGGCTGCGGGAGGGTGTGGAGCAGCTGTACCTGGGGCTGGCGGCTGGCTGCACGGTGAGGGGATGTGTGGTGGTGGTGATATGAGGTGGGGCGGGATGGGGTGGCGGGGTAGGGTGGGGTTTGAAATGCCGGTACACGAGGAATGGCGCGAGGACAGGGCATTCCGCGCAGGAAACATCCGCCAAAGATAGGGACCTTTCACTTGGCTGCTGCTCTCAGGGGGTCGTCCTCGAGCAAGTTATGCATAGAGGCCTCGCACTGCATGACCAAGCCGCTGGGTCTGTGCCTGCGCCTGCGCCTGCGCCCGTCCCTCTTTCTTGCGCCGCCATACGCAGTCCGCGGCGGAGGACATTGTGAGCGGCGGCGACGTGCGCGGCCTGGTCGCGCTCCTGTGCGGCGGCGGCAGCAGCGGCGGCACCGGCGGCAGCAGCGGCGGCGGCAGCAGCAGCGGCACCGGCGGCAGCAGCGGCGGCATTGCACTGGCCCTGAGGCTGCGGGCCGCGCAGCGGCTGGCGGTGCTGGCGGACTCGCCCTCCGCCTGTGGCCCGGACGACTTCGCGCACTTCCTGTGCCGCAGCAGCGTGCGCAGCGAGGCAGACCAGGACAAGGCAGGCGGCGGAGCCCCGGTGCGGCGGCCGGCCGGGCCTCTGGAGGTTGCGCTGGGGTGGATGGCGGGTGCGGACGGATGCGGCGGCGGTGATGGAGGCGGTGTCGGAGCCCTCGGAGCTGGGGCCGAGGCGGTGGTGGCCGGGGCGCGGCTGCTGAGCGCCTGCCTCGACAGGGCGCGCCGCACTGGCTGGCTGGTCGTGCCGCCAGCACCGCCAGCACCACCAGGATTCGGTGCAGCGCCGGCCGCCGCAATGGCCAGGGCGCGAGCTGCGCGTGTTGCTGCGGCTGCGGTGCGCCTGGCGCCGGGCCTGAAGGGCAGCGTTTTGGAGGTTTGGGCAGCGCGTGTGGCTGCTGCAGCAGGGGCGGCAGCGGCTGCACTAGGCGAAAAGCCGGAGGCGACAGTGGCGGGGCCGGCGGCGCTGCCGCCGTGCTGGGTGGATGCGCTGCAGGCAGCGGCGCGAGCGGCGGAGCGCGCGGCCGCTGCAACAGGGCCTGCGACTGGTGGGGCTGCGCATGGGCCTGTGGTGGTCGGCATTCTCCTGCAGCGCAAGTCGGCTACGCCACCGCAGTGCGCCATTGCAGAGTCTGCTGTGACGATTACGCAAGGCCATCTGGGCACTGCGGCAGACAACAGCTCTGCGAGGGGCTGCGAGGCCGCTCCTGCGGGTGACGGCGGCAGTGGCAGCCTTGACGCGCCTGGTGACGCGCCGCGGCAGCAGCACATTGTGCAAACTTTGTCGACCGCGCCGCCATCAACACACCCGCCAACCAACGCAGCAGCAGTAGCAGCAACAGCACCCCGCACCACAGCTAAGGACAGGAAGCCAGGAGGCCAGCAGGAGCAGCAGCAGGGGCAGCGGCAGGGGCAGCCACAGGGGCAGCAGCAGCAGCAGCAGTACGATGAGGACGGTCTGCGTGTGGTGTGGGACTCGGGCCCGCCGCCGGCGCTGGCGGCGGCTCGGTCGGCGTGGGCGGCACGGCCGCTGCGGGAGCGCGTGTCTTGGAGCCAGACCAGCACGGAGCTCTTCGTCAACATGGAGCTGCCCAAGGGTATGAGCGAGCAGGAGGCAGTGCCGGACTTGCTTTCTGCATGCTTATGGCTTTCACTCCTGCCGGCAAGTGCCATGCCAACTGGGCTGTGCCCCCTCCCACCCCTCACTCCCCGCAACACTAGGCACGCGGCGTGACGAGGTGTCCGTCACCATCGCGCCCGCCCGCCTGACGCTGCGGCTGGGGTGGTGCGGCCGAGTGCTGGACGGCCCCCTGCACCGCAAGGTACGTGCGCCCTACCTGCTGGGTGGGTGGGCGCGGCGCACCACCGACCGCCCCGGCGGCAAGGCTGATGGAGACACAGGGGGGCATTTCACACGCACAAGCCGCAGCCAGTGCACTCGGAGCCGAGCCGGCTTTGGGAGTGCCCCGCCTGTGCCTCCACCGCACCGCATGTGTGCACCCGCCACGCCGCAGGTGGCTCCCAGCGACTGCATCTGGACGCTGGAGGGCGGGACGCTGCAGGTAGGTGGGTGGGTGGGTGGGCGGGTAGGTGGGTGGGCGCTGCGCCAGGTGCCGCACTGCCCATGCAGGCTGCATCTGTCAATCCACATAGGTCCAGGGCAGAGCAGGGGCACGCACATGCAGCGCGCGGTCCGGGCGTGCAGCATGTACCGCGAGGGAGTGATCCTACGAAGGCGTAACAATAGGAGATCGATTTGGTTCCTGCCGGCTGCTGCTGCTACGCCGATAACCGTATGTGCGTGTCGCGCCGCCCACCACCGGCCACCAGGTGCTGCTGGCCAAAGCGGAGGCCGGCCACTGGTGGCGGGCGCTGTTCGAGGGCGGCGAGGAGAAGGGGCTGTACCAGGTGAGTGAAGAAGAGAGCGAGCGAGCGAGAGTATGTGTGATATATGGAAGGGGAGGGTCCAGGATAGGGAGGGAGAAGGTGGTCGGGCGCGGTGGGCGCGGTGTGGGACATTGTTTGCACAAATGCAAGCAAAACCTGGGAGTCGGCTGCGAAGTTTCTTGGCTGACCACTGTTGGCCTTGCTGTATAGAGCAGCCACAGCAATGTCATGTTTCTCGCTATGGCTTCGCGCCTGAGCTGCCCCCGCTCCAAACCAACAATCGCCCCCATGCCTGTCAGGTGCTGAGTGAGGCTGTGGAGGCTGACGAGCCGCTGGTGGCGGTGGATGACATGGACGAGGGCGGCAGGTTGCTGCTGGAGGAGCTGCTGGAGCGGCAGGTGTGGCCGGTGGCTGCACGTGCGGCCTAGTGCCGTAACTGATGGGTGCTCTGGGGCAGGGGTCCTGGGCTTCCGGGTTCAGGTTTCAGGGTTTCCTCCTGGGTTCAGGGTTTCCCTCCATCTGCTGGTTTGATGCGCGTGCATGTGCTCATGCTGTTCGCGTGCACGCACGCATGCTCAGGAGATGATTGCGGATGGCTCGTTCGACCTGGAGAATTCCTTTGATGACTTCCGGCTGGTGGTGGGGGACAACACGCTGTGAGTCGGCGGTGCCAGCCCGTCAGCTGTTAACTCAGCGCTGCCGACCGTTGGCACGGCCGGCATGGCGGTATGCTGACTGGATATGTGAGGAATGCAATGACATTGCAGGCAGCTGGTTTGTGAGCTGGATGAACGCCGTGATTGTTCATGAGGGCTGGCATGGGAGTGCGCGTGGCGGTGACGAGCGAGAAAGGGTGTATCGAGAAGGCGCCTGTGTTCGTGCCCTCATGCAGACTGTCTATTTTCCTAACCTGACATACTTTTATGAACTGGGCTGTCGCGTAGATATCATAGCTTTCCTATGCGGCTCCGTCAAAGCCGCATCGTGGTCAAACAAGCGCAACTTGGACTACCTCTCGGCTACTCTATATCCAGGGCTCTGAGCTCATTTTTGTATGTAACTATAGCCGCTTTGATTGGTGCAATCAAGTTCAGGAGCTACGCTCGCGTTTTGAGCTCGCAGGGCCCGACGATTAGCACCTCGGGCCCAGCCCAACTGTTTCAGCGATCTGGCGTGATGCTCAGGGAACAATGAGAACATATTCAATCTATTGAATCATCCAGAGCCAACCGACAAGGCCTCCGGTCAAAAGCTGTCGCTTGGAAAATGATTCAGCAGGGAAAGCTTGCGCCTGCCCCTGAGACGGGCGACCATGACTTCGACTACATGTTTGCTGGTAAGAAATCTCTGTCTCTCTGAGAAACTGTCCTCACGGCCAACGAAGCCAAGCTCGACGGATGCGCCCTGACTCCGCGCACGATGTATTGCTGACAGAGGGCGTCAAGCCACGAGGAGACCTTTTGAGGTCCTTTGAGCAGCTACGAAGTCGCAGGACTGTGCCGCGGGGACTGTATGGAGACCCACGGTGAGCATGCGGGTCCGCCAAGGTTTGACACTTGGCACGCTCTCTGACACGGTGCGCTGGCGGTTTGCAGGGCGTCGGCGTTCGGGCCGCCACCTCCGGGCATGCCGCAGCGGCGCAAGTGGCATGTTGCAGGCGCATCAACGGACCTGCCAAATGCATTGGCCGCGCCAGGGAATGCATGGCCCCCGCTCGTTGAAGCCCCACTGCAGCATGCCGCGCATGCCACCCAGCCACAGCTGCCGCCGCAGCCACCGGCCAGCGCCCAGCCTAGACCGCACCTGCTGACTGGCGCTGGTCCACCGTCTAGCGCGGGTGCATCGCCTGCGCCGCCCAACAACGTCAGCGTCAGCGTCGGCCACGGTGTGCGGGTGCCCATGGCACCGGGTGCAGCACAGCCGGGCCCTTCACCTATGGCGCCCGTGCCAGCTCGTATGGGCGCGGCGCGTTCCGGAAAGCGTGGCGTCAACCACACAGCGCCAAGTAGCAAGCCAGTGCCTTCGGAGGCAAACATGGAGCGGGCGCAGCGCATTATGGCTGCCGCCGCTGCAGCTGCGGCCCGCGCCGCCAAGCTAGCGGCGGTTCAGCAGCACGCTGCGGCCGCTGTGGCTGCGGCGGCCTCACGAGGGCGCGCTAGGTCCAGCTCAGCAGGCCGCGGGGGTCCAGCTGGGGCTCCAGGCGGTGCTGAGGTGACAGCAGGCTCTGGGGGTGTTCCAGTTGCGGGACCAGGCCGCGATGGAGGAGCAGCTCCATCAGCCAGCCGGCACGGCAGCCCGCCGCCTCAGCACTACCCGCAGGCGGGCCGTGCCAGGCCCAGTGCCTCGCCTGGGCGCGGGATACCGCCGGCGCCTGCGGCCTCGCCACCACGCCGGCGGGACGCAGCTTCCAGCCCTGGCCGAAGCCGCATCCCCTCGCCGCCGCCGGACTACCATGTGCGAGACCAGCGGCATGCCTCCCCGCGCCGCTCACCTCACCGACCGCCGCACCAGGACAGCCCCACGCGCTCCGGCCACTCGCGCTCACCTGGCAGCCCCTACCTCCAACAACCGCCCCAGCCGCATCTGCAGCAGCAGCAGCAGCAGCAGCAGTACCACCAGCACCCTCATCACAGCCAGCAGCAGTACCACCAGCACCATCAGTACGGTCCGCACCACCAGCGGCACCTTCAGACTGGCCCCCAGCACCAGCATGTGGCCCAGCAGGGGCCGCACGCATCTGCGTCCTACAGCTCCCAGGACGACGTCTCCTACGACCTAGACCACCGGCGCCACTCGCCGCCGCACGACGGCTACCAGGGCGGCCGCTCGCTGCTTCGGGCTGCGCCGGCCGACTCCACCTCCACGGCCTACGACGCCACCTCCTACTCGTCCCTCACGGGCCCGCCCTCCTCCACTGGCTCGCCGGCGGTGCCGCAGCACGACGCCGGTCACGCGCGGCGGCAGCGGCTGCAGGTGCGGGGCAAACGCTGGGTCTGTGCAGGTGTCTGCGGGCATTGCTTAATCCATGAGTGTGCCGATGGACCAACTGGTTGACTCAGGAGCTCAGCGCCCTTGAGATGCCCTCGTAGTGCGAAGCACAGCGCGCTCCTGTTTGCCCACAGGCTCTCAAGGACAGGCGGTCACGGGCTGCTGGCGTAGCGCCGCCTGGCGTCCTGCCAGCTGAAGCGTCTGACCTCGTGAGTCTCGCTACGTTTCCGCTTGCGCTTGGGGGGTTTGGCTTACAGGCTTCCGCGCTCAACATGTGTGCAGGTGAACATGGTGGGCTATGCGGATCAGGCGGCAGCTGCTGACCCGGCGTGGGTAAGGTCCGCCTCCCCATCTCCCATGAAGCGCAAGGCCGCGGCGTCGCCTCCGGATCCGCGCCGAGGCGCGTCCCCGCAGCCGCGCAGGTCGCCTGAGCACCGTGCTGAGAGCCCCATTTCGCGGGGACTACAAGCGGAGGCCGGGGCCCGGCGTGGGACACGCTCACCAGAAAAGGGCACCCAGACCGAAGAGGCATGGCCCGCTGGCGGCAGAGGCGCGCTGCGCGGCGGCGAGGACGACACACGAGGTAAGCTGCGGGCACGGACTTCTGGTGTGTGATCGGTACGTCAGTGGCCTGACCACACGATTGATCCCTTGTTCGCAGACGCTGCCGACCAGCAGGGTACAACAGCGGAAGGCGCCAACACCAGGTGCGTGGAAGGGCTGGACAGGCGCTGATCATCATGGCGGTTGGTAAGCGGCAAAGTGGTGAGCCGCCTCTGCGTGCCATGCTGCTATATCGCATTGCAGGCGCCTGCGCATGGCGGACATGGTGCGGCGGTTCCGTGAGTGGGACCCCGAGGCGGAGTTGCGCCCGGACGCAGCCGCCGAGGGCGAAGCGACCCTGGCACGCGGCCTTGGCAACGCGCACGCGGTCACCGTTGGCCAGGAGAAGACAGCGGCCAGCAGCAGCTTGCAGGAGGGGGTGAGTGATGTCGCGACTTGTACAGTCGGGTGCAGCGTTCCAGCACCGCCTGGCTCGCCGTTATGTGACACCAGGGATGCCACGTTCCTGCCTTCGCCTCGCAGGCTCTCGGCCGGGGCGCCCCCGAGGGAGAGGGCGGGGTTGAGTCGCTGGCGGCAGCGGTGCTGCAGCGGAGCCGCAACCTGCTGAAGGAGCGCGACGTGATTCAACAGCGTATCCAGGCAGCGCTAGCCAAGTACAGCAGCGTCTCAGGCGGTGGGCCGGGCTTGGCCGGCGGCACAGCCGTCGCGTCCAGTGCCGGCCGCCGACAAAGCCCATCGCCAGAGAAGCCGCCGATGGCCCAGCGGGCTGCGGCTCTGGAGGCAGCGCCGGAAGGATTTGGGGTCCGCTTCGCCAGGCAGCCAGTGCTCGTGCAGGCGATCGACGCCTCTCCGCGCGGCACGGAGCAGACACCGCCGCCTCCTGTACGTGGCAGCGGCGGCGGTGATGGCTCCGCAGGCCGCGGCTCTCTGGAACGCCCCAAGTCATCAGGCCTCAGCGTGCGGCAGGCGCCTTGGCGCGAGCGCCTGGTGGGTAGTACTGCTACTGTGTCTCCTTTTTCAGCCCAATTGTCACCCCGGTTTGACTTCGTTGGTGGCAATGCCTGTCAATGCCTGTTTACGCTGCCTGCCTATTGAGTCTGACTCCTTCCCGTTGCGTGTGCCGTTGCAGAGGGCGCTCTTAGCGCAGGCGGGCGTCGAGCCCGGCCCAGCCACCAGCCCCGGGCCAGCGGCCGGGCCTGCCGATACCGGCGTGGGCAGCAGCGGAAGCGAGGCTGCAGGCCTCGGCACTACCAGCTCACCAAGCCTTCTACGGCAGGCGGACGCAGAGGCACCGGAGGACCCACTGGAGGCGTGGCGGAGGCGCCGGCAGCGCCAACAGCAACAACAACAGCAGCAACAAGTGGACATGGTGAGTAGACGGATGCAACAGGGTGCTGGCCGCTGGCTGCTTCTGTGACCCTTGGGGCTGTCCGTAAGACCACAACACGGGATTAACATGGCACGGCGGTCGTCGCATTGCAGGAGCCTGATGTTGGCGGCACCCTCGGCTCGCACCTGCCGGGCCTGTCTGGCGCGCGCGGTGCCCTAGCGGACTGGCTTGCGCAGGTCTCGGGCTCCGGCCCCACCCGCAACTCAGACGCTGCAGCGCTAGTGGCCAGCCCCCTACCCAGCTCGTCTGGTGCCCCAAGCTCGACCTCGGCCGCTATGCCGGCGGAAGCCCGCGCAGCGTCCTCGATGGGTGCCCTGCAAGCAGCTGCAGCGCCATCGACTTCTGGCGCCGCTACCAGCGATGTTCCTTCGGTGGACGACCTGTTGGCTCGCCTTGCACAGCGCTTCGGCCTGGCTCCCGGAGCAGTCCCAGGCTCGCGTGCAGTCGTTGCAGACGTGGCGCCAGCAATGTCACGAGCGTCTCAGCTGCCCGCTGCCGCCATCCAGGGCTCAGGCGCTGCTATGTCTGCAAGCAGCACGGGCGGAGGGGCGAGCCTTTCAGACCGGCAGCCGGTGCAACGCGACCCCGCCACCAGTCAGCCGCCAGGACCGCCTCAGGTAGAGCACACAACCAGCTCTATCGCACCGGAGCGCTCGTCAGCCGGTGGCAGGGCCGACTCAGTGCGCTCCGCGGGCGAGCCCTCGCAGCACTCCCTTGATGCCAGTTTTGAACTCAGCGAGGGCGCGGTGGGATCGCAGCACTTGCTGCAACATCCCGCTGCCCGCTTGGAAGACCAGGTAGAGCTGGAGCAGCTGCAGCTTCCTGCGGCACTAGCTGCGCAGGCGTCCGCTGCATCCGCGCCAGCCGCTGAGCGCGAGCCGTCCACACACGAGGCGGTCATGCAGGACGAGGCGGCAGCAGGCAGTCAGCAGGAGGAGGCGGAGGCGGTGGAGGAGTATGAGGTGGACTTCGAGTCGGACCACTCGGGGGAGCAGCAGGCAGCAGCGCCAGCGAGTCCGGCACGCAGGGGTGACCGTCAAGAGGCGTCGGTGGGCGGCGAGGACGATGACGGCGTGCGGATGGGCCTCAGCGGCACATTGGAGCTCCAGCTGTCCAGCGGCAGCGGGGGCCGCGCGGCTGGGTCGGAGGATGGCGGCGCGCCCGCGATGCAGCCGGAGCACAGCGGGGTCGTCAGCAGCAGTGTGGGCGAGCTTAGCGGCGACGTCAGCTACGGCGGCGGCTCTGCGCGAGGGCCCACTGCTACTCATCCCGATGTCCAGGCCGTCGCTGCAGCTGCGGCGCTAGCACAGCAGCCGTCGACAGAGGCTATTTCGGCCTCAGGGGAGCAGAGCGGGCAAGAGGCGGCGGAGCAGGTTGTCGAGGAGGTGTTTTACAACCTGGATGACTCCAATGACCAGCTAAACATGACGCTGCCTCCTGGTGGTGGCCTGGGGCTGGGCTTGGGAGGTGGTCGCAGTGGTGGCGGCGCATGGCCGGACTGGCTGTCTGCGCTCGGCATTCCACGCCCGGTGGACTTGGCCGCGCTACCACCAGAGTTCCGCGGCAGCAGCGGCAGCAGCGACAGTGGGGTTAGTGGCGGCGCGCGCGTTAGTGGTGGTGGAGTTGGCGTCAGCACCGGTGTCGTAGGCAGCGACGCAGGCGCCAGCCCCCCTGGTGGGACGGGCGATGAGTTGCTCGCCCAGGTGTCGACTGCATCGCAGCCCAGCGGCGAGCCGCCCGGCGGCGGGGCTGCATGGTCAGAGCCCTCGGCAGAGGCTTTGAGGTCTGCTGGCGGTGGGGCTGCAGGCACAGGTGGCGCCGCAGCCCTACGCCCCGACCTCATCGGCGGGGCCTTGTTCAGCACTGACACGGATGTGGGCAGCTCAGGGGACACAGCCGGCACGGGGCTGACTGCGGGCGCAAGGCGGCGCTGGGCCGTGCCGGAGCGCGGCAGCGCGGTGTCTAGCTCCCACCCCACGATAAGTGCTGGCGTCGAGCCGCTGACCGCCAGCGTCTTTGGCTCCCTGCTCGACCAGGCTGTCGCGGGCAGCCTCTTTGCCGACACGCCCTCACCGGCGCGTGGCACAGACGGCAGCGCCGGTGTGGGCGGTTCTCGTCTTCACGTCACTGCATCACCGCCGGCGGCTGGGCCGCCGCCGCCGGCCGTGTCAGCGTGGTCGCCGGATATGCCATGGCGCGGTAGTGGCGGCGGCGGTGGGTCCTTAGATTCGTCGCTGGAGTCAGCGGGCTCCGGGGTGCCCTGGGCGCTAACGTCAGTGGAGCTGCCCTTCTCGGATGTCAGCCCCGCACGTGGGCAAGGCCGCGGCGGCGGCGGAGCCCACCGTAGCGCCAGGCTTCGTGGCTCAGGCGAGCTGACCAGGTGAGCTGCCGCGCCTCTTGTTTCTGTTGGAACTCGTTTTCACAGCATCGCGATAGTGTGCCGTTCCCTAAGCTGCGTTGCCTGACATGCACGCGGCCGGGTGCTTGCTGTTGCACCCCCGGTTTTGATCCTGCAGCAGCCTGGCCTCCTCGGGCGGCGGCCGCCTCGCCGCCATCCTGCAGCACACCGTGACCGCCGCGCTGTTTGGAGACAGCCCCACCGCTTCTGTGGATGGGCTGGACGGGCTGGGCTCGGCTAGGAGTCACGGCATTGCCTCGCCGGCGCGGCGCCCCGGTGCCGGTGGCGGGGGCGGGGGTGGGGGCGTGCCGCCGCACCCGGCGCGCACCCAGTCGCCGGTGCGTGGCACGGGTGCCAGCCCGTCGAGCATCGATGCATCGCCGGTCCCATCAGGCCGTGCGCTCCAGGGGCAGCACCAGGAGCAGCAGGCACAGCAGGGCCAGCCGCGGCAATGGCAGATGGATGACAGCCCCGGGCCGACGGAACGGGTGACGCATTTCGGGCGGAGGCGTACGACAAGCGACGGTGGCACGCAGAGCCCCTCGCCGACTACCATTCGCACCCGGGGCCAGAGTGAGGCGGCAGTGGTCGGCGTCAGCAGCAGCACCTATTTCGCTTGGCATGACGTGGCGGCTGCCGGCACAGACGCCGCGAGCGCTGGCGGGCTCAGCGCAGCCACGCACGTCGCAGCAGCTGATGACGCACACGGCAGCTTAGGTGGAGCGCAGCCAGCTGCGCGTTTGGAAGCTGAGGACGCTGAAGCTGAAGCCGGCGTCGCAGCGCTGCAGGAGGCCGATGAGGCCGAGCAGGCAGAGCTGGGCGAGGCTGAGGAGGAGGAAGAGGAGGAGGAGGCTGAGGAGGTGTATGAGGAGGTGTACGAGGAGGACTTCGCCGATCCCAGCCCAACGGATTCAGAAGGCTCTGCCGCATCCGCAGTACTGGCCGCGCTGCGGCCGCTTGGCGCCAGCGCCAGCGCCGGCTCCCTCTCCGGCCGACAGTCTGCCGGCCAGTTGCAGGTCCCTGGACGGCCGGCATCGCCACCGCAGCCCCGTGGACGCGGCGCCGCCAGCGCCGGCGGCGCTGTCGCTGCGCAGCACCCACACCTGGCAGCTGAGCAGGACCTCCCCGGCTCGCCCTTCGCCGCCGTAGGCAGCGCCAGTGGCGGCGCCGCGGCCCGCTACGCCGGCGCCTTCAACACCGCCGACCTGTCCGGCGACGTGCTGCTGGGGCTGTCCGGCCTGGGTCTGGGCGGCGCCGCCACCGACACCGGCTCCCGCGGCGACGCCAGCACCGGCGACGTCAGCTACGCCTCCTCCGCGGCTGCGGGGACCGACGCGGAGGGCTCTGAGCGTGATGCCGGCGGCCGCGGCGCGGCCGCCAGCGCTGGCGCGCGGGGCTCTTCCCGGCTAGCCCGCCAGGCACAGCGGCACAGCGGCGGCGGAGGGCCTGGCGGCGGCGGCCGTCGTGAGCTGCATCGCCAGGACAGCGACACGGACCCCAACATGAACAGCCGCATGATGGACAGCGGCCTGCCGGAGGCGCTGCTGGACCTGCTGGCCACCGGGCCGGGCGGGCTGCTGCTGGTGGGCGCCGGAAGCGGCGGCGGCGCTGCCGGTGGCGGCGCTGCCAGCGGCACGACTGGGCTGAGCGGCTTTGGGCGTGGCGGCGCCCAAGGCGGCCAAAGCCACGGCACGGCCGGCGCTGCCAGGATGGGGCCAGCGGCGGCTGTGGGCCGCGTGGATGACCCGGCCGCGGCGGCGGGAGGCGAAGCGGCCACCAGTGCCAGCGAGGGGCGGAGCGGAGAAGTGGAGCCGGAGGTGCGGACCTCGCCGCCCAGCTCTGGCTCGCAGTCGGAGGTGTCGGGCGAGGCGGATGAGGGGAAGCAGCGGCCTGCGGCGCGCGTCCGCCCGCGTGCGAGCCGGGGCTCACGGCGCACTGACGGCAGCAGCGCCGATGGCGGCTGTGAAGGCGGCGAGTACGGCAGCCAAGGGCAGAGCGTCGGCGACTGGTATGGCGAGCAGCAGGAGGAAGAGTATATGTATGAGTTTGAGGAGGTGCCGGAGGAGGAGGAGGAGGTCGGCATGGGCGGCCTGCCGGGCATGGGCTTTGGCATTGCGCTGGACGAGGCGGGCGTGCCGTACGTCGTACCGCTGCCGTACAGCCTGGACCTGGAGGACATGCTGCTGCGCAGCTCCTCGCCGCAGCCGCCGCAAGGCGCGGGCGCCGCAGCAGCAGCTGCTGCAGCCGCGGCAGCTGCGTCCTCCTCTGACCCACTATTCCGCGCGTCCGCTGCCATGGCGGCCGCGGCCGCCGCAGCCGCCGCCCTCAGCGGCAGCGGCAGCAGCATCCCCATGGCTGGAATGCCGGGTGGCGGCGTCGGCCTGGGCGGTGCTGGAGCTGCCGGGCGCAGCGGCGAGGGCCTGGTGTTCGTGATGGAGGATCCGCTGGAGGCGCTGCTGTTCGGCAGCAGCACCGCCAGCAGCGGCGGCTTCAGCGGGCTGAAGCAGCAGCTGGGCCGCCGCACGCCGGCCGTCATCATCACCGAGATCAACAGCAGCGAGGACGGCAGCGGCGAGGACGGCAGCGGCGACGACGGCAGTGGCCATGGTGATGCAGAGGAGGCCGTGAACAGTAACGGCAGCAGTAGAGCAGCATCAGGCGGTGCTGCGGCTGTTGCCGCCCACCGGGGGCCCGAACAAGAAGCGTCGGCATCCTCTAGGGCCCCGTCCACAGAGGCGTTTTCGGCCTCACCCACTGGCACTGCCGCGGCTGCAGCGGGAGCTGACGCTGATGCTGACGCCACGGCCGCAGTCGCCGCTGCGGCGGCCTCCAATCCGTCCTTCCGCCGCTGGACCACCGACCACCACCCGGCGGCTGACGCGAGCGCGGCGTCCGGTGCAGCTGCCGTTGAGCGCGCCAGCGTTACCCTGGCACCACACGGCACCGCCAGCGCCGCGGCACTTGGTGCTGCAAACAGTCTGCATGTGGCGGCGCCTTCAGGGCCTGCTTCTGCAGGAGCGGCTCCTTCCGCGCTAGGCGCTGAAGCGCATGCCGCAGATATTGGCGTAAGCGTGCGTGCCGGGCACAACGAAGCGCTGTCGCCCTTGGGGCTACAGGCTGGCAAGCTGCCGGCACTCAAGGGTCGGCTGCCGCCCATCAGCCCCGCCGGCGGCTCGGCCGGGCTGGGCAGCGGCCTCCTGCCTGGCGGCGACGGAGCCGGGCCGCTTGCTGCTCATGGCACCGCAGCGGCGGCGCATGGCGCCGCCGCATCCGCGGTTGATGTGGTGCAGCTTCGCGCCGCGCAGCAACACGACACCAGCTGGTTGGCGCACGGGACTTCACCTCCCGGTGGCCCTGCGCAGTCTTCAGCAACCGCCGGAACGGACGCAACGGGGCCCCGAGTGCCCATCCGGCGGACCCTCTTCACGGAGGGAGAAGCGCAGGCCGCGGCAGCTGCTCCAGCCCCACTCCAAGCGCCAGCGCAGCCGCCAGCAGCGCCGTCGGGCCCAGCTGCAACACCAGGGCTAGCCGGGATTACCGGAGCTTTGGATTCCGGAGCTGCGGCCGTGGTACAGCCAGCTGCTGCCCGCGCCTCTGCACCGCTTGTTTACACAGCTGCGCCAGCGCCACGCGTTACGGCGCCCCTGCAGCCTGTGGGCGCACATGCTCAAGCTGCGGCGGCCACTGCTGCTGCACCCACGCAGCCCCAGCTACACGTGCCCGCGACCATGCCGACGCCAAGCACTTCAGACGCCACCATCCACGTCAGCTCGCAGCCGGCCACTGCCTCCTACACCTTTCCCGCAACCGCAGCGGCGCTCGCCGTGCCCCTGCCTGACGCAGGCGCCAGTGCAGTGCCCGCGCCTGCCTCATGGGCACCCACGGCTCACGGAAACGCCGGCGCCGCTGGGCCCGCGCATGCCTGTATACCGCCCGCAAGCATTGGTGCGGCCGCGGGCCTACCCGCCAGGCCCATGGCAGCCAGCAGCGGTGGCGGCAGCAGCCTCAGCGGAGGAGCGCTGTTTGCTGGGGCCGTCCCTGGCGGCGCCGCCAAATCTGGCGGCGGCGGCGGCGCTGCGGGGCTGGCGTTGCATGAGGAGGACGGGGACGACGTCATCGTGGCCATGCTTAAGCGCAAGATGGACGCGTGCATGGACAAACTCAGGTGGGCGGGGGAGCTGGGTGGGGAAGGGGCGGCCACTGGATGAGGGGTGCACAACGAGGGTCTGGCGATGGCTTGTTTACTGCGGAGCTGCTGCATGACCGCACGAAGAGGGCAGTTCGCAGAGGAGTCGCACATTGTTGTGGGTTTGCTTGCCGCAGGACCTTGGAGCGCAACCTAAAAAGCCCGCCGCCGGTGTCTTCACGCTTTTGAAGCGAAATGCCACCGAACGGCGTTTACTCGCGATCTTGTGTTGTGCCAGTGTGGCCGCATACCGGTATTGTGGATTGAGCACGCCGTTGCATGCGGCGCCTGACTTTCGTAGTACTTGCCTTTGAAGTGAAGCTGCTGGGTATGCACATCACACACGCGTGTGCAGACGCTCGACATCACCCCGTGCAAGGTAGTGCTAGGGCGAGCACACGTAATGACGAGGTTTTGATTACCGTAACGCATGGCTTACACGGCTGCCGGTGTAAATTTCTGCCTGGCGCTGGTAAATCTCTGCTAGGTCAGCAGGTAGGAGCAGACTGCGAGGTCTGATCACCAACCGTCCGGCCTAGGTCCGTGATGTAGCCTATCGTGGGGGCATGTCGCACCCGTGGAGGGCACTGTAAGCCTGGCAATCACTCAGTTTTCCATGCATTGCCTCGTGTTACAATGTGGGCGGGGGGAGGAGGAGGGTACCTGCAAGCAGAGAACTTCGTTTTTCGTGCGGGGTTGGGAGGGCGAGCCCAAACAGTCGACTCGGGATCAGTGGATCACATCGAGCAGCCCGCTCATCATAAGCAACGAACTCACAGTGCCCCACACAGTACGGTACCATTCTTTGTACATTCGACAGGCACTAGCACATGTTGGGCGGGCATACGCATGGCTTACTGGATACATCCGGGAGCTGATCAGGGTGCAAGCCATGTAACATGGCGCCGAAATTTCAGTGTCAATGCGTCCTGACCAGAGGTATCGTGCCGCACACATCCACGACCGTATCGGCGATTTGGCGCCCCAGAACCTAGGTCCATCCCGGGGCGTCCACCCTCCTCCCATCACTCGTGCACGCTTTCCATGAATGAACCTTACATGGTGCATGGACTCCTGTTGCAGAGCTGCTGCATGCATATAAAGTGCAAAACGTTGCGTCAACGCACAGACCGGCGCAAGCAAAGCATCCACAAATACCCACCCCTGTCACGTACACCTGCATGTTCACAGTGCTCCATACTGCCTATTGCCTATGCAGTCACCTAGCATGAAGTGCACAGTCCGTGATACATTGCCCAGGCAAGTTTCCCAATCCTTATACTCATGCGATAGCTCTTAACGTCCCTTCCCATGCACTGTGTATCTGTTGGCACCACCCGCCGCGAAACACACTAATGTACATGCACCGTAGCACTACCACTCCACTAAGAGCACATCAGGCACCAGGCGCAGAAGCTGCACCAGTTGGGCATGGCGAAGGGCGCCTGCGTGGGCGCGGGAGTCGGCGCCTGCGTGGGGGCCGGCGTGGGCTTGGGCGTGGGGCTGGGCGACGGGCTGGGAGCCTGGGTGGGCGTGGGGGTGGGCGCAGGGTTGAAGATGTCGTAGGGCCAGCTGAAGGACCACGGCGCCGAGGTGGGCGTGGGCGTAGATGTGGGTGCCGGTGTGGGAGCCGGCGTGGGCACCGGTGTGGGGGACGGACTGGGGCTGGGCGCGGCGGGCGCCAGGCGCGTGGTCTGCGCGTTGAGGAAGCGCGAGGGCGACGAGCTGCTGAAGGTGATGCCCACGGCCGCCTGCGCCAGCTTACTGCGTACGGTGGCGGGCGAGGCACCGGGGTAGGCCTGCAGGATCATGGCGGCCACACCCGAGACCTGCGCGCGGCGAGCCGGCAAGCATGCCAAATAGGCGTACTGGTCAAGCATGGCGCGCTGAGTCGGATGCGGATGAGGCGTGATTTGTCTGGGATTCCTATGGCAAAGCCCCATGAACAGGCTCAGGGCCCAAACACAGGATAGCGCCAAACCAGTCCCTAATGTCTGAGCTGAGCGAAGGGCCACAAGTAGGATACGAGACCTGGCCTGCGTGCTCTATAGCCCTGGCGCAACGAGTCACTAACGTGGGGAGTGGCCATGGAGGTGCCACTCATGGTGGCCTCCGCGTTGTCGGCGGTGTTGTAGGAGGACACGATAGATCCACCTGGGAGGCATGGCGGGGTGGGTTCATGGGGTTTCATGGCAAGCATTCGGGCGGTCAGCGGTGTTAAGGGGGATCGAAGCACGGCAGACGCGCAGGGAAGGGCCTGCAATGGGCACGCCAATGGTACTGGGTCGCGGCCGCTCACCGGGTGCAAATGTGTAGACGCAGCCGCCCACGTTGGAGAAGGAGGACAGCGTGTCGTCACGCTGGGACGAGCCCACAGTGATGGCAGCGGGGGCCGAGCCGGGGCTGTAGCTGCAGGAGTCGCCACCGTTGTTGTTGCCAGCCGCAACAACCACTGTGATGCCGTTCTGTGGGGCAATTCAACGGGAAAAGATGAGCCACGGGGGCATGCGACAATTTGCAGCGACAGGACCTTTGCTCTGGTTGAGCGAGTTTGCCTGTGGTTGAACTCACGTTGACCACGTCCTGGATGGCGTCGTTGAGGGAGGCGGAGCGGGGCCCGCTGAGCGACATGGAGACCACCGCCTGGCGGATGCCGTTGTTTTGGACGTGGTTCTTCACCCTGAGGAGAAGCGATGCACACAGTGAAGGATGGCTGAAGGTCAGAGCGCAAGGAGCTGCGGGCTCCAGACCATGCGGGAAGCTGAATGGCCCGCACCCCACCCCCAAATCACGGCACGGCAGCGCACGTACCAGCCCAGGCCGGAGATGAAGTTGGAGTAGGTGCCGGAGCCCTGGCTGTCGCACACCTTGACCGCGTGCACGATGGCGGCACGCGCCACGCCATACGTGGCGCCCATGGCCGTGCCTAATGGGTGCAGGGGGATGCAAGCCGTCAGCAGGGGTGACAGGCCAAACGCATCCACGCCCGCAACTCTGCAAGCGGCTGGCAAGAGGCCCACCCACCTGACACGTGCGTGCCGTGGCCGTGGTCGTCCTCCCAGCTGCCGCCCAGCATGGACGCGCCCGCGCCGACGCGGCCGCTGAAGGCGTAGTGGGTGGAGCGGATGCCGGTGTCCAGCACGTAGACTGCACAAGAAGGCAACAGCAGGGACGGCGTGGTGACCGCGCGGCAGCGGCAAGAAAGAGGAAACGCAAGCTGTATGCATTCAAAAAGTCACATGTGCCATGGTCCTGAGTCCACTGGGACCCCCATGCCTTCCTCCGGGCTTGGGCCTGGCCCCACCGTGGCCTGGCCCTGCGCATCCCGACTCACTGTGCGAGCCGCTGCCATCCAGGCGGCCGGGGTGGTAGGCGCCGTCCATGGGCAGGTAGGCCTGGTCGATGCGGTCCAGGCCCCAGGAGCGAGGCGAGTAGTCCACAGTCTCAGCGGCGCCGAAACCGCCGTCGGAGGGCGAGGGCGAGGCGCCGCTGCCACCGGGGCAGGTGCCCAGCCGCCAGGACAGGACACCCGCGCACCAGGCCTCGCAGGCGTTGGGGTACTGGTTGCCGTCACTGTTACGGGGTAGGGAACCGGGTTTGGGCACAAAACCAACATCGGGTGTGCCAATGTGCAGGAAGGCGCGAGGTGACGTGTCCCTCCAAAATAATAACGTATGCCGCGGGCCCATTTCGCGCGCCCTACCTGCCACACACGGGGCTGTAAATGCCCAGGCACACGCAGTTCTCGCGGGGCACCGGCGATGAGGACGAGGTGCTGTTGGCGGTCCGCGGCGACGGGGACGCGGGCGTGCTGACGCTGCCTTGGGCCGCGCCGCCGCACTCGCCGGACTTGTAGCTGTTGATGCCAGCGCACTTGGCCTCACAGGCATTGGAGTAGGTGCGGCCGTCACTGCATGGGCGAGGGTCGGTGCGTGGCGATCAGTAAACTACATACCGTACGGTATACTGACCAACCGATGTGAGCTAGCAAACGTTCACACTACCAGCAGGCGACAAGCGGCAAACCTGGATACCGGCGCGCACCTGCCGCAGACGGGCGCGTACAGCATGGCGCAGATGCAGGTGCCGGTCGCAGGCGCAGAAGTGGCGGTGGTGGCGGTGGTGGTGTTGGAGTGCAGGGTGTCCAGGCCGATGGAGCCGAGCATGTCCACCTCCAGGTACTCCAGCTGGGCGCCAAGAGCGCTGCGCATGGCCTCCAGGTCCACCTGGTGCGTATGGGGAAGTGGAGAGGTGACGTGAGCGAGCGGGCCGCGATGATAGCATAAGAGTGTGCGGCATGTACAGAGCCGCGTGGACAGTGGGCATGGGCGGCTGCCGTGCTGGTGACAGGGGCACCTAAAGCATGCAGGCGGGAGCAAAGGCGCAGCAGCTATCGCACCTGCGAGCTGACGGTGAAGGCCTGGAAGGGCCACTGCAGCGTGGCAGGGTCGGGCATGTTGAGGTTGAACACGGCGGGCAGCTGGATGGGGTCGCACATGCCGCGGAAGCGCGAGCCGCCCAGGGGCAGCGCGCCCGCCAGCTCCTGGCAGATGCTGCGCAGCGTGCCCAGCTGTGCGCCGCCGGTGCTGCTGCCGTCGGCGGCCACGCCAGCGGTGCCCACGTTCTTGAGCTTCATGATGTAGCGCAGGCCGGTGGAGCCGCCGCCGCCGCTGGAGCCGCCATTGTACGTAGGGCTCAGGCCCAGCTGCGTGCGTCGTGACCCGAGTGGTGGGCAGTGTTAAAAGGAGGTCAGACAAGCAGAGCGGGACCCACGGTCACACGTGACCGTCAGAAATTGCCTGCCAGGAGAATGCAAGTGTGTGCATGCAAGATACAGGATGCAGCCCGGAGGCGCTCACCGCGGGTGGGTCGATGTTGAAGACGGGGATCTTGATGTTGGTGACCAGGTTCAGGTCCAGCGGCGTGAGGTCCACACCCTCCCAGGAGGCGGCGGACAGCCCCAGGGCCACCAGGCGCACCGAGGACAGCTGCAGCGTGAAGCCCGTGCCTGCGAGGGACGTGAGAGCGGATGCGCGTAAAGCGCCAGCAGAGGCGATATGAGAATATAGGCTAGCATCGTGCAAAGCATTCTCTACCACTCCACATGCCGCACAAACCACCTACCTGAGATGTCGCGCATGACGATGCGGTTCCAGGTGCCAGAGTCAGGGCAGGAGGCGCCGGCGGTCAGGGACGGCAGCGTCACGTGCACGCGGATCCAGCCGTCGTCGTCCGAGCCCAGCACCTCCACGCCGGCGGCGACGGCGGAGGCAGCGTCCATGCGGCTGAAGGTCACCTCGGAGCTGAGGCGGCGGCCGTGCGTGTCCTGGAGGTACAGGACCACGCGGGCCACGCCGGCGCCCTTGACCCACATGTCCAGCACGCTACAGGAGGGGGCGGTGGTGGAGACGGTGTGCATGAGATAAGTTGAAGCGATGTGGGTCAGGCCCCGGGCAGCGGTCCGGTGAGTGGCAGAAAGCATGGAGGGCGATGTGGGTCACGGCGGAATGCATCGGCCAAGCCACAGGTGGGTCAGGCGCCGCACGGGCCACAGCCAGTGGTGGTAACCCTCTCTCAGGACGTGACGGTGCACGCAGCCACGTGTCCCCTCACCTGTAGGAGGAGAAGCCCACGTCACTCTCGAACACCAGGGCGGACCAGGGCTGCATTGCCGCGTATGCTGAGGCGGCATCGGCGGCGCGGTGCTGCACAAAGAAAAGACGGGTACATGTGTGTTGACCACGGGAGTAGCACAAGGGCATGCCAATAAGCCAGCTGCGCCACGGCACCGCAACTCACCCGCTGCGTGTCATTCCAGGTGCAATCAATGCAGCCGTAAGAGGCGGAGCGCCAGCCGGCTGCGAAGCCACCCACGGCGTTGATGATGGGGCTGATGGTGCCGGCCGGCAGCTGCTGCGTGGCGGCACCGCTGGCCGGAGACGGGCTGGGGGATGCCGTTGCTGCGGGCAAAGAACTGGCAGCGCCCGGCTTGGTGGAGGGGACGCCGCCGGTCGCGGCAGGGTTAGCAGCAGGGCTTGGGCTAGGCTTGGCCTGACTCCCGGTGCTCTGCACACAGGAAGCCGAGTAGGTCAAGGTCAGGGCCAGTCTAAAAGCGTGGAGTCCGCAGGTCTTCTCCCAAGCACGCGTACATGCATATGGCAACGGCCTTCCGCTACTGTTGAAACGTGTAAGGAAAATGCGCTCCAAGCTCACGTTCACAGGAGTTAGCTTGACAGGTGTCGAGGCAGCATTCAGCCGGCGAGTGGTAGCCTCCGCGGCAGGGCTGCAGCAGAGCGCAAGCGCCGCGAACAGGAGCAGCGCCCCGCAAGCCGCGCGGGGCAGAAACTGCGCCATAGCCGCGTATGGGCGCTCAAGCCTTGTCTACACACGGTTGGCAAGGTATGCGTGTAGGTGGAGAGGGAGAGATATCAGAGTTTACGAAAAGCTAGCGCTGGGCCCGCAGCTGCGCAGACGACAAGCGACAGCTGGGCGCAGCTCGGCAAGCAGGCAGCAAGAATGCTGCAACCCGCAGCTCAAGCTCTGGCCTTACCTGTCGTCAAAGCCGCAGGGTGGCGAGGTGAGGTGCTAGGGTGAAAGAGCAGGAACGGGGGGTCGGGGGCAAACGGGAAGCAGCCTAATAAGTTACGCCCGAGCGCCGGGCTGCTGATCACGAGGATTGCAGAGAAAGGCTAAGGCTTGTACCGAACAAAAGGGAAGCCGGCGTTTTATAGCGGCGCCGAGACGGAGCAGTGCCCCATCCGTAGTTGCATGGGCGCCAAATTTCGCCAGACAGCCCCCGGACCGGCTTCCACCTCGCCGCCGCGCTTCTATGACAGCTAGCCCCCCGCCCACTCACGCATAGCCTTATACGAACGCTTGCAATACCTCCTTGTCGTTTTCACACAGCTGCTGGCTTCTTGCCCTTAGCGCGCTCAAAGCTTAGATCATTCCTCGCGACACTCCGGCCCTCTCGCGGGCCGTAGCTTACGTACTTGCTGTGCGCTAGCCCACGTTCAGAGCTCCTTGGTGCGACTGTGAGTTGGGGGCTGTTCGGGAATCGCGCTCGGCGCGCCCGGTTTTCCGCCGCGGCGCTTCCTGCAGCGCGGCGGCGAGGCAAAACAGCTCATCACACAGCCAGTCAGCTCCCGAAGGCCTGTTGCAGCTGTCGGGGGCCTTGCAAAGGCATCGGCGCGGGCTACAAACTACAGCGGCCCCTTCCCGCGCTTTTCACACCTTGTGCCCTGGCGCCTCGCCTCTCCTCTGACTGAAACGTGAGCGCGGAGCACCGCGGCAATGCAGCGCGGCCACGGCAGCCGCGTGGTGGCGCGGCGCTTCTCCGGCTCGCCGGACGCGTCACCCGCGCTCGACCAGCTGCAGCAGCCCAGCTCGCAGCTGCTGCGGGTCGCCGCTGCAGATGGTGCCAGCAATGTATTTCCAACCCAGAAGGCTCACGAGTCACACGTCGCAGGTACGTGTGCTGTTGATGCCAGCCGTGGTTCGCCTGCTTTGCCATGGCTCTCCGCGTGGTCGTCCCGCCGTAACCCACATGCCAACCGCGCCCCCTGCGGCACGCCCTGTGCATTGCAGGGAGTTTGCTAGGAGGCAGTCGCCGCGGCGGCGCCGATGACGCCATGTCCCTGGATGACGGGGGCGATGTGGGTCAGCGCCTGGAGGTGTGTGCGGAAGGGAGGAGGGGGAAGCAGCAGGCGTTGAATGGCATGGGGTTGCGGCTTGCTGCAGGCTGAGATTGCCCACCGAAGGGCTTAATGAGGCAAGTGCGCCCGCCGTCTTAAGTGGCGGACGTGATGGATTCAACAGATGCACGGTCACAAACGGTGGCACAAAGCCCAGGCTTATCACCCTTATGCCCGTGTACCCGGTGCAGGTTTTGCTCGCCGATGAGCAACCCGAGGGCGCCGGCTCGATGCAGCTGGGGACTGCCTTAGCCGCCGCTGCCGCCGCGAACGGCGGGACCGGCGCCAGCCACAGCCACCACGCCGGCGGCGGCGGCGAGAGCGGCCCCGCGGGCGCGCACTCGGGCGCGGTAGGGGACGAGGAGGTGGACGGGGAAGGCCACGCGGCGGCGGAGCAGCCCAGCGAGCCGCCGCCCGGCCCCATGACTGACACCATCATGACGGGCCTGGTGGGCATGCAGCAGCGCAAGGCTGCCATCGACCAGCAGGTGCGCAGGTGTTGGGGAAGAGGCAGCCGCAGTGAGGGAAGGAAATGATTAGAAAGTAGGAAGGATCGGGTTGGGTGAGCGCGGTACGTTGTTGTACGTCTTGCTGAATTTTATTGACGCTGATGTGACGCCCTGTGCCACCCTTTGCCTGCTTTCATACTCTTCTGGCACGGCGCAACAGATCGACGAGCTGACGAACGGTAAGCAGCGCTGTTGACGCCACAACCAGGTGCTTTATTAAACTCTCTGCCTTGTCCCATCCATGTGCGGCACATACCTCGCCTGCGGCTCCTGCAACATTGCCGCTGTCCGTGTGCCCTCCATCCCCCGCAGTGGCAGTGGAGTTCCTGGAGGCCATGAAGAAGGACTTTGTAGAACGCATGCACAGGTACGGCGGGGTTCCATGCATGGTGTTAACTTGGGACAAAACTGCCTTTCGACGCCTGAGCGGGCGGTTGGGGTTGGCACAGACGCTTCATGGTCAGGTACGACAGCGTGCCTTCGTCGTCGAACCTCCAAAACCTACCGGGCATCTTCATGACCTCGCGCCACTCCGCATAGGCTCAAGGGCGATGTAAGCACCTACTGCAGCAGCCAGGAGGCGACGTGGCGCGACACCAACGCGCACACGCAGGAGGCGCTGAGCCGCCTGGAGGGTGCACGGCAGTTGGTCAGGTGCGTGTGGGCAGTGGGCCGTCAGCCCCGCACAGCACGTAGCCAAGCATGATGGATGGTGGGAGAAAGCAGCGGGAGCGGTTGGAAACCCGGTATAATTTTCACCCTTTCTGCGCGCCCCCGCATGCCGCGCCATAACTGCCTCACCTCGAAACCATGCTGCCTCCATGTTCGCACGCAGGTCGCTGGGCCTGAACGCGGGGCACCCCGAGGGCGGCGCGGGGTTCCTGCAGGACCTGGAGGGGCGGCCTGAGGGCGGCGGGCGCTGAGGCGGGCAAGAGGCGGCACGCACAGAAGAAATGACGGCCAGACATGATTGACGTTACTTGCTTGGACTTACGGTGGGCAAAATAGGTCACGAGTGGATGCAGAAGTGCATGACGATGCAAGAAAGCCAAGCGCGCTTCCCTGCACGTACTTCACGTAGTTGCACTCACCTGGGTACTTACATGCGGACAGTGGACAGTCGACAGAGTGAGCGGCGAGTGCTTGGATGATACTGATGAAGCTTTGCAGAACCTTTCAGCGCCTTGGAGCAACATGTGCATGCACCCACCATGTAAATTACAATACTCGCCTGCACCATTACGCAATTCAGTCTTCAATCGTTGTGTGTGGTTTCCTCCTTGTCTCTAGCCCATGGCAGCGCATCCGCAACATTACCTAGAGCCACTCTACGCCTCGCTGGCTGTCGCAGCAACAGACGGCTCCCCAGCCGCTGTTTCCGTTGCCTTGCCTAGCTTGGCTCCAGCCTCACCCCGTCCACGGCCTCTCCCGCCACGGCCCCGGCCCCCTTGCCCTCCACCGCCGCGCCCTTGGCCCTCTCCCGCCGCTCCCCCTCCGCCCATTGCCGCCGCCGCTGCTGCTGCCGCCGCCGCTGCAGAGGCGGATGCCGACACCTTGGGCCGGTCCGCACGCGCAACCTGGCCTCTCCCATTCCGCCGGGGCCCGTTAAACACCATCTCTTCCGCCGCCGCCGCCGTCCCTGCACTGCTGCTCGGCCCCGCCGCCGCGCCATCTCCCGCGTCCCCGGCATTGCCCGCCTTGGCCTGGGCTCCACCTGCTGCGCCCTTCTGGCCCCGCTTGCTTTTCTGCTGCTTGGCTCCGCCCTGCCCCGCCTCCGCCGCGGCGCTGCCAACAGCGCCAGCAGCGCCCGCACCGCCGGTCAGCTGCCAGGGGTTTGAGGGCGCCGGGTTGTAGGGCAGGCAGTCCTCCATCATACGCTTCAAGAACACGGACTTCACCACGATCTTGGTGTTCCAGGGGAACTCCTGCGGCCGTTGTGAGACACGTGCGCATTCATGTGTTTGGCAACACCGGCACCTTGGACTTAGCTTGCACCATCCATGAGCAGGGCCCCACCCCGCCAGTGGTAAGTGGCGAGCCCTCAGCCGTCCCCCCCTCCCGGCTGTCCCGCCCACGCGAGACCCCCACCCCACCTTGTAGTACAGCCCCACCAGCGCCGCCACGGTGGGCAGTGAGGCGATGCCACCAATGTCCACCAGCACCACCGAGAAGCCCTCGGGCGGCCCCAGAGCCTGAAGGGCGTGCGCACGTACGGTTTCTGGTTCAGAGGCAGAGTTGGAGGGCTGGGGCAAAGAGCTGCCGCTTGCATGCCTCGGTACATAGCGGCACACACGCGCAACCGCGCGCGCATCCACGCAAAACCACACGCGCATTCACGCGCAATCACACGCCCGCAACCGCCTGCACATCCACACACGCTTCCAGCCGCACCCACCTTGAGCGCCGCCATGTCGAAGCCGTCCACCGCCTCTGTGAGCCACCGCACATGTGCATCAGGCGCACAGGTCTTCAGCATGACCAGGCAACACATGGGGTTTACTGCCCTTGTTCGTACCGGGTGCTAGCAGCCGTCCGGCCCCCGCCAGCTGCCCGCAGCGCAGTGCAGCACTCACCGAAACGCAGCCCCGGGTAGCGCTTCCGCGCCGCCTTGATGGTCACCTCCGACTTGTCCACGCCCACAATGTACCGGCAGCGCCGGCTCATCAGGAATGTGCACTCGCCTGCGCGAGCCGGGTGCGCCACGTCAGCGCACACCTCCGCTGGCCAGCAAACTGACGCCTGGCGGCCTCGTCTTGTGCCCTAGCCCTTACATCAAGCAGCTGCGCCTGGCGACCAGGGCGCGAGGGAACGTGCCGAAGCGGGCAACGGGTATGAGCCGAGCAGTCACTATGCGCACACTCACCCTCGTGCGAGCCCACCTCCAGCACGGCATCATCGTAGTTGATGACGGAAGCGGCGCAGGTGCGGTAGTGGGTGGTGCTGTGGCACAGCAGCACGCGCTGCTTCACCTGCAGCACGCAGCATGATGGCCACGTCAGAGCATTGCACCACGACTTCAGGTGCAGTAGTGTCGAGGTGGTGGCCACCGCCATGGCGCCGGGCAGTCTGCCTACCCACGCGGAGCGGAGCGGGCAACCTGCAAAACGTCCGGAACCCGCCGCCAGCCCGGTCACCTGAGTCGCCGTCCGCCGCAACGATTCCGGCCGAGAGTAGTACGTCTTTCCGTCCCGCTGGTAGCGCACTCGATACCGTCCATGGAACCGCGAGTTCTCGTCGGTGCACAAGGGCTCAATTACTTCGGCTCTCCCATAGCCTTTGACGTCCACAATATCACCAACTGCAAACTCTTCCATTTTGGTATAAATATTACAACCACAGAATTGAGCCGTTTAGAGGTCAGTCATTCGGCGACATAGCAGTGCCAAAATTGTTGTCGAGCCAGAATGATATGTTTAGTGCTCCATTGAAGCACTATTGTAATGCGCAAACACTAAATTTATTGTATAGCCCAGCTCTTTGCGTGGAACGGAAGACAGCCCAAGGCAGTTGCACGCAATCATGCACCAACTAGACTCCTCACTTCTGTAGATTAACACTTATGAAATGGCGCTACTTCCTAACGATTAAGCGCGGTATCTAGCGGACCCGTCGCGGAGATGCTCGCGCACGCTCGCGGAGAGCGCGGGCCCCGCACGCGGCCGGCTCTACGCATGGTGCATGCGCTGCTATTGATGTGCTTGAGCTGCGCGAAGGTGAGGATCCGGGCTGCATGTCCCGCCCAGGAGCGGCTGGTGACAGCTGCTCCTACTTCCGGTGTGCCACGCTCACCGTCGCGCGCGTTCATTCTCTGCAGTCCAACACCTGCCTAGCAATATAAGCTTGAAGCTTTGCTGGCATGCTCGCGCGCATATATCTACAGGTACGCGCGCAGGGAGCGGCGCCGGCGGACGCACCCGTGGTGCTGACGGAGGCGCCGGGCTTCCACCGGGCTAGCGATGCGGAGATGGAGGAGGCAGGGCTTTATCGGTGAGGCGCGCGGCCAGACCACGAGCTCCCTCTCCACACGCTCTCAATGCGCCGCCTAGCCCTAGCCTCGGCTGGGGGAGCAACTGGCCATGGCCTCCCAGCAGCATTTTGGCGCCCCACACCTATTATCGCTTCCACCCCGCCTCCACACCAGGGACAACCTTGACGCGGACTTTGCGCCCTGGACCAACCGGCGGTACAGCGTACGGCAGCTGTACGAGCTGGTGGCCACGCTGGTCAAGGGGCGGCCTCAGAAGTACCTCAGCCTGGTGGTCATCAAGAACAACCGGGTGGGCTGGCTGCCGCTGGCGGCGCGGCCCATGGCGCTGACGCTGAGCAGGGTGAGGCGCGGTGCGACCTGGCCTGGGCCTTGGCCTTGGTCTGGCCTGGCCTGGCCAGGTGGAGGGCGGGGCGGACGCGGCATTGGTGGCGTGGTATTGGCAGGGCTGTAATGTGTACAGCAAGTTGCCAGCGTCAGATACGATACACCGGCGGGATGGGGAAATGAAACGCCGTCAAAGATTGGAGGGAGACGCCGCGATTGCACCCACAGCTTTGCCGCCCAACCGGTTACGGGTACTGACGTGCGGCTATATGATGCCCAACTGGCTGCACTGGCTGCATCGCGCAGATGAAGGCCATTGCGTCGGGGCTGCGCAACGCCACGCGCGCGGGCCTGAGCTTCCCGGACAGCCTGTACCTGATGAACGTGTGGGACGAGGGCCGCTGCGTGCGGGACGAGCACAGCGCGGGAGGCGCGCTGCCTAAGACGGTGCGTTCCGTCCAGGGTGTCAGAAAGATACGGTGTGCACACAGGATTACGGCCCAAAACTCGCCGCCAGCATGCCTGCATTCAGTTTCTGTGGTGAGCACCGAGAGCCGCTGTAACATCATCCCCGCACAATGCCCTGGCGCCCCCCGCAGGTTAGCGGCGGTGGCAGCAAAGGCGGCAGCGGTGGCAAGGCGAAGCCCGCCAAGCCGCGCAGCCCCAAGACGCCTGCCTGCACCGTGCCGCTGTTCTCGCTGATCAAGTCGTGGGATTACGGCGCGGCGGACAGCGCGGAGACGGACGTGCTGCTGCCCTTCTTCAACCACGTGTACGAGAACCTGTACGTCTACCCCTGGGGCAAGAAGCACGACAAGGCGCTGATGCGGGCGGCCATGCAGGTGCGGGTGCGGGTGCGGGTGCGGGTGCGGGTGCGGGGGCTTGCACGGGGGCGGCGGCCGGACGGGGTTCGCTGGAATCGGTGTGACTAGTTGGCCCTATCGTATACTATCCATCACACAGCCGTTCCCTGAACACAACTTACGACGCGGTCCCGCGCACGCACAGGCCCAGATGAAGCCCAACAGCACACGGCTGTGGATCATGAAGCTGCAGGAGACTCACCCTGACGGCCAGCGGCTGCTGGACGCGGGCATTACCAACAACCTCAACAAGAAGAAGAAGGTCAAGCTGGTGAGGCGGGCAGGCGCCGAGCTGGGAGGGCAATAGCAGGCAGGCCAACCAGCGAAGTTGAGGACGGATTTGACAGTCGGCAGTGCGGCTGCCAGATTTAGGACCAAGCGACCGCCGCAGCTTCGCGTGGGCTTCGTTGCTAGCAAAGCAAACGGCACCGGCGCCCTGCCCGCCTGACCTCCGCCTACGCCCCTTCCTCGCCTCCCCTCTGCCCTCATCCTAATCGAAGGCCAACTTCGTGACCATCCCCGACCACGCGCGCTGGAAGTACCTACTGTCGGCGGACGGCTTCACCGCCTCGTGCCGCCTGGGCAAGCTCATGGGCACCAACAGTGTGGTGCTCAAGGTGCGGGGCGGCGCGGCGCGGGGCGGGGCGGGGCGGGGCAGGGGCGGGGACTGCGCGTTACTGGTGCCGAAGCGACGGGTTGAGGGATGAGGTGGCTGGCGGCCATTGCTGACCCGATTGGCGCATGCCATGCCATGTCATGTCATGTGCACTGCAGGAGACGACGGAATGGATTGAGTACTACTACCGGTGAGAGGGGGGCGAGGGTGGGTTGGCGGCTGGGCTCGACGTGACGAGGTGGCGTGTGTAGCCAATGGATTCTGCATGCACGGGGCGCATGCTTGGGACTATTGAACCATGGCAAATGCCACACCCGCGTCCCCCGCAGGTCTTTGAAGGCCGGAACGCACTTTGTGCCCTTCACCAAAGACGACGTCCTGCAAGTGCGTGGCGGGCTTGCGGTTGGCCTAGGACACGGCGACGGGCAGTCGGCGAGCGAGCGTGTCCAGTGATGAGGCGCACGCCAACCGCGTGCGGCTTGAGGCCAGGCCTGTCAGCGCGTTCGGCCAGCAGCGGTTCCTCTTGAGTAGCACCCCTGTTGGCCACTGTCGCAAACCACTGGAGGCCACGCCTGCGTACCCGCGGTTTCACTGCACTTCTTGTCCATGGCCGCGACCCAGGTGCTGCTGGAGCTGGAGAAGGACCCGCAGCGCTGCCAGCGCGTGTCAGCGGCGGCGCAGCAGTTTGCGTACACCTACCTGTCGCAGGTGAGGAAGGTCTGCATGCGGAGAGAGAGAAATGGGCGGAAGAGAGGGCGGGCGGGGCGGGCTGGAGCAGAGGGAGGGGCGGTTTTAAGGTGCTATGCGCCCTTCGAAGGGACACTTAGAGGAGTGGTTTGGCAGCATCGGGCACGCAGACGCTTGTGTAAGGTGCTGCATACCGTGCAGCTTCTGGAAACGTTCTGACAGCACCTGCCGCCTGCTGCCTTTCACACTTGTCAAACGTGTTCGCAGCACGGGAAAGCCATGTACGTACGGCGAGCGCTGCTCAAGTACAACGGCCTCTTCGACGACATATCCGACTTCATGTCGCAGCTGGTCTGGGAGCCGCCGCCAGATGACCTGGCGGGGGGGTCTAGCAGTAGCGGCGGTGGCAGTAGTGGCGGGAGTAGCGGGTCGGGGGCGGATGCGGCGGCAGCGGCCGGGGCGGGTGGCGGCGGGCTGACGCTGGTAGGGCTGATGGAGCAGATGAAGGCGTTCGCTGATGACAAAAAGGCGGCCCGGCGATGATGTAACAATTGCACGTCCGTGCACGCAAGCGTACACCGCTCCTTGGCACCCATGCCAGGAGGATTGCCAGCTTGCCTTATAGCAATAAGCGCACACGTACGCACAGCAGCAGCAGTCACGAAAGCTACCCTCCAGTGTCTCTCCAGCACGTCAGTCCGGCCCGCAAGCGGCTCGGAGCCACGGACTCTCCGTCTCTCCCTGTTCCTCTAGCCTGCAAAGCAGCGCTCACGCTGATCACCCCAATTTGATAATGTGCTCCGAGAAGTCTTAAAAGAGGCCAGCCCCCACCTGCTGCCTGGGCTCGGTACGGCGTGCCGGCCAGCATTCACAGGTGCCGGCCGCCGCCACCGTAGCTAGTGTACCCCCCCAATCCTACCTACCGTACAGACAGCCGCCAGCATCTCTCTCTTCTCATTGTCCCTGATAAGCTCCCACACTCCACCACAACAGTACAACACGGATTACTGCTTTTGAAGTATCAATTCCTACCTCGTTGGGCATTGCTTACTTCAGGTAATGTTGGCCGGCTGCTCAACCCTACTCCTACCTACGCTGCCTTCTGAGCTGTCGTCTTGGTCCCGGGGGCTGCAACCTCAATCGTTTCCCCATCCGCGGGCCGCATCTGGGTGCAGGGGCTGGCGCACACCAGGACTCGCCCGTTCAGCGTGCCGTCATTGCACCCCCGCACCACGCACACGCCCGATTCCGGCCCGCGCGTGAGCGCCGAGCTGTCCACGCCGCTGGCTGCCACCGCTGCGGCCGAGGCGTACAGCACCGCCGACGTCTCGGGGAACGTCGTGCACATGCGGGCGCTCTTGCTTGTACCTGCGGCCGTGTGTGGTGTCGAGGTGCAGGACCGCGCCCCCCTTGCTTGCTATCACCGATGGGACCATCACGGCGCTCTCACCAGCGCATCACTACTGACAGCCGAAGCTGAGTCGTACTAAACTAAGGTAAAGTCAACGGCAAAACAAAGATAAGGCTACGACCAGGTCTTGTGGCACACAAGTCTTAGCAAGGCACGACCGAAGCACAGAGTTGGAAGACCAGGCGCACACACCGAGGGCACAGCAGAAGAGTTGGTGGTCAAGATAGCAACTATGCCGGTTCAGATGCATAAGACAAACATGACACAAAAGATCATAGCGTTAAGAATCACTAGCGAAGCAAAGAAACCGTGCACACACACGCACACAGTTGAGTTGAGTGCGTTACAGCCTGCACGAACAGAGGCGACGTCGTCGGTGTTAATGCGGAGGAAGGTCTGTAGCTAGCAGCCACACCACCGCGTTGGAAAAGCAGTCGCCCACCGTAAACCGCAACAGATCCTCTATGCCAGATTTGGGTACCTCTTCAACGCCCAGCTCAAGCGCCGGTACCGACTGGGAGGGAACGGCAACTGCCCGCTGTGCCAGACACCAGACTCGGGAAGCCACATACTGGGAGGATGTACACACCCCAAAATGAAAGGAGCCTACATCAATCGCCACAACTGGGCCGTTCAACGAGTCGCTAAGTGCCTGTCCAAAGGCAAATTTAGCGGCGGATACATGGTCATGGATGCCGGCCCGCTCGCAGACCTCCCAGCCTACGCCTCGGCCCAACGCCCGCCCCCCTGGATGTTCCCCCCCAACACCCCTGCGACCCTCATAGACAAACTTCGCCCGGACATACTCTTCATATATACCCAACCTCTCCATCCACGATGCTAACCAGGAGGACAACCGTCCACCCCGCAACAAAAGGGGAATGCCCGTCTATATCATCGAAGTCGGATACAGCCTTGGATACAGCTCAGACATTGGGAACAAAGACAAAAGCGAAGAAAAGCCCGACAACACCTCGAGCTTAAACAACTGCTGGAGCAAGCTGGCTGTACGGTCCATTACTCCGTGGGCGAATGTCTGGCACTTGGCTCTACAGGGGCAATCCCCCAAAACTTGGACTCCCTCCTCACCGACCACCTGGGTGTGACCAAAGCAGCAGCACGCACATGCGGCGAAAAACTCCACGATAACGCTGTCAGTACTGCCGGCGGTATCATCAAAATGCGCCGGATTATGGAAAGGGAGCTACAGAAACGAGGGGGCTGACACCCCCCCCATTGGTTTAGTTTGGGCTGGTAACCACAACCCCCCCTCACCCCTCCACTCACTAACTTTACCCCTCACGCCGTCACTAACCTGCTTGCTTGACCTGTTTACTTTGGTTTGGCTTAGCTTAGGCTGGTGTTTACAACCTCCCTCCCTGCCTCATGGGTGTGTCATGCTTCGCCGCCCCCCCCCCCGACCGCGAACTAACGCCCGCTACTGCCCCGCCCGCCGGCCCCCAAGTAACGCCGATGCGGCCCCCTTATAGGCCCGGCTGGCGCTCCGGCCAGCCCTCTTTCCACCCAGGCTCGCGCGCACTAGTTTAGGCTTTAGGCTTTAGGATTAGGTTCAGTCTCCTCCCGCTCTTGTGCTTTACTTACGCAACACTGCCCTGCAACCCTCCCGCATGTACGCCTCCGTGGCCGGCGCTCACATCACGGCGCCGGCATTGCTCTGGTATCAAGCAGGTGAGTATCGCGATTGTATCGCGAAATTTAGATAACGGGGTGGTTCTGTACGCGCGCGAGCCTGGGTGCCATCCATGACTACCGACAACACCGACGACAAGACTGAAGATTCAAGGCTCAAGGGCGCCCGAGACCTAAAGGTTAAGGCCATACCACCTCCGCGCTCTGGGTTGGGCTGGTTGGTTTGGGTTCTCTTGGTCGGTTCGCTTTTGGTTTCTGGAATGAACTACCCCCCCCGAAAGGAGGCAAGTCATCCGCGGATGACAGGGCCACTTCCGCGGATGCGGAAGCTCTTTCTTTGAAACGAAGGCTTGGGCAACTGGGCCAGGGGACAGCATGCGTACTGGGTGGGTCGGGCTGGTTGGGATTTTTCCGGGTAAGTGGGCTACCACAACGCCGAGACCGCCGGCCAACCACGTCGCCAAGACTGAAGATTTGAGGTCAAGACTCAAGACGCCCGACTGCACCCAGGCTCGCGCGCTTCCACAGTACCGGGACGTAGCTCGCTTTGCGATTTAGCCTTGTTGAGCTGCTCCAATATGTCCACAGCTATCAACCTGTACTCCTAGCCTCTTCTCCTGAGCTATTCCTTTCAGGTACACTGGACGGACATGCTGTCAAGGGCCCGCACGACGTGCAACCTCGCGAATGGGGCGCCAGCGCGTGTGGGAGCCGCCCGCGGCCCGCGCCTGGCACCACCCCACCCTCACCCCTCCACTCACTAACTTTACCCCTCACGCCGTCACTAACCTGCTTGCTTGACCTGTTTACTTTGGTTTGGCTTAGCTTAGGCTGGTGTTTACAACCTCCCTCCCTGCCTCATGGGTGTGTCATGCTTCGCCGCCCCCCCCCCCCCCCCCGACCGCGAACTAACGCCCGCTACTGCCCCGCCCGCCGGCCCCCAAGTAACGCCGATGCGGCCCCCTTATAGGCCCGGCTGGCGCTCCGGCCAGCCCTCTTTCCACCCAGGCTCGCGCGCACTAGTTTAGGCTTTAGGCTTTAGGATTAGGTTCAGTCTCCTCCCGCTCTTGTGCTTTACTTACGCAACACTGCCCTGCAACCCTCCCGCATGTACGCCTCCGTGGCCGGCGCTCACATCACGGCGCCGGCATTGCTCTGGTATCAAGCAGGTGAGTATCGCGATTGTATCGCGAAATTTAGATAACGGGGTGGTTCTGTACGCGCGCGAGCCTGGGTGCCATCCATGACTACCGACAACACCGACGACAAGACTGAAGATTCAAGGCTCAAGGGCGCCCGAGACCTAAAGGTTAAGGCCATACCACCTCCGCGCTCTGGGTTGGGCTGGTTGGTTTGGGTTCTCTTGGTCGGTTCGCTTTTGGTTTCTGGAATGAACTACCCCCCCCCCACTTCCTCTGTGCCCCGGGGTGCGTGGCGAGGTGAAAGCGCGAGGGGGGCGGGCCCCCTTGCCCTAGTCACCTTGCCCCGTTAATCCACGCCAGGCCCTACGGGCCGGCGTTTCCTTATTATTATTATTATTCCCACCGTAAACCGCACATATTGCCGCTTCAGGCCATTTTCGGCAAGAGCAGAATCGAGTGCTGGACACGGCGACATTCTTCGAGGCTTGGCTTGGCTTTGGCTTTGGCTTTGGCTTTGGCTTTGGCTTTGGCTTTGGCTCCGGCTGTTTGATGTTGCTCTTGCTTGTTGCGAATTCGCGCCTCGCTCCACCATCTCCCTTGCAATTATTGTAGTGTGCCGCACGTACGTCGCTTCTCGTTCGCTTTCATACGCTTTCAACATCCACATCCTGCCTTGAACATTAATTGCGAGTATATCCGTGATGCTAGGTCTCACAACTCGTCGACGAGGCCCAACTCTCCAACCTGACCTGCCTGCATGCTCGCGTTTTCGGCCACCCATAGCATGAGTTATATTCGACCATGCTGAATCTATATGATGCCATTTTCAAATGCGATGAAACGGGCAAGGCCCGAAAACTGTCAACAACCCTAGTGTACGTACGGTTCTGGCCGACCGCTAAGGCTATCGCCCCCCTATGGGGGGGGCGAGCCAACATACATATTTGAGCAACACAGTGATCATTACGTTTCGGGCCCTGAATGCCGCATGGAGAACAGAATAACGCGTCTCGCGTTGCAACGTCACGAAACGTTTTGTAAAAACAGGATCGAGGTGACCGCAAGGGCTTACGCCCCTCCCCCTTTGGGGGAAGGGGCAAGCCAACCCGTCAAGAACAAGGGGTGTCAGCTTTGTACAGCTGGAAAATGGGCTGAGCCCCAATACAGCCACGGGGTGGGTGGCTGCTGCAAGGGAATGAGCGTTGGGCCCATGCTGACGATGCGCGAGCTCGGGGCTTATTAGGACTCGGTCAGCAAGGCACGCGTGCCTGAATCCCACACGCCCACATCCACGCGAGTCAAGGGCCCCCTTGCCACCAAGTCCAAGCATTTTGTAGCCCTCCACTGCACTGCAGACGTCCCCGATGCCCGACATTCCTCGGGCTAGGCGCGGGGTGGGAGCGACCTCGGGAGGGGCGACAGACATGGCTCCGCAAGTTGCCACAAACTGGCGCTTGAGTTCCCCGAGTTGCTTGCCGCCAACACAGATTGCTTTATAGACCCTATAAACGCGGGCGTAGGTGACTATCCTCGCGACCTCGCGAAAGTCAATGGTCCATGGACGCGCAAAGGCACTTCTTGCTCCACCCGAATTTTCCCTGCCGCCTATTTACATGCAATATACAATAGCAAATACTAATACGTGGCAGTCGCGGTTTGTGCCAGTATGATACTTTTTGCCGACGCAGCCACGAACGCACGCACGCACGCACGCACGCACGCACGCACGCACGGACCGGGGTGTTTTGGGGGGGCTTCGCCCCCCCTGGAACGCTTCGCTGGGGGGGCTCAGCCCAAAAACCGGCGACCGCACGTGGCGGCGCCGGCCGGGTGTGGGTTATGCATGCCGCGTGCATTGGGAGCACGCCCGCTACCATGCCTCTGCTTGCTGCTCACCTCTTTCGCTGCTGCCTACCAGATGCGACATCCTCGTCCCGGCTGCCTCGCTCTCGCATTTCGCATTTGCATTCTAGCGCATGTCGGTATGCTGTGCTGCTGGGTGGTCAATGCGCTTTCTAGTCCACGTCTGAGGAATCTAGCAGGCTACGGACACACGCTATCTAAAGGCTGCGCAGGGATGCGGCCCCCCTTACGGACATGCGCTAATTTATGAATGCGAAATGCGAAACCGACTGGAAGTTGACGTCGTTTCTAGCAAGCAGCACGAGAGGAAGGTGAGCGGTAAGGAGGAGTGCCTTGCTTGAGGTAGGCTGCGTGATAAATGTGCGGGTGGCCAACACCCAACCGGGCAAGTCTAACTTGCCTGCTGTGTGGCAACACTGCATCAGGTTAATCAGGTGGCATGAGCCGCCTTTTGATCGCGCGCACTTGAAGAACGGAGCTGGTAACCAAATTAGCGCATGTCTTTAACCAAGCTAGCCGCACCGTGCCCGACCCCGATGGTGAACGCGTGCCGCTAGCTGGGTAGCCGTGTGGTACTTGTGGGCCCACGAAAGCCGCGTGTCCACATGCAAAGTACGGTAAGATTTTGGAACTAAGCACCCATCCCGGGTAGCGGGCGGGCCCCCACGGCGGCCCCCCCTCGCTCGTCACGTTACGGACATGCGCTAAAATGTGAATGCGAAGTGGACGAGATGACGTTAGGCTGCCGGTGAGGTTACCATGGAGCCTGCGGCGTGAAGGTTTCGTGTCCGGGTTGATGCAGCTCTGAACCATTTGTTATCTGTGCCAAACACATGAAAAAGACACATTTCCGCTTAAATTTGTCGTCACGAAAACCCAGCGGTAGGGGGAAGCCGCAAAAAGCGAAGAAACGCCCAAGCCGCGGCAAGCCGAAGCTTCTCCTAATATGTAGAACCATGTGTAGATTTACATTCATAGCTGCCATGGCTACCTTCCGTGCGCTTCTAGCGCTTCCTAGCTCCGTGCGTACGTCCGAGCAGAGCCACGCAATGAGCGTCCTGCAGTGGTCATTGGCTCGGCCACTCTGAAGTGATAAAGAGGCCTCGAATTCAGTATATAATACTTATACTTGATACATCGGTGTCAAAGCACTTGTTCACCCTTGAGCCTACAGAGCCTACAACAACTAAATTTGCTCAACATAATCAAATTCACTTTTGCCGGGGGTCGCCTTTCGAGGTAATTCCAAGAACAATATGTCAATTTACATGTATTCATGTTAGTTATCTGATTTTCACTGGGTTCTGCGTGTGTATGGGCGAGCGCGAGGCCCTGCTCGTGTTGACCGCGACCTGAATATACTTATGCGCGATAGAAGCGATCGAGCTGCATTGAACGCTCATGAAATCGCCGCAATAGCCTCACGAATAGTAAACATCATCACCAGCAGCTCATTAGGAGCTAATTGACGGGACTACTTAGTGCCACGTGGAAACGTTTTTTAAACACGCTAAGACGTTCTGTCCGTCGCTTTCCCCCTGCCAGGTTTTGTATTATCGAGGGCACGGCCCTCCTACTGCAGTGCTACGAGGCTGCGGGGCCTCTCCCGTGCTTCGTTCGACCTGCTGCTGAACGAAGACGCATCCGCGCTCGCGCTGCTTGCACCGGTAGGTGTAAGAAAGCTATGCATATCATATCAAGACGCGAAATGGCTCGCATGCAACCAAGTGTCCCCGACGGCAACAAGGCCCAGCCAAACAAGGCTCCTTCCGGCTTCCGCTCGACAGCGTCTGAGCCTCTGAACTCAAGTACCCTTTCTTTCTATGTTGCGAAGGGTCTTCCATGATGGGGAGAAGTCGGTTGCTGCCCGGGGGGCGGCCACGACTCGGCCATTTCCTGGTCGTGGCGTCGATTGTGCTCGCCCTCGCAACGTGCGTGCCCGCCGCGCGCGTATCCATGGAGACGACCTCAACTGAAGATGCCCAGGCAACGTCGTTCCGTCGCCAGCGTGAGTGTGTCGGCCCTGACGCGTGCGGTTTTTGTCGGTAGCACGCTGAAGCCGGAATTCGGTCATAGGGTTGTGCGGGACGAGCGGAGTGTGACCTTCCTCGCGCCCGCTGAAGGGCTCCATGGTTATGGCCTCCCGCCGTCTGCGCCCCTCTCGCCATGATTTGTGATGGGATCCGCCCCGGCTCTTTTCAGCCAGCTTCTTGGCGCTCGTCACCTGCGCGATGGCTGCAACCCCAAGGGAGTTCAACAGTCCTGACACTCCCATACTGATTTGCGGACACCCCTCATGCACCCCGTAATGAGCTAACCCATGTCCTGTCTATCTGTGGCTGCCCTGCAGTGGCTCAGACCTCCTCCCCCAAGCCACCCAGCCCGCGGCCTCCGGTATGTGGTTGTAGCAGGGTCCTGACTCCTGTACGACGGGGGTGACTGCAGTTTGCCGCGTCCTGCTCTACGTGCTTGACCCTTGCCCGTTGCGCTCTGCAGAGCCCGTCGCCGCCCAGCCCACCCAGCCCGCGGCCTCCGGTATGTGGTTGTAGCAGGGTCCTGACTCCTGTACGACGGGGGTGACTGCAGTTTGCCGCGTCCTGCTCTACGTGCTTGACCCTTGCCCGTTGCGCTCTGCAGAGCCCGTCGCCGCCCTCGCCCAAGCCGCCGAGCCCGCCGCCCCCCAGCCCGCCCAAGCCCCCTTCGCCGCCCAAGCCCCCCCCTCCTCCGACTCCTCCGTCGCCCCCGCCGGCCCCCCCTCGCCCCCCGTCACCGCCTGCCCCTCCTCCTCGCCCCCCGGCACCGCGGCCGCCCCCGAACCCGCCGGCGCCCCCCTCCAAGTTCCGCATGGAGAAGGGCAAGGGTGGCTTCACCTTCTTCAGCTCCGATGACGCCGACGATGCCGTGAGTTTGTGAGCTGTTCAGGACTCCAGCTGTTTCCACGCCTACCCTGTCTCAAACGCCAGACCTTCACCCAATGCTTGTTTGGGCCACTGCATGCACGTGCATGCCATTCCCCATGGTCTGGTTTACAATCACTCCTCCCGTGGGAGATGGCATCAGCTAACCCCTTTTCCACCCCGCACGTAAACATATGTTCACAGAATCATTGTGACGGCACGCGTTGCGGTGCTCTGTACGCCAACGTGATCAGTATGGCCATCGCCTACGCGCCATCTGACGCCGAAGGCATTCTGGCAATTGGCACTTTCGCGCCCGACTCCCGAGCCAGGTAAGTGTAAGGAAGCATGAAATTGGGGAGCAGACCGTGTATGCAAATGCTTGAGCGGTCGCGCCATGTATGTATGTGTGTGTGTGTGGCTGTGGAGGGGATGAGGCAGTGGGCGGAGTGAGGAAAGGAGCAGGATGACGGACGGGTGGGAGGCAGCACGGCGCGGCACACGGCACTCGCCACGTGCTGCTGCACCGGGCAGCCCTTCCGGCAGCAGAAGCATGGCTGCTCCTGCGCATCAGGGCCCTCGTTCTGTTTTGTTGTGCATAGTGCCTTTAACAGAATGTTGTCCTGGCACACACGCAGGATCACCCTCGAGGGCTGGGTGTCGCTGGCCGACTACCCAGTGTCCATGATCACCTACGCCAGCAACGCGACCGCCATCACCAGCGCCAACTTCTCCGCCTACAAGATGCTATACATCCCCTCGAACGGTGAGCTGAGTCGGCGGGCCGTCGGGGCAGCCGGCAGCCGGCACAGCAGCGAGGGCAGCAGGCTGCTGCACCAAGCCCTTGCCGCGTACGGTGGCTTGTGACCATGCCCAGCAGTGATCCTGGCGTGTCACTGGCGATTGAGGAGTTCCCTGTATGTGTGGCGTCCGTTGGCGCGTGCGCTCATCATCTCGCTCATCACGCCCACTCAACCTCACTGCCGACCAACCCTGCCAACAGACTGGAACACGCCCGGTGGCATCTCTGCCCCGTTGAACCGCGTGCTGATTAGCGTCAAGCAGAAGGTCATTGACTTTGTGAACAAGCGCGGCGGCTCCATGGTGGTGCTGACGCAGGTGCGCTGGGCGTCGGTGCGCTGCGCTAGTTGCGCGGGTTGTTGGGTGCGCAATAGAAGGAACCTGCTGTCATGGCCTGAACCCACATCCGGCCTTGGCTGCGCAATAACCCATGTCACCACGTGTGCGTATCCAGGCGGGCTTTAAGAGCGAGGCCTACGGCTTCCTTCCCGTGCCGCTCAACTTCACATCGCTGGATTTCTCGGACGTGGATGTGATGGAGGACATGGTCCAGATCAGCAGCGCCACCAACAGCAAGTGAGTTTTTATTATTATTTGAAATTGTTGAAATGGCAAGCATGCCAGTCAGCTGCAGCATCAGTCGAGGAGCTCAATCGTTGCGTTCGTCGATTGCCCTTTGATCAGCAGTTGGTACGCCGTGCGCTGTCGTTACGCCTGCCCCCGCTGTACCTGGGTCGTCGGTCTCCGATACTAATCAAATTGATGGCTCTCCCTCGTGCAGCAACGTTGATCACAGTGTTTGGCATGGATACTGGACTGGTCCCATCGACTGGTGAGCGGGGCGGTGATTGACGTTTGAAGGGGGACAAGTAGTGATAAGAGGTGACAATGATCCCCCGCCACCACACCACACGCAGGAACGGTCTGCGTGTGCTCGCCACCCAGGCCCGCCTGTGCCCCGAGCCGTACGGCCCTAACCAGAACTGCCGAGCTACGGTGCTGTGCAACCAGAACACCATCCTCACCGCCGAGAACTGTGAGTTCGTTTCCTCTACTGCATTCTGTATCGCTTTTGTATACCAACAACAAAAAGAAGGCGTCTGGCCCGTGTGTTGCCTGTTGCGTGGTCACAATCTGCTGCCCGCTCACCTGCCCGCCTGCGTTTTGCTTTTATCCCGGCTAGGCTACGACGGCGTCGACAACGATGGCGACGGCTTAACTGACAGGGCCGATTCGGACTGCTGGCGCTGCGGCAACGGTATCACGGACCCCGATGAGCAGTGCGAGTGAGTGATTTGTCGCCGGCTGTGCGCTGGCCGGCCGGCTGACTCCGGTTGCTTAGCTAGCGTGTGTCCGCTGTGCGTGCGCCGTATACAGTGATAATAAGTGGTGACGAGGGCTTGCGGTGCGCTTTTTTGGGAGCCCTAAGTGCCTGGCTGACGCTACCGGCCGCCCTGGGTGCCCTCGGTGAATTTGCAGTGATGGCAACGTGCTCGACGGCGATGGCTGCTCCTCTACCTGCCGGTTCCAGAACCTGCCGCCGCCTTCCATCATGCCCTCTCCCCCGCCGCCGCCGCCCACCAACGGCCATGACGTCGACTACTGCTTCGCCGGCGGCCTCACCTCGTGCCCCCCTTGCCTGGGTGGGTGTTGAACATCAAGACGACTACTTGAGGCTCTTGGTGTTGCACATCAAGGCGTGTTGCATTACCCATGCCAGCGTGGATCGTGAGGTTAGCTGTGTGTGCGGTGCCGGGCTTTTCCGTTTCCACAGGCAAGTGCAGCACGGTCGACAACTTCGGCGCGAACGGTATCATCTGCAAGGTGCCCCAGTACCTGAAGGGCTCTTACTCCGACTCCGACGTGAGTTGACCGACTTGGACCAAGTGTGGCCTGTATCTCGCAGCGCCGCACGCCGACCTCGCGCGCAATCTTGTCTGTATCGGGGCCGTTCTTGCCTGTGCCACCCCGGTCTTGCCTGTGTCCCTCATTCGCTCTTGCCGCCCAACAAATAGATAATAACATTCCCACATCCCCGCATTCCCCGCATGTTGTTGTCCCTTCACAGGTCTGCCGCAACAACCTGGGCATTTTGGCCCTCCAGATCGTGCCTGTCAGCTACCCGGACGCTGCTGGCGCCCCCGTGGTCGTGGGCAAGGCCACGTTTTTCCGCACGCCCTCCGGCAAGCTGTTTGCCACGGTGCAGATGAACTGCCCCTACCTGCTGTGGTCGCCGAGCACCGACGCCTCGGGTCTGGACATCAACAACTTCATGCTCCTCAGCTACGTCGTCAACGGCGTGGCCGGCACCGCGGTTTCGGCGCTGGTGAGTTTGTTTGTCCGCGCGCTATAGTTCGGCACCTTGTTGCACGTGCAAACACGCCAACAAAGCGTTACCAGCATGCGACCTGTCGTGACTCGTGTGGCCCTTTTCTTCCTCGCTTAAATTCGCCACAACCACCGACAGAAGCGCAGCCCTAGCTCCTCCTGGGCCACTTTCGCATGCTACACCTTCGAGTTCAACGTGGACGCGCTGCAGTCCGGCGGCCTGGGCTGCACGCCCATCGACCTCAACGCCCGCGTGACGATTCGCTCCGTGTTCGCTCGCGACTCTACGTCTTCCAGCACCTGCAACATGGACTCGGAGAAGTGCAGCACCACCCCCACCGTCTCCACGAAGGACTCCTTTACTGCGCAGGCCCCCGCGCCGCCCAGCCCGCCCCCCAGACCGCCGCCGCCGAGCCCCCCTCCACCTCGCCCCCCGAGCCCGCCCAGCCCGCAGCCTCCCTCGCCTGCCCCTCCCTCACCTCCGAGAACCCTCCTCCCAGCCCGTCGCCTCCCAGCCCGCCGCCGCCGTCGCCGCCGAGCCCCCCTCCGCCCTCGCCTCCTCCTCCTCCTCCTCCCGACCCTCCGCCGCCCAGCCCACCTCCGCCCAGCCCGCCGCCGCCGAACCCGCCACCCCCGAACCCACCCCCACCTTCGCCCGTGCCCCCGAGCCCGGCCCCGCCATCGCCCCGTCCTCCTTCTCCTCCTCCTCCGTCGCCACCCCCCTCCTTCTCCTCCTCCTCCGTCGCCTCAGCCCCCCTCCCCCCTGCCCCCCTCGCCTCCTCCTCCGTCTCCGCTGCCCCCCTCGCCGGCCCCTCCTTCGCCTCCGCCTCCGTCACCCTCGCCTCCCCCGCCATCACCCTCTCCCCCCTCCCCGCCTCCTCCCCCTAAGCCTCCTCTGCCCCCGTCGCCTCCTCCCCAGCCGATCCCTCCCTCTCCTCCCGCGCCGCCCTCCCCGCCGCCCTCGCCCAACCCTCCGTCGCCGCTGCCTCCTTCGCCCCAGCCCCCGTCGCCGCTGCCTCCTAGCCCTCCTCCCCCAAGTCCCACTCCCGCCGTCGCCGCAGCCCCCGTCCCCCTTCCCCCCGAGCCCTCCTCCACCCAGCCCTCTTCCTCCGTCGCCTCCTTCTTCCACTCCTCCGTCGCCTCCTTCTCCCCCTCCTCCGTCGCCCGAACCTCCGTTGCCTCCGCCTCCCTCCCCTTTCCCCCCCTCCCCCCTGCCCCCCTCCCCCCCTCCCCCTTCCCCCCCTCCCCCCCTGCCCCCTCCTCCCTCTCCACCTCCCCCATCTCCTCCTCCCCCGCCGCCGCCGCCACCGCCCTTCCCTCCCCCACCCTCTCCCCCTCCCCCACCCTCCCCCTCCCCCGCCTCCTTCGCCGGACCCGCCCAGCCCGGACCCACCCTCGCCTCCCCCGCCTCCTCCCTCCCCTCTCCCTCCCTCGCTTCCTCCCTCGCCCCCGCCCCCTTCGCCGCGCCCTCCCATGCCTCCTCCCATTCCAAACTGCGACTGCTCCAAGCTGACGAAAGCGCCCGCCGGCGGCTGCGGCGCGGGCAAGGCCATGGTCAGCTTTAAGGCCGGAGACCGCTACGACACGTCCATCCCCTCGGTGGACGTGTGTGTGCCCACTTTCGGATATGACCCGGTGACCAAGATCTACAAGTTCGCCTTCTGCTGGAACACCCGGTGCGAGGCGCTGAAGGCTCTGGACGGCAAGGCCATCCGCGCCTACATCAACAACCTGGACACCACGCCCGGCACCGGCCCCGACGGCCTGTCCGGCGCCAACGTGGTGCTGACGGCGCTGTCGCCGGCCTGCGCCAAGAGCACCAACATCATCACGCTCAAGGATACGGGCGCTACCTACAAATTTGGCACCACCGAGCTGCTCGTCACCATCCCCGCGCCCATCGCCACGCTGGACGTTGACGTGGCCATCGACAACACCGCTACCTGCAACGACCAGTGGTGCGTGCTCAATGTGCCGGTGGCTGCTGGCGTTTACGCTCGTGGTGCCTTCCTGATGCCATGACAAGAGTCCGCCGCACAGAGCCTGCCAGCAGCAACAGAGCGCGCACCCGTTGCCGCATGCCCCTTGCATATGGCCTGCGCCGCGTGTTCTAACCTGCCGCCACTTCTCATGCTGCTGCTGCTGCTATCCACAGGGTGGTGACGGCGCTGGTGGCGGTGACGCAGCCGCTGGGCACCACGCCGCCCATCCCGCCCGCCTCCTGCCCCTGCTGGCAGCGCACCACCAACGGTACCTGCCCCGGCATCAAGGTGCCCATCCTGCTGGAGACCATTGACGAGCTGGGCAACAACCGCGGCCAGTCCGTCATGCAGTGCATTGACCCAGGTGCGCACCCCGATGGTGTGTGTACATGCATACATGGCGCGGACGTGTGCCTCCAACAGTGCTTGCTGCTGGTACTTGTACACGCCTACCTGAAAGAAAGGTGGCTGGTGTCCACGCTCGATGGTGGATTGTCCGATTCTTAGGTTTGACGCCCGCCCGCCCGCTCGTTGTTTGCCCCGCACAGCCAACTTCGACATCTACACCGGCCGCATGGCGTACAGCTACTGCTGGCGCTACGACTGCCTGCCGCCCGTGTTCGCGACCAGCCGCTTTAAGGCCACGTGCAGCCAACTGGAGCGCTGGTGAGCGGCTGATGAGGAATACGGCGGGGGAGCGCGGGTGGCCAAGAGGTGGCGGGCCTGAGACCTACCTATGTCCCTGTTGACGCTTGAGCGCTTTTCGTAATGTCATCCCGCAAAGCCACACCATCACCATACCGCACCTTGACATCACAACACATCACACCTCGCCACGCCACGCCCCGACGCTAACCCCGACCTAAACCCTAACAACAACAGGAACATCGCCAAGATGGACGGCAAGTTCAAGCTGGCCATGCAGCGCAGCGAGGGCCTCTACATGACCGTCACCGGCCACCCCAAGAACCCCGCCCTTGCCCCCGTGGTGTGGACCACCATCAACGACCAGGAGTGGATCGAGCTGCCGCCCGGCGGCGTGAGCAACATGACTTTTGAGTACATTATCCAGCCCGGCCAGGACGACCTGTCTGCCGCCGTGGTCATGGACACCTCGCCTCGCCCGCCGCCGCCGCCGGTGCCACCGGGGCCCCCCGGCAGCAGCTGCGCTTGCCCGCTGACCCCGGAACAGACCGTGGGCGGCGCCTCGGGCGTGTGCAACAGCACCTACGCAACCATGACCGTGCGCCTGGAGAGCGACCCCAGCGTCACCTTCAAGCAGTGCGTGTCGTGGCCCAACTACGGTGCGTGAGCATGTTCTCTCGTACGCACGCAATCGCGCGCGCATGTTTGTGGGGTTTGCTGCTGTTGCGATGCCCGCGCGCAGTGAGGTGCTGCTTGCAGGCTTAGCTGACTGTGGACTGTTGCGCGGCGTGACTGTTGCCCTGCTTGTTTCTGGCCGGCGAAGGACGTGCTCAACCCGAAACCCGAATACTCGCTCCCTCCCTTTCCCCCACCCTGCTGTGATCATCTCCCACCCGCAGACCTGATTATGCAGGAGATGGCCTGGAGCCACTGCTGGCGCTACGACCCCTGCCTGCCCAAGGCCTTCTACGGTCAGGCCTACCGCGTGTCCATCAACGAGGTGTCCAAGCACAACATCGGGCTCATCCCGCCCGCCGGCTACGAGCTCCTGCACTTTGTGGCGCCCTTCGGCATGAGCATTGAGACCACCCTCAAGTATGCCAGCGGCGATGTGGCGGTGTACAACAGCACGCAGGGTTCGCTGGTGGTCGCGGGCCGCAAAAACGTCATTTCCGTGCCCTCCCAGATCTCGAACATCACCGTGAGTCGTGTTCATGCATTTGGGTGCCGTTCGTTTGTGAGAGTGAAGCAATGAGGATTGCTTGAACGTTGTGCACGCTAAGGACGCTCGGCAGGCGTGTCCCGAACTGCAGCGGCCGTATTAGTATCGTGGTACTGACCTTGACTTGCCTTGCTGTGGTGCCAATCATACATCCACCTGCAGATTGAGTTCAAGATTCCTGCTGTGTGGGGCATTGACGGCTTGGCCGCCGCCGTGGTGCTGCGCCACATCGACGGCACCGACTTCCCGTACCCGCCCTCGCCACCCTCGCCCCCGCCCGCGCCCCCCTCGCCTCCTCCTCTGCCCGCCGGCGCGGCGAGTGTGCTCATCACCACCGACTTCCTGGTGCTGGCCAACGTGCCGCTGTCGGCGCTGCTCAAGAGCAGCAGCTGCGCGCTTTCCGGGTGAGATCCGTATGTATCCGCCCGCCCGCACGTCACCAGCTCAGGACCGCTGATGACCTGGGGGCCATTGTATCTGGTGCGGCGTTTTGCTCTCCTCTGAATCAAACTTGGCATCCTTCCCCTGCATTACCCAATTGCGCAGTTACTACGTGACTATCCCCTTCAAGTTCTACGACTACCTTGAAATGCCCGACTGCTCCGACTCCAACCGCGACGCTTTCAAGTGAGTCGGTCAGCAGGGCCTGCTTTCATAACGAAAGCTTGGGTGATGACGCCAGCGGCAACCAACTTGCTGTGGCTCCTCTGGAAGCACCTATTTCCTGCTAACACGGTAATCTGTTGCGCTCGCCATTATTACCGTCCACAGGGCCAAGGTTGCGGCCGCCTTCAACGTATCTGATCCCTCCACCATCACCGTCTCCTGCCGCTTCAACGTGCCCGTCAGCAACCAGCCCATCCTGCGCCGCATGATGCGTGCCGTGTCGCGCATGGTGCAGACCGTCACCACCGGCACCGCGCCCAACGATGTCGCGGTGGAGACCGCGGTCACCCTCAAGCTGCCGGTGGACTTCCCGGCCGCAGTGAGCAACGGCTGCGCTCAGGCCGAGAACATGCTCGCCTCCGACGTCAGCTGCGAAGCCGGCTCCGTCACCACCAAGCCCAGCGTGACGGTGACCATGTCCAAGAGCGAGACCGTCATTGCCGGCGGCGCCGACCCCTGCAGTGACGCCGTGAGCGAGAGCGCCAACCTGCTGGCGGCCCTGGCGCGCGACGCCGGCGCCGCCGGCGTCAACTCCAACACGCTGCGCAGCACGGGCTGCAAGAGCCTGCGCGTGGCGGGCACGGGCGCCGCCGATCCTAACGCGCCGGGGGCGTCGCCCATCAACGGCCCCGGCGCCGCGCCCATGCCCGGCGCCGGCAACGACGCGCCCAGCAGCAGCGGCGGTCTGTCCAGCGGCGCCATTGCCGGCATCGTCATCGGCGCGGTCGCGGGCGCGGTGCTCATCGGTTTTGTGGGCGTTGCGGTGCGCAACAAGGTGAACCAGCAAGGCCCCGTGACCCTAGTGGGCCGCGACGGTACCACCCGCACCACCACGCCGCGCGGCTGGGGCCGCGGGCACTGGATGACCTACTCTATGCAGGAGAAGGCCGAGCAGGCGCGCTCTGGCAGCGCACCAGTCGCCGGCGTGTCGAACTACTAGTTTAGTAAGATCACGCCAGGAGAATTTATGAGATGTTGGGTAGGAAGTGAGGTGGTGCCCAGCCTGCGCCTGCAAGCGGCACGCACCGTATTCGACTCAGAAATGTGTGCTTCACTGACAAGACAAGTCCGTGAGTGTGTACATGGCATCTGGACCGGGTTTGGCGTGCAGGCTTTTTGACTGTTCAAGCTTAAAACCATCATGGTTGGCTGCTGCTTCTGGCTATGCGCCAACTCGGCACAATTCATGACGCTACTGCAAGGCCTACGTGTGCATGTGACCTAATGCGTCCCTTGACACGAGAGTAGCTTGACTTTGTGCGTATGAGAGTAAATGCGCATTGATTTATAAAACTACAGCTGAGGCGATGAGGAATTGCCCGGTTGAGACGTGATTTGGCTAGACCAACAGCTGAGGCGATGAGGAATTGCCCGGTTGAGATATGACTTGGCTAGACCAACAGCTGAGGCGATGAGGAATTGCCCAGTTGAGACGTGATTTGGCTAGACCAACAAGTTTTAAGAGCCACCAAGTTTGGCAGTCGGTGCTAGCAAGCCTCCGCGCTTGCTGTGTGGGGCTAGTCGGTTGGAGGTGGGGACGGGGGCCGGACCCGATGTGGCACGAGCATATGGATGGTTGGCATGGACATTCTTCGGTGTGCCCTAGATAGACGCCTTGTCGTGCCAGTACCTACTGCCTGTGGTTAGTGTATGTGGCACCTGCGTTCGGAAGCTGAGTACCACTAGCCCGCGAAATAATGAGTGGCGTTACGTGCGGTTGATCTCTTTTAGTGCACGTCCCGCCGTGACCGACAACTTTGGCATACATCCGTCCTGAGCTTGCAGGCCGTCGCCCGGCAGCGATTGCATGGGCCGGCATACGGCTGCCGCTCGCATTCCCACGGATGCCCGTGTGCGCACGGCGCATCACATGTATGCCTCTTCGGCACTGTGTGACGAGTGACGGTGACTTACCAGATTAACCAGATATTCTTCGCCACTGTGTGATGAGTGACGGTTCGAGTGAAGGTTCGATTTGGTCGTGTTAACCAATTTATTTACCAAGCAAGTCCGGCGAGTAGCTGGAGCCAAGGCTGGAGCATAGCCTTGCATGCATGCGTTTGTTTCTGTGAGGCGCAGTCAGGATCCCCGCTGAACAAGCAGGTTTACTTGTGGAACTGATGATGTGTGTTACAGGATTGGAAGTGTGCTTTCCTTACTTCTCCCGTAACGAGACTAACCGAGCCGCGAGGGCTCCTCGTCTCTCCTGTTAGGTTTAATGTTATTTTCGTGCACACGTCTATCCGCGCTACTCAACCTCAGAAGCCCGTTACATACGTCGTGTCCAAACTTCTTGCAAGCAATTAGCCAAGACACGTTGATCCGTACACTGCATTGCTGATTGCATGCTCTCTACTCCAGCTAGCCCGTGGCTTTCTCTGATGTCAGCGTAAGCTTCGCACGCGAGCAATACATGTTGCTATTCTATGCCGCCATTGCATAAAGAGCACTTCCTCTCACCTCTGGGTAGATGATGGTTACGGTTAGAGGCCAGCGGCCAGCAGCACATACGAAAGCGCATTAGGTTGCGGTGAGCTTCATACGGGATGGCGCAGGTGGCGTGCGGTGCTTGCCTCCCTCGTAGGTGCACCTCGCTCGAAGCTGAGCCCCATCCAGTGCTTGTATTTGGCCATGCGCATGCCGGGTTGCATGGTATCAGTTGGGAATGCGTCGGGCGTGTTATGAAGCCTGTCATGTGCCCACCCTACCTATCATCATGCGTTCACGGAAAGCCCTAACCAACTCGGCCTCAGGCAGCGGGTTAGCCAGAAGCCATTCTGCTTGTGCCCTCGCCGCTCCTCGTCGAATGTTATTAGGCATGCCTTTCCAAACGTCAGCGAAAGATTCAATTACCCCCAAGAAAGACTGTCCCCAGCTAAGTGCTTGGCTAGCTTGAGCGCTGGCCGGCCGGGACTTGGCATCAACCGCCTCGACTGATACCTCAACTGATGATGATGATGTGTTACAGGAGGATGTGTGGGCATCTCAAACCCCGTAACGAGCCTAACCGAGCCGCGAGGGCTCCTTGTCTCTCAATCACCAGATCACCGCAGGGCCAAACCCAGCCGGCAGCAGCAACAGCTACAGCCACGGCCGCGGCCGCGCCGCCGCCGCCACCGCCACCACCACCACCGCCGCCACCGCTGCCACCACCGCCTGTGCCCCCGCAGCACACGGTGACGGCGCCGGCGCCGGCGGGTCAGCAAAAGCCCCAATCGGGACAGGGACAGCCGCTGACGGCGGCAACAGCTACAGCCACGGCCGCGGCCACGCCGCCGCCGCCAGCACCTCCACCGCCGCCACCGCTGCCACCACCACCTGTGCCCCCGCAGCACACGGTGACGGCGCCGGCGCCGACGGGTCAGCAAAAGCCCCAATCGGGACAGGGCCAGCCGCTGACGGCGGCAATAGCTACAGCCACGGCCGCGGCCGCACCGCCGCCGCCAGCACCTCCACCGCCACCGCCGCCACCACCGCCTGTGCCTCCGCGCGCAGCACACGGCGACGGCGCCGGCGCTGGCGGGACAGCAACAGCCCCAATCGGGACAGGGCCAGCCGCCGACGGCGCCAGCAACAGCAGCAACGGCGGAGGCGCCAGCGCCACCGCGCCAGTCGGGGGCCCAGCGCAGGCACCAACCGCAACCCAGACGCAGGCGGTGATGAGCCAGCACCCCATTCTCGGTGCCCTTACAAGAATGGGACAGGCACCACGGGACCCAAGACCGCCCCCGGTGGGCCCAGCGCGCCTACCCCACAGCAACCTAGCTACCCCCATCGACCGCGACAGGGGGCGCTCACGCGATGAGCACAAGCCGCCATCGGCGGAGCGCTCATCCAAACGGCACACCAGCATCAGCCGCAGCCGCAGCCGCAGCCGAGGTCGCAGCCTAGGCGGCAGATATGCCTGGCCTATGTGCTCGGGCGAGAGCCAGGAGGAGTTCGATGCGCGGCTAGGCAGCATCCAACAGCTGATGAGCACACCGCACCCGGAGAATGGGGGTGACTGGCGCTTCAAGCAGCTCACAGGGGGCCTGGAGACTGAGCAGGAGTTCAGGCGCGATGGCACTGGAACTGCGGCGCCACCACTCGAGCGAACCTGCGGCAGCAGCCGGGCCAGCTCCCGCATCCACACACGCGGCAACAAACCCGGCACGCAGCAGGACACGGCCTCACCGGCGGAGAACGCCATGCCCGTGTCGCTGCCGTTGCCGTTGCCGCTTGCTGCCGCCGGGGGCGGCGGCGCCTGCTGCCCGCCGCCATCCGCGCCCGCCCCCGCCGTGGCGCTGCTGTCTAGGGTGCCGTTGAAGCCACAGGGGGCGCCGCAGTAGTCCCACGTGCGCCCCAGCAGTGACGTGAAGCCCGATTGCAGCCGGCACCAGGAGCCCTGCGGTGCCGCCACACCACACCACACCAGACACAGCAGGCCAGACCACACCACACCGCACCACACCACACCACACAAGCACGTGCGGCACACACACCATATAGTCAGTCACGCCCCCACGGGACACACACGCCGCAACTGCTGGGGGCTATAGATGGGGCAGTAATTGCCTCTCGGCCGGCGTGCCTGTCACCGCAGGGGCTCCTGCTCAAATAAACGCATGGCTCAAGCGATGTGCCCGCGCCGCGCGGCACACACACATACGGTACACACGCGCGCCCGCTCGCGCACCTTGGGGTCTTGGTCGGGGTTGGCGCACCCCAGGTGCGTGCTGTTGTAGCTGCCGTCCGGCGTGGTAAAGGCCCAGGCCTCCCTGGAGCACTGGGATCCCGACGCGGTGGTGTGGCCGGGGCCGCATGGCACCAGCGGCGGCCGGGGTGAGGGCGGCGGGCTTGGAGCTGGTGATGGCGGTGCCGGTGACGGTGGGCCCCGAAGGATTGGGCTGGGAGGTGCGGGTGTCGGTGGCTGGCTGGGCGGGAAGGGTGCCGGCGGGGGGCTGCGGACCGTCGGCGGGTTGGGCGCCTGGAACGATGTGCAGTTTGCCGGCGGCACGGCCGGGCAGTAGTCCCTGCAGGCCAGGCGAACAATGCGCGGCGGGTGAGTGCGGGCGGCGGGCGGTGATACGAGGGTGGTGGGTGGGTTCAGGTGCTGAGTAGGGGCTGCGGGAGGGCACTACGTACTGAGGGCGAGCGGTGTGTTGGCGCTGCGGGGTGCATCCGTCACACGGCGGAGCGAGAGCGCTGAGTGCGCGTACGGCGAGACAGTACTGGAAGATGACGATCTCAATCTCTTCGTGTTCCGATGTCAGGTAGGCCCTCACCATGACAGCGTTGTTGCAGTGCAGCCGGGCTCCACGAAGCACCAGGCGCCGTCGGGGTCCCGGTCTGCAGGCAGCCACACGAGCGCACTACTTGGCCGCGCGCGTTCCAGCTAAGTGCCAAACCTTGACCATTGAACCAGAAAGCAAACGTGCCAGGTAGGACGCACAAGGACTTGGCGCATGGTTGGCGGGGGGTCTAGCAGTAGCGGCGGTGGCAGTAGTGGCGGGAGTAGCGGGTCGGGGGCGGATGCGGCGGCAGCGGCGGGGGCGGGTGGCGGCGGGCTGACGTTGGTGGGGCTAATGGAGCAGATGAAGGCGTTCGCTGATGGCAAAAAGGCAGCGCGGCGATGATGTAACAATTGCACGTCCGTGCACGCAAGCGTACACCGCTCCTTGGCACCCATGCCAGGAGGATTGCCAGCTTGCCTTATAGCAATAAGCGCACACGCACAGCAGCAGTCACGAAAGCTACCCTCCAGTGTCTCTCCAGCACGTCAGTCCGGCCCGCAAGCGGCTCGGAGCCACGGACTCTCCGTCTCTCCCTGTTCCTCCAGCCTGCAAACCTGACAATGTGCTCCGATGTAGAAGTCTTAAAAGAGGCCAGCCCCCACCTGCTGCCTGGGTCTGTTACGGCGTGCCGGCCAGCATTCACAGGTGCCAGCCGCCACCGACCACCGTAGCTAGTGTACCCCCCAATCCTACCTACCGTACAGACAGCCGCCAGCATCTCTCTCATCTCACTGTCCCTGATAAGCTCTCACACTCCACCACAGCAGTACGACACGGATCAATGAGTTTTAAGTATCAATTCCTATCTCGTTGGGCATTGCTTACTTCAGGTAATGTCGGCCGGCTGCTCAACCCTACTCCTACCTACGCTGCCTTCTGAGCCGTCGTCTTGGTCCCGGGGGCTGCAATCTCAATCGTTTCCCCATCCGTGGGCCGCATCTGGGTGCAGGGGCTGGCGCACACCAGGACTCGCCCGTTCAGCGTGCCGTCATTGCACCCCCGCACCACGCACACGCCCGATTCCGGCCCGCGCGTGAGCGCCGAGCTGTCCACGCCGCTGGCCGCCACCGCTGCGGCCGAGGCGTACAGCACCGCCGACGTCTCCGGGAACGTCGTGCACATGCGAGCGCTCTTGTACCTGCGGCCGTGTGTGGCGCCGAGGTGCAGGACAGCGCCCCACTGCTCCGCGCACTCGCAGCCCGCCGGAAGGCCCTGGATGGAACAGACGGAGCGAGCGAGCAGTGCGGGCCGTTGGTCGGCGGGGTGAAGGGAGGTGTGCGCGGGGGTGGAACACACAAGCACCTCGCCGCAAGCGCCATGACAGGGCTGAGATCATCACACACGGCCATGGCAGCGCCACAACGGGGCCAGCCGCCGCCACCCCGTCTGCGCCGCGGCAGCACCACTTCTGGGGCTGCGCAGTGGCAAAGGCGGTGGTGGCGCAGGTCAACGCACACACCCCGGGGCCCCAGCCCGTCAGCCAAGCCCAGCTGTGGCTAGTGCAGGCGCCCTCGGGCATCCAGCAGTGCGTGTGGGATGTGGTGGCGATGGCGGCGCTTGCCGCCATAGAACACGGCCGGGTGCGGCTGCGCGGGATGACGCGCGCTGCAGCGGCCCAGGGAGACCAAGCGGCGGCAGCGGCGGCAGCACCCACCGAGGCAGCGGCGGCGGCAGCAGCGGGAGCGGACGCCGACCCAGATGAGGTCCCGCCCACGCAGCTGACGCCGCCGCAGCCAGGCGTCAACCCCATCGAGCTTGCGTGCGCTCGCGCAGTCGCGGACTTTTGGTCGCGGCTGCTGCAGTTCGCGCAACTCGGTGTGCCCCGAAAGGGCTGGGAAGGTGTTGACGCCACCCACCCGATCCTAGCGGTGGTGGACGGGATGCTGCTCTGCGCGCTTCCGCAAGCTATGGAGCTGGAGCTGGAGGAGTGACCGGGATCAGCCTTCTCGAGTAGAAGAATCGCCATAGCAATGAGCCGCGGACATAGCGGCTGAATCTAGGGACCAGCAGGGTTGGGAAGGGTTGGGAGGGTCAAGGGGAGTGTGCGCCAGGGTTTCGGGTCAACGGAGCTGAGGGTGGGTTGGGTGCCGGAGCACCCCGGGCGTTTCTCGGCCAAGACCGGCCTGGTAGTCTGACGCGTTTGTGGCTGCCCTTTGGCATAGTCTGCCCTGGCGTCGAGTGCTGGTTAGGTTGTTGTCGATGCTGTGAAAGGCTGCGGGGTCGCTGGACTCAGCCCCGTAGCCACCTGTCGCTGTGCTGTTTCGTGCGGTGTGTCGTCTGTCCGGTGCTCGTGTTGCTGCGGTGCTGGCCCTCCAGCCTAGAGCTTTGTGAGCCCGCTGGGCCCTGCGTTGTAGTACCAGCAGTAACCCTTCTGAGGCTACTGGCGTGGTCCAGGTTGGTTGGAGCGTCCCCCCGGTGGACTCCAGAGCTTGGCTGCGCTCTGGGCAGGGGAGACGCGTGATAGCGGCAGCGTGTGGCCTAAATGCCGCTGGCTGTCCCGAGTACTCGCTCACGAGACTCGTCAGGCCGCCTGTAAACCCGTTGTTACACACAAACACACACACACACACACACACACACACACACACACACACACACACACGCACACACACACACACACGTGGCCGCTGAAGGGAGTCAACACGTGTGGCAGATGGGCGGCCCACCTGCGAGGCCGAGCAGGGCGTGTTGGCGGAGAACGCCATGCCCGTGTCGCTGCCGTTGCCGTTGCCGCTTGCTGCCGCCGGGGGCGGCGGCGCCTGCTGCCCGCCGCCATCCGCGCCCGCCCCCGCCGTGGCGCTGCTGTCTAGGGTGCCGTTGAAGCCACACGGGGCGCCGCAGTAGTCCCACGTGCGCCCCAGCAGTGACGTGAAGCCCGACTGCAGCCGGCACCAGGAGCCCTGCGGTGCCGCCACACCACACCACACCAGACACAGCAGACCAGACCAGACCAGACCACACAAGCACGTGGGGCACACGCACCGTATTAGTCAGTCACGCCCTCACAGGACACACACGCCGCAACTGCTGGGGGCTATGGATGGAGGGTACGGCTTGGGGTACGGCATGCATGTGGATGGCTGTGGGGCGGTATTAGCCTCTCGGCCGGCGTGCCTGTCACCGCAGGGATTCCTGGCTCAATTAAACGCATGGACCAAACGATGTGCCCGCGCCGCGCGGCACACATTCGGTACACACACGCGCAGCGCGCGCCCGCTCGCGCACCTTGGGGTCTTGGTCGGGGTTGGCGCACCCCAGGTGCGTGCTGTTGTAGCTGCCGTCCGGCGTGGTGAAGGCCCAGGCCTCCCTGGAGCACTGGGAGCCCGACACGGTGGTGTGGCCGGGGCCGCATGGCACCAGCGGCGGCGGCGGCCGCGCCAGCGGCGGGCTGGGCGGGCGCGGCAGAACCTGGGAGCACAGCACATCCGTCGCGGCGGCTGTGCAGTAGTCCCTGTATGCAGTATGTGTGTGTGTGTGTGTGTGTGTGTGTGTGTGTGTGTGTGTGTGTGTGTGTGTGTGTGTGTGTGTGTGTGTGTGTGTGTGTGTGTGTGTGTGTGTGTGTGTGTGTGTAGCAACGGGTTTACAGGCGGCCTGACGAGTCTCGTGATCGAGTACTCGGGACAGCCAGCGACAGCGAGGCATTTAGGCCACACGCTGCCGCTATCACGCGTCTCCCCTGCCCAGAGCGCAGCCAAGCTCTGGAGTCCACCGGGGGGACGCTCCAACCAACCTGGACCACGCCAGTAACCTCAGAAGGGTTACTGCTGGTACAACAACGCAGGGCCCAGCGGGCTCACCAACCACTAGGCTGAAGGGCCAACACCGCAGCAACACGCGCACCGGACAGACGTCACACCGCACGCGACAGCACAGCGACAGGTGGCTACGGGGCTGAGTCCAGCGACCCCGCAGCCTTTCACAGCCTCGACAGCTACCTAACCAGCATTCGACGCCAGGGCAGAGTACGCCAAAGGGCAGCCACAAACGCGTCTGACTACTAGGCCGGTCTTGGCCGAGAAACGCCCGGGGTGCTCCGGCACCTAACCCACCCTCAGCTCCCGTGACCCGAAACCCTGGCGCACACTCCCCTTGACCCTCCCAGCCCTTCTCAACCCTGCTGGTCCCTAGATTCAGCCGCTATGTCCGCGCGTGTGTGTGCGCGCGCGCGCGCGCGTGCGTGTGCGGGACGGGCGCGGTGACATGGAGGAGGGAACCTGATGCTGCTCACAGTCGATGCAGGCGCATGGCACTTGTCATGCCGGCTGGAGGCATAGGTCAGGTAGGTGGCATGCATGCGTAATGGCTGCGCCCATATGCTTGCCGCTTCCGCTTGCACCCACCAGTAGCCGTTGATTGCTGTCGTGCAGTTGCCGTCCTGCGAGGCACCAGCAGCCGTGAGGATGGAGACAGACAGACAGACACATGACAATGCATGCACCGCAGGTAGGCCGCAATATGCCGCCGGGTACACCCGTACATCCTCCCGTGCGCGACACCGGTGCCTTCAGCGACTCGCTCGCTGTGCCTGCTGCACCACACCTCTCTCTCTCTCTCTCTCTCTCTCTCTCTCTCTCTCTCTCTCTCTCTCTCTCTCTCTCTCTCTCTCTCTCTCTCTCTCTCTCTCTCTCTCTCTCTCTCTCTCTCTCTCTCTCTCTCTCTCTCTCTCTCTCTCTCTCTCTCTCTCTCTCTCTCTCTCTCTCTCTCTCTCTCTCTCTCCCTCTCTCTCTCTCTCGCTCCCTGAGCCCCATCACGGGGCCGGCCCCACGCACGCACGCACCTGCTGCACCTGGCACCACAGGCCCACGGGGTCGCTGTCCGGGTTGTTGCAGCCGCGCAGCGTCTGGCCCTTCCAGCTCCACGATGGCTTGCATGTGCAGTTGCCGCGGGTGCGCTGCAGCACAGGCAACGGGGTGCGTACGTGGCCAGGGTAGCGGGGCGTGCGCGGCGGCGGAAAGGCAGAGTGAGCCGGCAGGTGGTGTAGGAAGTAAGATATAGGCATGCACGCATCATGGCGGCACAACATGACCAGCAGGCACAGAAGTGAGTTGCTTATTGATTGCTCACCGTGCAGGCAGTGAGGGGGTCCGGGGGAACTGGGGGCGGGGGCGGGGGCGGGGAGGGGGGTGGCGGGGAAGGCGGCGACGGCTCGGGCGAGGGCGGCGGCGGCAGCTTGACTGGAGGCGACATGAACGGTGAAGGCGGGTTTGGGGACGGCGGCCGGGGTGACGGCGGGCGAGGGGAAGGTGGCGGGCTGGGCAATGGCGGCCGGGGTGAGGGCGGCGGGCTTGGAGCAGGTGACGGCGGTGCCGGCGACGGTGGGCCCCGAAGGATTGGGCTGGGAGGTGCGGGTGTCGGTGGCGGCGGGCTGGGCGGGGAGGGTGCCGGCGGGGGGCTGCGGACCGTCGGCGGGTTGGGCGCCTGGAACGATGTGCAATTTGCCGGCGGCACGGCCGGGCAGTAGTCCCTGCAGGCCAGGCGAACAATGCGCGGCGGGTGAGTGCGGGCGGCGGGCGGTGATACGAGGGTGGTGGGTGGGTTCAGGTGCTGAGGGGCTGCGGGAGGGCACTACGTACTGAGGGCGAGCGGTGTGTTGGCGCTGCGGGGTGCACCCATCACACGGAGCGAGAGCGCTGAGCGCGCGTACGGCGAGACAGCCGTACTGGAAGATGACGATCTCAATCTCTTGCTGTTCTGATATCAGGTAGGCCCTCACCATGACAGCGTTGTTGCAGTGCAGCCGGGCTCCACGAAGCACCAGGCGCCGTCGGGGTCCCGGTCTGCAGGCAGCCAGCACACGAGCACACTACTTGGCCGCGCGTTCCAGCTAAGTGCCAAACCTTGACCATTGGACGTGCCAGATTGGACGCACAAGGACTTTGCGGGCGCATGGATGGAGTTAGTGTTCACTCCCCGAACGGGAATCTCCGACTACGGTAATCCATCCACCAAGCCCACCCGCCACCATGTATAGCCACCACTGCCATTAAACGCCCGCCCATACCCGGGTTGGCGCAGCCCGAAGAGTATCCCCCGTTGTAGTACCAGTACTGCCGGCAGCGGCAGCCCAACACCGTGTCCTGTGTGGGTGGGTACGGCACGGACATGCGGACGCCCAGCTCTATCTACTTCAGAAAGTGCACACGTCCTACTGCTTGGAGCTTGTTACCTACCGCATCTAGGCTGTCACAGGTTGCAAGCGGTTACCAGCCACTGGATTGTATCGGCAGCAGCGCGGAGTGCGTGGGTAGGGCAAGGCGGGCGCAACACGCACCAGGCAGGCGCTTGCGGACGGTGGCGTTGGTGAGGGTGGTCGAGGTGGCGGTGCCGGCGGCAGCGGCGCTGGGCTGGGCGGGCGCGGAAACTGCGCCGCGCAGCGCTCCTCTGTGGCGGCCGACTCGCAGTAGTCCCACCAGCCCTGGCGCGCGTTGCAGAAAGCCGCACTCTCCTGCACCCGCAGCCAATTGAAAAGAGGTCGAGAGTATGCAATTGATTACCGTATGCATGCAAGTTGTTCATCAGGTAGACAGGCTGAACGCCCATGCCTCATCGAAACACTCCCGTGACAGCTTCGCTTCATTGGGGCCTTTGGGCTTCTCATCACCACTTCATCTTCTTTTCGCCGGGTACGCCGGGCACCGCCGAGAGTTTCGTCCCGTATGTACATCCTGCTAGCTGCTGGCTGAGCCCTGTGGCCCCGTGGCATCCAACGCACCGGCGTCACGATGCACCACAGGCCGGCGGGGTCGTTGTCTAATGCAGCGGGCGGGGGGATGGCGCACATCGTCAGTACGGCGGCAGGATGGCGTGAGGACGGCATTGGTGTGTGTGTGTGTGTGTGTGTGTGTGTGTATGCTCAAGAACCAGGAGCAGCGCAATACACCTGCACGCATGCATGTGCACATGTGGGCTGACACGGCAGCGGACCTGGATTGCCGCAGCCCTTCCAAATCTGGGACGTGCGGTAGCTCCAGGCGCTCTTGCACGTGCATCCGCGTTGTGTGCGCTGCGGGCATGCACGTGCATGGTGGCAACGAGCAGAGAAGCGTTGAACAAAAGGCATGGACGCAGCAGTTACAGACGGAAGGGAAGGTAGCCTCGCAATCATAAAGGGAATAAAGGGAACCGCCGCCGCTGCCGTGGTAGGCAATGGGCACGCCCTGCTACGTGCACGTTGCATCCCTATCTAACCCATGCATACCCCCCACCATGCAAAGGCCACCATCGGGCGGGAAGGGTGCGGGCCTTGGTGGGGACGGCGGCGGCGGCAGAGCTGGCGGCTTGGGCGGCGAGCTCGGCGGCCAGGCTTGTGAAGCGGCATCCGGGAAGGTGCCGGCAGGTGCCAGCGTGGCAAAGTACTGCCCCCAGTTGTACAGCCGGGGGTTGTTGCTTGACATGAGCGAGTGGATCATCTGTACCTGGCCTGTGGGCGGTTGGGCGGTTGGGCGGTTGGATGGGTCAGCAGGACATTCGAGCAAGCGTGGCATGCTCTCGTACTCCCGCGTTGGCCCCTCGTGGCGGCGTCCGGCAGCTGATTGCCTGTCGTCCCTTGCCAGCACACGACCAAGCTCTATCGGGACGCTTCATCTTCCGCGCGTACCTACCTCTGGTCTGGTGCCCCAGCGCCGGGATGCACACCGAAAAGGTGTATGTGATGTAGTTTCCTGCGGACATAGACGGATAGATATCCGTAGCATGACGTACGGTGTGTCAGCGTGTTGATGTATGGCATGTCGGTACGCACGTATCCATGCGTTGTGATTTATGGACCAGCAATGTAGATCAACTCACGCCCCCAGCGGACAAGACACTTGCGTGCCTGCACGTCCACGGCCTCCTCCACCGACTGGATCAGCTCACCAGCCCTACCTGCGGCTTGCCTGTCACTCACGCACCTAGCTCGTCCACGCCGGGCAGGTCGGGGCAGGAGTCAAAGGCGTGGTTGGAGTCCTCCGGCGGAATGCCCAGCTGCCCGCGCCAGCCCTGATGAGTGCACGCGCGCGTGTGTGTGAGTGAGTGAGTGTACATGCTCTGGCGCGGCGGGCGGCCGCGTGTGGGCAGGCAGCCAGAACAGGGGCATGGCCCAAGGGCCAAGGCGTGTATGTACGGCCGATGGTGAAACCGTACATACGTACGTACGTACGGCGCCCGAGTGCACACGCGCTATGCATGCATGTTTGGATCCTCGGCGTCACGTATGGCAAGCAAGCAAGCAAGCAAGCAAGCAAGCACTGACCGACACACCCGCCGATACATCCTGCATTCCACCGAACCTTGAGTTGATAGCCCTGGCCCTTCACGCCCTTCACGCACGCACGCACACACGAACACACTATGGCAGGTAAGCACGCGCGCAAGGTACGGCGGTACGCACATCGTATATGCGCGTCCAGTTGCGGCCGAAGCGCTTGGCCTTCTGGTCATCGCAGTAGGCCAGGGAGTTGTAGTAGAACCAGCTGCCTCTGCCGCCCATCACTGACCACACCGGGCCTGGCGTCAGGGGGCAGCAGTAGTAGCACATGGTAGGTAGATAGATGGTGTGGCGTGGTGAGGGCGAGACCAAGATATAGACCGTGGGTGGCCGGCGCCGTACGCCATGGGGGCCGCCCAAGTTGCCTCAACAACATACACAGGCGTTCAGGCGGCGTGTGTGGCGTGGAGGTGCAGACCACCTACCACACTGCATGCTATGCCCAACATCTCGCCACCCCTGCCGTCATGACAACGGCCACGATTCCGTCCCTCATTGTGCTCTGTAAGAACTCACCCGCAACAGTTGGCGTGTCGTCGATCCCATCGTTCACCGCGTCGCACCCGATGGCTTGGTTGGCGGCGCCAAAGGTGTGGGACAGGCCCAGGTGGTGCCTGGAGGAGGAGGAGGCGGGTGGTCCGCGCCGACCGCGGCACGGCACCGCACGGCACGACGTGTTATGGCACGGCCAAGGTTGTGGGGTCCCTGCAAGTCGCACCGCATGGACAGACAGGACCAGCAGCTACCCGCGAGCAAGTGCGCCTCCAGCGCGCGCGCCAACGTTGCGAGACGGGTCGGGGGGGCGGTAGCAGCAGTATGTTTGCCACGCATGCGTGCGTGCCGCGTCCCGCCCCCGCACGGCGGCAGCGGAGCCGGACAACGGCCAAGCACGCACGCCCTCATCATCACGCACGGCTAACTGCCATCACATGCCACGTGCACGTGCACGTGCACATCTGCCCCCCGCTCGCTCTCAACTCACAGCAGCTCGTGCCACAGCACGGTGCCGCCCCACTCCTCGCTGCCCTGCCCGTTGTCCTGCGCCGCGTCCACGGACGCCCACGTCAGGAACACGTGCCCCACATCCACCATGGAGGGGGAGCTGGGCACAAAGGCGTAGCTGCGGGGTGGGTGGGTGGGGTGGAGGTGTTTTGGAAGGCGAGGTGGCGCGGGCCGGGGCGAGCAGTTACGGGGATAAGCCATCCATGGATGGTTTGCAGGGTGAGGGGTTGTGAAAGGTATGTCGTGAATGTCAATGCGTAATCCCAGCCGGCCACCCACCCTGAGAAGCTGGTGGAGGAGTCGCCCCCCACGTAGATGTTCACTGAGCGGGGGTGGTCCAGCGCGCCCTGAGGTAGGGCGGGGTGGTGGGTGTTGGAGTGCGGCAGTAGTGACGCAGCGTACGGATCTACCGTATACATGGACGCAAGTGAGCGGACAAAGCCAGATCAACAGCCAAGTCGTTGCTATAGAGCACCTAACCGCAATGCACGCAAGTAAGGTTTGCGCCTCCCCCCGGCGCGGCTGCTGGTTGTCCTGAATGGCCTTGCTTGCGGCCACTCACGCTGAAGACGCCGTCGCAGCCGCTGGCCCAGATGTCTTCCGCGCAGTCCTGCCACTCAGTGGAGCTGGCCCGCACTAGGTAGGGCTGGCTGCGAGCGTGAGGGGGCGGTCGAAGTGGGACCACACACACACACAGGCGGGTTCCGTTTTGTTTTTCCTTGATGCTAAGCACAGGTGGGAGCCAGCGCGCCATTGCCGGGGCCTTTGCTGGGATGACCACGGCACCAGGCATCAGTGAGAGAGCAAGGGCATCTCTCGTTGTAAGCCCCAGACTCGCTCGGCACTACAGAACCAGCAGTCGCAGGTAGGACGCTCATCAGCAGCAGGGAGGCGCCGCGTACGCATGCATGCATGACTCACGCGGCGGGGTCGGCCCGGACCTCGTTCACAAAGAACTGGAATCCGGTGGTGGCGGCCATGGTGTTGGCGATGTTGACCAGACGCGCCACCGAGGCGGCGGCGGTCTGGTAGTTGTACGGACCGTAGGTGCCGTCCGACAGTCTGCACAGGGGAGGGGGCAGCCATCCAGAGATAGATCCGATGAGCAAGGCTGCTGCGTGATTCCAAAGTCTTTGCGCATGTGCATTCATTGCCTCTATATCAAGTAGTGCGTTCACCTTTACAACTCGCACCCTACCCTTCCACGCTGCTTTCAGCGCTCGCTCGCTCGCCATGCACCACACGCCCTCCCAAACCCCAGCAGCCCCACCTGTACAGCGTGATGTGGAACACCAGTGGCAAGTACACACGCGGCCGCGCCGCCGGCGGCTGCGGCGTGAAGCCGGCCGGCAGCGGCGACTGCGGCAGCAGCAGCGCGGCGCGCAGGGGGTCGGCGGCCTGAAGCGCGCGGCGCGCCGAGGCGGTCAGGACGGCGGCGGTGGACTTGTCGTAGGGGATGACGTCGATGGCCATGCTCAGGTTGGTGCCGGTGCGCGGGTCCAGGATGGGAAGGCTGCGGGTTGGAGCGATGGGTGAGCCGGGGCCGGCAGCAGTGGCGTGAGAGATTAGGGGTGAGGCACGGGTGAGGGTGGGAGCCTGGGAGATGGGAGGCGGTCATGAAGCGCAGCGCTACTCGTTTTCGCACTTTTACCGTGTACCTCCACGCAGCTCCACCTGCACCTCTACCTGCACCTCCACCTCACGCACCTCACTCCGCCCTCAACCCCACGCACCTGGGGAAGAGGCCCAGGTCAAAGTGGGTGTCCAGGCGCATCATGATCTCACGAAGCTCCTGTGCATCACGACATGTGCGAAGCGACCAGTGTTAGGTAGGCACCAACAGCCAATGTGCGTCAAGGCTTTCTTGTTTGGACCCGCCATCAGCGCAGCCATCAGAGAGTATACGGTACGACTGAAAGTAAGCCTGCGGGCTGTCCGTGCAATAGGGCACGTACGCACCCACGCACCCACGCACCCACCGGGCTGGCGTCCACCAGGCGGCGCACGATCACGTACAGCTTCTCCGCCAGGTCGGGCAGCGCGGCGGGGTCGTAGTACTGCTTCAGTACGGCCACGTACGGCGCTGCGGCCTCACTGGACAGCACGTCGGCCACCTGGGGGGGGGAGGGGTCGGGAAAGGAAGAGGTACGGGGGGGATGCGAGGGAGCGGGAGGAGGGTTGCGGTGGGTGAGGAGAGTGGGCGGGAAGTACACGGCGGTGGTATGCCCGCGGCGGCGAGCGAGACGGGCAAGGAGGCTAAATCAATGCCCCTGCCGCACACTCACCGCCGCCTTCAGAGCCGTGATTGCCGAAGCCTGCAAAACAGGTAGGCGAAACATGTACTTGGTTGACAGCAGTTGGCGCAGCACAGTGGTGTAGGAGGTTTAGCAATCCTATGGACACGCACGTGCCCCTACAGCCGTTGCCGGCCCGGCCCGGTCCCACGATCGACCCATCACCTGCTGCTGCAGCCTCCGCCGGCCGCCCGCGCCTGCTGCTGCCGATCCCGCTGACCCGCCGGTCGTCGCCAGCAGCGAGGAGGTGCTGTTGAGCAGCTGAGCCACCCGGGCGTTCACCAGCGCGGTCACGTTGCCCAGGCTGCGGGCCACGGGCACCAGCGCCACCTGCCAATCCGGCACGCCCTGCAAAACACAGACACGGAGGGATATGGTAAGATGCGTTCTTGTAGCATAGGGCTGGATGAAAGGATACAGCGGATTAGACATGGGTGTCCGCTGGAGAGTCTGTCTTGCGGCCCGCTCTGTTCATTCTTCTTATGGTGCGCCTGGCAAGCGGCGGCCCGGCCCCAAAGCGACCCCTGGACGCGCCTGCTACGTAGCACGCACCCACCTGCTGCCCGTTGACGCCTCCCGCCCGTATGCCCAAATCATCCGCATCAATCAACCACACCAACCAACACGCCCACCCTCACACCCGCGAACACGCACCCACCTGCGCCAGCTGCGCCAGGTTGTCCAGTGTGGCGGCCAGCGAGCTGCCGTCCACCTTCTTGTCCTGTTGATGTGTGTGTGTGTGTGTGTGTGTGTGTGTGTGTGTGTGTGTGTGTGTGTGTGTGTGTGTGTGTGTGTGTGTGTGTGTGTGTGTGTGTGTAGCAACGGGTTTACAGGCGGCCTGACGAGTCTCGTGATCGAGTACTCGGGACAGCCAGCGACAGCGAGGCACTTTGGCCATACGCTGCCGCTATCACGCGTCACCCCTGCCCAGAGCGCAACCAAGCTCTGGAGTCCACCGGTGTGTGTGTGTGTGTGTGTGTGTGTGTGTGTGTGTGTGTGTGTGTGTGTGTGTGTGTGTGTGTGTGTGTGTGTGTGTGTGCGTAAGTTGGTTAGCTAGGTGGTTGGTTAGGTGGTTAGCCGCATGGCGGGCGGATAACATGGGCGAGTGGAGGCGCGCATGCGATGTGCACAGCGCGCAAGTGGTGGGCGTGTGTGTGGGGGCCGGAATGGAAAGGCAGGGGCATAGCGTGGTCCTAGATGCCTGCTGTGTGTGCACTTGCGGCCCATGCAGGCAGATGCGTGCCTGCCGCCGGGCCGCTGCAAGCACGCTTCCCGTCCCTTCCCCGCCGCCGCTCCGCCCCCTCGCGCCCTCACTCGTGTCTCCTTCCCACACTCGCTTAGCCCGTTCATTCATGGCGGACCGCTACACACGGCCGCCCACACCTATCTACCGACCGACCGACCGGCGGCGGCTCCTCTCACCCGCAGCCACCTGTTGATGTAGGACTGCACCGCCTGCGGCTGCACGGCTGGCAGGTACCTGTCCAGGGAGGTGGAGGTGATGCCAACCAGCGGCGCCACACGCGCCAGCAGCTGGCTGACCGGCACGATGCGTGCAACCTGCGGGCAGGGTGGGTGGATGGGGTGGGTTAGTGGGTAGTTCACTCCACAAACCAAAGAGAAACGACCAAGTGGACCAGTGGGGCTAAGCCATCCCGGGGCTACGGTCAATGCGGGGCTGGGGGGTGGGGGTGGGGGCGTGGGGTGGGGGGCATTGCATGGGCGGGTGGGAGCGCGGGTGTGTCGGTCCTCATGCAGGGTTGGTGGTATGGACAGCTGGCTGGCTAGGTAGGGCGTTACATTTAGCATCTCGCAGCATCAAAGCCACTACGCATCCGTGCAGCAACACCAGCAGCAGCAGCAGTACCGCCATCCCGAACCGACTGACCTATCCATCACCCGAGCAGCGCCCCCAACCCAATTGCTCACCCGCCCCCCCCCCCAAGCCCCCCGACCTGCTCCGTGTACGTGGCCAACAGCTCCTGCGTGTTGGCGGACTGCAGGTCCAGAGGGATGTACGGCAGCAGCTTGCTAACCACCTTGGTCAGGTTGGCGGTGCCGCCGTACACTGTCACGGAGGGAGGCGCGGGCTGCAGGCACACGTGCGGGGGTGGATGCGGGGTTGGGGTTGGCGATGTAAATGAGGTAGGGGAGCGTTTGGCCAGGTGGGGGGGGGGGGGCAGTCGTTGTGTGCCAGGGCTTTGGTTGCGGACAGGGGTGCAACGCGTACAGGCGCGGGCCGTGGGCGCGGGCTGGGAATAAAAGGGGTCAAACTGTGTCAGGAGGCGGCGCACGCCAGTAAGTTGGGCCGGACTCGCGCATGTGTACCGTACGTACGTCCTTACCGCTGGGGAGGAGCCGCCACCGTACAGTTTTGTGAGGCCCACGCCCAGCCCGACCGCCAGCGCCACGGCCCCGCAGACCGCCAGTACCACCAGCCCAATGATGATGCAGGCCTTGCGGCTGGGCTTGTCGGGCCGGCCGCTGTTCGTGCTGCTGGCGCCCCCGGGACTGGCGGGCGGCTCCACCTACGTACAAGTGAGGTGAAGTGCAGGAATAGGGCAGCGGAGGCCGGGTAGGTTGGTTTGTCAGCTTTGGCGGGGTGGAGACTGGAGAGGCGATGCGTGGCGCGGAGCGGCAGGGCTGGCGGCAGGGACTCACATGACACATCCCTGACTCCTTATCCCCCGACCTGTTTTGCTGCCCAGTCAACCATCATATTTGATGGATCTCGTATCAATGGGTGGGAAGATCGGGCTCGCGTGATGGTGCTAGCGAACAGCACCGCTCGGCGCCGGGCAGGTGTGCATGCGCGGGAGACATGGACCGAGCCCCGCCGACTTACCCCGTTGTTGCCATCTGTTGCCCCATCCTTGTTGTTATACAACGGATTACTCATCACCATCCAGTTCGCCGCTCCTCTCGGGCTCGGGGCTCGTCGTTCTGGCGACCCGTTGACAGGCTGCACAACTATGTGCGAGCCCCGGTCGCCGGCCTGCCCACTATCTCCAATTTCAATTTTTTAATTCGTTGCAGGTTATACCAAGCGAAGTCTCGTGGACGAGGAAAAGCGGGGACTGAGCTGGGGACTGAGGGACTCCTCGCAGTGTGTGAGCTGCTCACAGCAAATCAGCAGCAGCGAAACTGTTCGCAGTACAGAGTCCGTGGCAAACAATAATTACTGCAGTTTGCTTTCGCGTAACCGATAGTGCCGACCATGGCGGGCGGGCACGGGTGTGGCCAATCGTGCCTGGCTCGTCCCTCGCACCGCCTCCCCGGTCCCGCTCGATGTTACTGCAGCTCTCCTCACTCATGCCCTTTCGCCTCCGCTGGAACGGATCACGGACACACACTGCAAACAACACAGCTCTAAAAAAGCGGTCCTTACGTAGAAAGTCCCTGCTCATCCTGCCCCTAATCATGCGCTAGCGCATGTCGATAAGGTGCTCACCCAACTGCCGCTCATCCCCCTAGCTAGTGCGCAAGACATCCTGAATGTGCCCTGTACACCAGCCCCCAGTCTTAGCATCAGCCCAAGAATACAGAGCGCAACGCCCTCGGCAGGCTTGTGCACGCTGGAGGGGCGCCGTGCAGGGCACCCTCCCCCCCCCGAAACGGGCCAGCGGCCCCCTACCTAACCTTCCTCATCAGCTCATCAGCACCCCGTCTCACACTCATCCTACGCACGCCCTGCGCGCGCCGAACCCTGGCTTGCAGGTCGTGCCACAACGCATTCGCGTGGCTAGGGCTCGCTCCGTTGCTCCTTGGTCCCCCCAGCAGCATGAAAATGACTGAACTACCTCAGCAATGCGCGTTCCGGTAACCCATATTCACCATTGTCTCAGCTCCATGATCACCATTGTCTTTGCCGCACGCTTTGGTCCTGGGACCCTAGCATGTCGCGGCACTAGCCGTGGTGCTCACCAGAGCGTGCTCCCACGTGCCGCGCCCGCAAAGCCCACGCCTCACATTGAAAACCCACAGTTGCACAGTTGCATTCGCCCATGCGCGGAACCAGATCACGCATGCGGCTGGGGGTCCTTCTGCCGCTGCGCTCCAATAATCAATATGCTGCACTCGCCTGATCACCGCTGGCCGCAGCGCCCCGAGGCGTTCCGCAGTCCGCCCGCCTTTTAAGTACAGGTACCGCCGCCAGCTGCGGGCGCAAGGTGCCGCGCCGCCAGCTGCCAGCTGCCAGCCTCACACACCCTCTTACACGGTGACGAAGGCGCCGTCGCAGCTGCGGACCACCTTCTGCAGGGCCAGAAGCGCCGTCTGCAGCACCAGCGTGAGAAAGAGGGGATAGTTCATTCCAGAAACCAAAAGCGAAACGACCAAGAGAACCCGAACCAGCCAGCCCAACCCACAGCGCGGAGGTGGTGGGGAAAGAGGGGGGTTAGGGGTGGTGAATGCCCGTGGCAAGCGCAACTGCCGCAAACAGCACACGGAGCGGCCCTACGGCCACACTGCCTCCCAACGGCACTGCTGCCAGAGCGCCCGGGCCGCTGCCACCATCCCCCAAAGCCAGTCCTACAGCCCTCAAGTTTCGCCGCCCGCTGCCCGCGTGCATCCATGCCGCCCGCCTCGCCCCGCCCCGCTCCTGGCCCAAGCGCACACCACCCGAGGTCACCCGCGCATCCCACCCACGTCGCCGCCCGCGCCGCCGAGCCGGCCATCACGCGAGCAGGGCCACCACAACCCGCCCTGACCACCCTGATTGCCACCGCTCGCTCGCCACCGCCAGCCGCACCCCTGCAACACCCCGTCCCCCCCCGGAACGAACTACCCCCCCCCCGGCACGCACGCACTCACCTGCACCAGCACCTCCTGCGTCTGCTGCTTCTCCACAACGTCCTTTGCGGCGCCGCCCTCACGCAGCCGCCATACCAGGTTCACCTGTAGGCGGGCGGGCAGGCCGCCGCCGCCGCCGCCCAGGAACCGACACGCACGCCGGAAAATCAGCAGCAGCAGCGAGCAGCAGAGCGGCGGCGCCGCAGGGGGCAGCCGCACACAGGGGCGGGGGATGGGGTGCAGCTCGCTCGCTCGCCTCGCTTGCAAGGCCCTTCCGTGAGTGCCGTGCCGCCCAGCCGCCCTTCCTCCAGCGCAACCCCGGCAGGCAAGCCCCATCCACGCCCCTGCCCTCCCCTCCTGCCCTCCCCTCCTGCCCTCCCCTCCTGCCCTCCCCTGCTGCCCTCCCCTGCTGCCCTCCCCTCCTGCCCTCCCCTGCTGCCCTCCCCTGCTGCCCTCCCCTGCTGCCCTCCCCTGCTGCCCTCCCCTCCTGCCCTCCCCTCCTGCCCTCCCCTGCTGCCCTCCCCTGCTGCCCTCCCCTGCTGCTCGCGCCCAGTGCCGCACCTTGGCCGCGATCTCCGCGCCGCCCTCATTGAACTTGACCAGGTGCAGGTCGGGCGGGCTGTAGCGGACCTGCACAAGGTGGTGGTGGTGGTGGTGGGTGTGGGGGTGTTTGGGAGGTGCCATGCATGTCAAGTTAGGGGGGGGGGCGGGACGGGACGGGGCGGAGGGCGGGGGCCAGGTTTGTGAAGTTGAGGGCGGGGGATGGAGCGCTGGGGTGCCATGCATGCCGTGATCAGCTTGGCGGCGGCGTGGCGGCAGGGCCAGAGCTCTGGCGGCATTCCTCCGCCATGGTGAGGAATGAGCATCTCATACCGAGAACCAAGAAGCACAGGGGCTCTGCAAAACCGGCATACCGGTAGCTTTGTGAAACGCAATGCACGGGGGCGTCTCTGCCCCCGCCTTGCTGCCCCATGAGGCCACACACCAGTAGCACCACCTTGCAACCGGCAGCACCCGCCGCCACGCCCACCACCGGCCTGCCTGCCTGCCTACCTACCTGGGCATTGGGCAGCGCCGCCGTCAGGGCAGCGTCGATCTTCGCCTCCAGCTCCTGCAGGGCAGATGCGTGCAGGGCAGATGCGTGTAGGGCACGTGGGCTGCGTGCGTGCGCGTGGTTCGCTCCCTTTTTTCGCCCTCCCTAGGCAACAAGTACCCGTACTGTGGTGTGTGGTTCGCATTCGCCCACACTCCACCCAGTACCTCCCTCAGCCCCTGCGTTGCCTCCATCTTTCCTCACCTCCCCCGGTCTCCCACCCGCCCAGCCACCCCGCCCAGCCACGCAGGCACCCCGCCACCCAGCCACCCACCCCGCCACCCAGCCACCCCCTCATCCCGGCACCCGGGTGCCCCGCCCCGCCCCGCCCCGCCCCGCCCTGCCCCCGCACACCTCTATGCGCTCCAGCGCCGAGTGCGGCAGCTTCATGCGCCACCTCAGTTCGCGGATGTTGGCCAGCAGCGGGCTGGCGCTGCTGACAGTCCAGTGCGGGCTGCGAGAGCGGTTCACCACGATGCTGCGCGGCGGCGGCGGCGGCGCCGGTGGGAGAGGAAGAGAAGAAGAGGAGGAGGAGGACAAAGAGGAAACAGATACGGAGGACGAGGAGGACGAGGAGCAGGAGAGAGGGATAAACACCATGTCAATCACCAGATCAAGGAGCAGATGGTTGGGGATTTCCCACATACGTGAAAGGATTGGGGCAGGGGACGGGACAAGGAGGTGGCGCAGGAGGTGGGCATTGGGGGAAGGAACATTCACAGATGCGCACGCTCGAGGCGGCAAGCATACGCACATGCATGCGTGGACGAACGTTTTGGGGCCGTCGCCCGGCCTTTTCCCGGTCCCGGCAGTTCTCCCTGCACCTGCAGGCCGCCGCATTATCTTCCTCCCCTTCCCCCCGGGACTGTTTCCCAGTTTCCCCCGGCGCGCCCCATTTTTTCCACCCCCGCCCAACCAGCGCCCGCGCACCTGACGGCGATGATTTGGTTGGGCACGGTGACGGTGGCGCCGTCCTCCGTGGCGATGAGGGTGCGCATGGGGTCCACCCGGATGACGCGGCCGCTGATCTGTGGGGGCGGGGGGGGCCGGGGCCATGTGGGCACGTGGGCGGGCGCGTGGGCGCGTGGGTGGAGCGATTGCGAGGATACATGGCGAATGGGTAGAACAGGGGCGGGCGGGCGGGCAGGTGCGTGGCCACGTGGGTGGGTGCGTGGCCACGTGGGTGGGTGGGTGGGCGTGCTTTTGTAGGCGGGGTGGGTGCAGGGCGCGTGCAGGTGGTGTCGCGGCTCCGAGGAAAGCGAGAGGGAGGGGCCGTGCGCCACACGCACGGCACTCACATTGGTCTGGCTGGACAGCGTCTGGCTGACCAGGCTGATGAACTCGCCCGCCACGAAGGGCCTGGGTGTTGGCACACATACATCCAGGTAGGGGGTTGGCATGGGTGGATGGGTGGGGTTGTGGGTGGGTGTGCGGTCGCGGCTAGGAAAGCAGTGGCGGGCGTGAGCAAGGAGGGAGGCTGCAGCAGGAGACGAAACGCAACGAAGCTACGCTACCAGCGAACGTGTGCCCAGCGCTGCACGGCTCCATCCTCTTCTCCAAACGCAACGCGGCGTAGCTTTACCGGTACTACCCACGTTCCTCCCGGTCCTTCCCCCCTCCTCCCCCTTGACTGCATTGCTTAGCTCCGCTTCGTTTAGATTGGTTACGTTTGGGCTGGTAACCACAACCCCGCCCCCCGCCGCTCACCGCGACAGGAAGATGTTGAGGCCGCTCACGAAGTTGCCGAGCACCTGCTGCGTGGCCAGACCGATGATGATACCGCTGGCGCCACCCACCGCCAGCAGCGGCTGCGGGGAGGGACGGTGGGGGGGATCCATGCATTTAATTTAATGACGAGGTAGACGTAGAACAGACATTGCAACACACAGGGGAGGGGCGAGCGGGGTGGAGGGAGGGGGCCAGGGGGCAGCAGATCGGCAGATGGGGAGGTTAGTGCATGCGTGAGCGCAGAGCGGGCGTGGGAGCGCCGCCTCTGGCGCAGCGCGCAGTAACCGCTCGGGCCGCCGTGTTACGCTTGAGGCACGGGGCATGCAACCACGTGGGTTCAGGACCGGTACGCGCTGTCGGCGGTCTGCGTTCTAGTCGTGGCAGCCAGGCGCACAACCGCTGCCTCGGCCCCTCCTCCCCTTTTGCAACCCGAACACACACACCACACCCATGCAGCAGCCGGCCATGGTGCCCTCCCACACACATCCACGCGCGCTCCCCCGCAACCACCAGCCCACGCACCCCACCACACAACCAGGGACCCACCCGCCCGCCCCTGCACCAAGCACCCGCCCAGTCACCCGCCCGGTCGGCCCCTGCGCCCGCCCGCCCGCCCACCCACCTTGAGGTTGAAGCCCAGCGCCACCGCCAGCCACAGCATCGACACGACGATGATGACCCAGTTCAGCAGGCTGCAGGGAGGGAGGGGCGGAGGGAGGGGCGGAGGGAGGGGCGGAGGGAGGTTGGGGCCGCGGGGGATGGCAGTTCCAGGTGGTGACGGGGGCGCGTGAGGACGGCAGGCGGAGCAGGAAGCCATGCCCGCTGCAGCAGCAAAAGCCGGAGGCCAGGCCACGTCCCAAAGCCTCTCCTTGATCTCCCTGCGCCCGTGCCTACGGCCCCCGCAATCCACTGTGGCGGTACTCCCCGCTCTGCTGTGTCCCCCTCCTCTCACTTACTTGGACGCGGGGTTGACGAAGCTCTGCACCAGTTCCTGCCCCTTGTCCAGCTGCTCCACGTACGTCTTTACGCCGTACGCCACCAGCACGTCCTTCCAACGCAGGAACACCGCGCAGCCGAACAGCGCGCTGCCCACCTGCACGTGCCAGATAGACAGAGAGACAGACAGACAGACAGTGAGACAGACAGCACATGGGCAGGTGCATTGGCCGGTGGATAGATGGGTAAGATTGCGGCAGTACCGTAGTGCACGCAGACGGCCGGCAGGGCACAAACGCCCGAAGCCGGCATGGCAGTTCCACTGATGGCAAGCCTGCATGGCATCCCGCCCTTCTCATAGCATGGCAAGAGTCAACCCCCGCACCAGCCTCAGTCCGACTGTATGCCCCTCGGTACACCCTAGCCGGCCCATCCGTCCGCGCGCTCGCTTCCTAGTCCCCTTGGCTAACAGCCGCCTGCCGCCCCTAGCTCCCGCCCCCAGCACCTCCAAACCTACCTCCCGCCCCCAGCACCTCCAAACCTAGTTCCCGCTCCCAGCACCTCTAAACCTAGCTCCCGGCCCTAGCTCCACCCCCTCCTGCACCCTCCTGCACGCCTTCGCACCCCGCCCCTCACCCGCCTGTACCCTCACCCCCTCCTGCACCGCCCCCCCTTCCTCCACCCCTCCACACGCACCAGGCTGAGCTTCATGAGCACGTCGTCCAGCGGCGCCAGGCAGTCCACCCCCAGGCGGATCAGGTCGTCTTGTGTGGGGTGGGGTGGAGGGGTGGGGGGTAGAGGTGTGGTAGTGTGGCGGTAGTGAGTTGCTGGCGAGGCCGTAGGCCATGGGTTGCGGTTGGGGCTCAGGGTTTAGGAACCTAGGAACGACGTCCGCCCAGCCAGCTTTCTTCCCGAGCTACGCACGCACGCATGCACGCACGCAAGCGCACGCACCCAGCACCCACCTAGCCAGTCGTTGGGCAGCTTGGGGTTAAACTTGGTGATGAAGCCGTCCACGATGTACAGCGAATTGCGCGCCACGTTGACGAAGAGCACCACGCAGAAGAACAGCTTGGCCTGCGGGCGCGCGGAACATGTGTTGTTGCAGTGGCGGCTCCAGCTTAGCGGCGAACAGCCGAACGTCCTAAGGCATAACCATATGCGCTACAACATGTGTGGTGGCGTTGTGTTGATGATGCTGGGCTTGAAGGCATTGCATTGCAGCTGAGGTCAACATCCCGGCCAAAGCTAGGCACCTTCTTTAGGGCGTGAGATTGATACCAGGCACTCTCAACGGGCGTGCTCGGAGGGTCCCGGGGGGTGGAGATGTGGGCCGTGGGGCCCCCAGGGACGGAGCTCTTGGGCCGCTCCGTCCGGGCCGCACACCTCTCCCCCCCTGGTCGCTTTGGTTTCTGGAATGAACTATCCCCTCCCCCCATATTAGGCCACGCTCACCTCCTCGGTCTTATGCATTGGGTTTGGTTTAGTTTGGGCTGGTAACCACACACACACACACACACACACACACACACACACACACACACACACACACACACACACACACACACACACACACACACACACACACACACACACACACACACACACACACACACACACACACACACAACACACACACACACACACACACACACACACACACACACACACACACACACACACACACACACACACACACACACACACACACACACACACACACCCCCCCACACACACACACACACACACACACACACACACACACACACACACACACACACACACACACACACACACACACACACACACACACACACACACACACACACACACACACACACACACACACACACACACACACACACACACACACACACACACACACACACGTGTCCATCTGCGCACATCTGTTCCAACATGCTTGACGAGCCACTCCCGCTTCCACCACATACTGTGGTCCCACACCCACACGCAGGAATGCCCCGCCCCCAAGCCCCTCCCCACTCTCGTCCTCCTGGGGCAGCCACGCACTGCACACGGCACGGCAAGGCACTGCGCACACGCACCCGCGGCCCCGTGAGCGCGTCTGCCGCCAGCCGCAGGAATTCGCCGCCGGAGGTGGCGCCCGCCGCGTCGCGGTGCTTCTCCATCGCCTGATCCAGGTCGCAGTGGGGGGGACAGGGGCGCGGGCACGGGGACAGGGGGACAGGGGCACAGGGACAGGGTGACAGGGGGACAGGGGCAGGGGGACAGGGGCAGGGGGACAGGGGCATCAGCACCGGCGTTGACGTCAGCATCAGCACTCTGGCCTCTCAGTCTACATCACCGCGAGGCCACACGCGCAGCCATATGTCATGCGCTGAAGCGCCAGGCCTGGAGCGCCTCTGAAATGGCGTAAATGCGCTGCGCTCGGCCTCTCGCCAGGCGGCCCGGGAGCAATGGCAGGAGCCGGCCAGCACTGTGCTCACGCTCGGATTGGCGCTGGCTGCGTGGGCCATCGCGACGTGCTAACTGCTACGCCGCCCCATGCATGGCCTTCGCCCTTCGCCCGGCCGCGTACGGTCTTCGCTTGCGTACGGCCCTCGCTCCCCCCCTCACCCCTGCCACCACCCGCCATCGCTACCTGCACCCAGCGCACCCACCTCCGTGCTGCCGTGCGCCATCTTGGTCAGCAGCCAGTACGCCAGCACCGCCAGCACCGCCACGGCAACCACCTACAACCACCGCCACCAGGTGTGTCGGGTGTCGGGCGGCGGCAAGCAAGGGAGGGGGGTGGCGGCACTGGTCCGGCAAAGGGACTGGCTCCCTTGGTTCGGGCGGCAGCCGCCGGAGTGCACCGTGCGCTAAGAAGCGTTCGCTAGGCATGTCCCTTGGACGCCACCGTTTGTCACGCTCACTGATAGAATCATGTCCTAAACGTACAGCTGGCACGGCCCCGCCGGCTCTCACGCCCCCACCCGCCCGCCGCCGCCCACCCGCCCACCCGCCAGCCCACCCCAACCCCCCAAGCTCGCCTCGTGCGTGAAGCGCGAGAAGAGGTAGTACTCCCAGCTGTCCTGGCCGCCTAGGGCTGAGATGAAGGGCGCGGTGAGCAGGTGCAGGATGACGTTGGGGTCCTGCGGGCGGTGGGTGGGATGGCGTGGGGTCAGCAGCAGCAGCAGGCGGTGGTGAAGGATATGGTTTTGCACACGTAGACAGGGAGAGAGGCGCGGGGAAGATTTGAGCGGAAGGAAAAAGGGAGGTCGAGGGAGGGTTCCATGCACTTAGAATGAGCAGAGCAGGGTTACAGAGCAGAGGAAGGGAGTCGCCGAGATGAGGCCAGGCGGATGCACGAAACTCAGACGACGCCCTCGGGTCGTGAGGACGACCGCGCAGCAGCAGCAAGGGCGGTCGCTATAAGCAAGGTGGGATGTGTGGCAGTCAGGCGTAACAGCAGCCATGCATCGTGCGTTAATCTGGCTAGTGGGGAGTAGTAGATTTGTAGCCCCCTAAGCACATGTGCCAGCGCCACGACCCTTCCCTCCCCGGAGCGGCGCCTCTCCGTTTGCACTCCAGGGTTTTGCAGGCACGCGTCGCCTTGGGCACGCGCCACGCGAGCAGCTCGAACTACGAACCGTGCGGTAGCCGTCCCGAAAGCTGACTCCACTTGGAGCTGCGGCACTGGTCGCACGCACGCTTCAGTTCTTACAAGGGCGCACTTTGCTCCCGATGATGTCCCAGGCACCGTGGGCTTGGGCGGCAATGGACCACCAGCGTCCCTCGCCCTCACCTGAGTAGGGGCCGGCCGGGCACACGGAGGGCAGCCGGCCGGGACTGCAGCGGTGGCCGCTGCCGCAGCCGCAACAGCCGCGCCCTTGTGGGCTGCGCAAGCGGTCGTTGGGCGCCGAACAGGCGATAGCACCTCGCCGCAGCGCAGGCGTGGGCCCGCGAGGCGAGGCAGGGCTCCGCATGCGCCACTGCATGGCGAGCTAGCCTTCGGCTTCACCGTCACGGCCTGGCCCCGCCCAGTTGGGATCTTGCAGCTAGCAAGCATGGCGTATTATTTATGCACAGCGCACGAGGTAGCTCGCCCAGGGTTCTGCTGCGTAAGTCTGTAGTTTTGATACTTCGCCTCTATCAATGTGGCGCAGATAGCTAATATGCACCTGTACAGCTACGGGCACGTGGTGCTCAGACTTTAGATGTGGAAGGGGGACTCCCCCGCGTGCACTTGCACTCAAGTTTTGAGCAGGTAGCGCGGCAAAATGTCCTAATGCAGCCAGTGCAATAAATATAATCACTAACCATACGGTGCAACAAAGCAACTTACGAAAGAGTGGCGCGACGGCCTCGTCGCTCGTGAACCGTTTTGGGCAACGGCCCTCATCCGGCTTGCGGGGGCTCGCCAACTTCCTGCTTGTAGGGTGGTACACATTGCTGTAGTTTGCGGCTCATCCCATAGCCAGCTTCAACTTCACAGAACTTACGTTGCATGAACAGCCGTGACTAGCGGCGGACGAGGAAGCTCGCGTTAAAATGTTCCCGCTGCTGCGCCTGCTCACGGAGCACCGCGATGTCGGGGAGCTTATCCTTAAATTCTTGACGCGGCGCCAGGTGTTGCTGCTGGCGAGCGTCTGCACGCAAACGGCGGACCTGGTTGCGCAAGCTTTCGCAACACCCGGGCACCGCTTCCGGCCTGCCGTGGTCGCGGGCGCCGGCGACCCCGGGCGCCTGGTCGAGGTCGACGCCCTGCTGCCCCCGGTACGTGCCTCGCTGCTGGGCAGCGCCTTGGGCAGCGCCTATATCATGAAGCGGCAGCTGCCAGTGCCACATGGTTGTCTGATGAAGCGGCGGTCGGAGCGTATCGGGGTGTACGGGACCTAGGAGGAGCATTGCCGCCGCCACCCAGCTGCGCCCTGACCGAACCCTCACGCACTCCTGCACGCAGCTGCACGCCCATGGGCATCCCACCAACAGCAACGCCAGCAGTAGCAGCAGCAGCAGTCGGTGCGTTATGTGGAACGCCGCCCGGGAGCGGCCGTTTGAGACCGGCGCCAGCGCAGGCATGGCGAGCGAAGGCAGCGACAGCGAAGGCAGCGACAGCGAAGGCAGCGCTCACAACAACGACGGCGACAACGCCTCCCGCCAGGTGGGGCAGGGATCCCACACAGCAGGCGCTGGATGCAGCAAGGGAACCGAACCGCAACAGGAGCAGCGCGGCGCGCGCAAGCGCCGGCCGCCAAACAGCGCTCCGTGGCTCACCGGCGTCACGGTGGGGCCGCCGGCTTGGGAGCACGTGCGCCGCCAGCAGGCAGTGGCGGCGGCGGCGGCGGCGGCTGGCGGTGCGGCGGCGGTGGCGGCGGCGGCTGGCGGGGCGGCGGCGGTGGCGGCGGCGGAGGCTGAGGTGGCGGCTGAGCCACTGTCCACGGCCCAGACCACAGCCGCCTGCGGCGCAGGCGCGTCGGTTGCCACGGCACCGAGAGCAGTAGGCGCCTCAGCAGGCGCGCCAGCAGGTGCCGCAGCAGGTGCTGCAGCAGGCGCCGCAGCAGGCGCGCCAGCAGGTGCCGCAGCAGGCGCGCCAGCAGGTGCCACAGCAGGTGCCGCAGCAGGTGCCACAGCAGATGCTGCAGCTGGTGCCGCAGCCGAGACTGGCGGCGGTTTGGCGGCGGCGGGGCCTCCGCCGCCCCCGCAGCAGCCGCGGCGGCGGCGCTGGCCGGCGTTGCAGCCTTGCTCAGCCGGCGGCACCGCCGCGGCGGCGGCGCCCCTGACGCTGTACGCGTGCCACTACGAGGCGCCGGGCGTGGTGGCGTACGACGGCACCAGCCTGCTGCCGCTGGGGCTGCTGGTGCGGCTGCCGGAGGACACCATGTCGCAGCCAGAGGTGGGTGGAGGGAACGCGGGCGGGTCCGGCTCCTGGGTGGATGCGGGGCAGCCGGGTTGCTTGGCGCCTGCCAGGGAAGAGGCTTTCCGCACGCACAGCCCTGGTGACTTGCGTGGAGATGCCCATCATCCCCACTACGGCAAACCGCCGACCTCTCCCGCGCACACACGCACGCACGCATGCGCACGAACGCACCCTGCAGGGCATCTGCGCCTCACACGACCGGCTGTATGTGGTGGGTGCGCACGAGGCCCGAGTGGCGTGCATCGCGCTGCAGCCGCACCTGGAGCAGCAGCAGCAGCAGCCGCCGCCGCCGCAGCAACAACAGCAGCAGCAGCAGCAGCAGCAGCAGCAGCAGCAGCAGCAGCAGCAGCAGCAGCAGCACCCAGCAGCGCAGCAGGACGCCAGCCGGTCGCGTGAAGGCCCCAGTGGTTCCGCCGCCGGTGGAGGTAGCGGCACCGGCCACACCAGCAGCGGCAGCGCCGCCGACGGCGGCATGGTGGGCTGCTGGCACCAAGACACTGCGCCGCGGACGGCCTTTGGTCGCGGCGTGGTCCTGTTCACGGTGGTGTGTGGGCGGGGCTGGACCTCGTGGGGGCTGGAGCTAGGGCGCCTGCCGTGGCAGCTGCCCACGACCTGTGGCCCAGCGCAACCCCAGGCAAGCCACGAGTATTACAAGCTGGTCCTTCACGGCAGTAGCGACCATCTGAGCAGCGTCGGACGGGCGGCGGCACGTGAGGGCGAGGCATACTGCGAGCCAACAGAGGCGGCGATGGCGCTGACCGTGGTGCCGCCGGCAAGAGCGTCACCGCCGCTGGCGCTGTACATTGCCGCTGACCGGGACTATAAAGTGCCTCCCGGTCGCACCTACAGCAACGCGCCGCCGCCCTCCACGAAGGGCGTGGTCATGTGCGTGCCGCTGGCCTGGCTACACCGGGTGGCGGAGCTGAAGGCCAGGCTGCTGGCCGGCAGCTCTGCCGTGGGTGTGGGTCGCGGCGGCGGCGGCGGCGGCGGGGCCCCAGGCGATGCGCAGGGGCCGTTCTACTACTCGCCACCGCAGGGCGTGGCAGATAGGAACGCGGAGGCGTGCGCGGTGCTACGGCGGCCATCGGGGCTGCGGCTATCGCCGTGCGGGCGCAGCCTGTGGGTCACGTCGTACGACGGTGGGCTGATGGAGCTGGCGGGGCCGGTGGGAGGGCCAGTGGGAGGGCCGGTGGGAGGGCCCACGGCGATGGAGGGGAGGAGCGGGGGGAGCAGCAATGGCTGCGGGGCAGCTGCGGATGTGGATCAGCAGGTGCCGCCCGGCATTGTGCTGCGCGTGCTGCGGCTGCCGTTGCCGCAGCCCCCAGCAGATGATGCGGCGCCCCCGGCGGCTGCGAGGCGGGGGCGCGGCCGTGGGCGTGGCCGCGGCCGCCGCGGCCGGGCAGCTGGCGGGGGCGGGGGCGGGGGCGGGGTGATGCTGCCGTGGGACGTCGTATTTGTGCCGCGTGACCACCTGCGCGGCTCGGCGGCGCGTGAGGAGCAGGAGCAGCGGGGAGAGCGGGAGGTGGCTGGGCGTGCGCCCCCAGCGCACACGCTTTGCGTGACGCTGCATGAGGACACGTCGCAGCACCGACGGCCTCGCAAGACGGCGGAGCTGAGGCTGGGGGTTGTGACTGAGCAGCGTAGCGGTAGCGGCGGAAGTGAAGGCCAAGCTGGAGAGGTCCCTACAGAGGCCCCCGGACAGGTCCCCGGAAAGGCGCCCAGCGAGGCAGCAGGGGTTGAGTCTTGCGAGGCGCCGACTGGGGGCGTGCGGGTGGTGGCGCGATGGCGGCCAACTGCAGACGTGTCGCACGTCAACAACGTGTGTGCGTGCTGATTGCTTCATGCATGAAATACCAAGGCTAGCATAAATCTGCACATTAATGCCTTGCTCTAAACGGCTGAAGGAGAGACAAATTCCACGATCGCTTATGGGCTGTCCTGGGGTCAGCTAGGCTGAAAACCACGTACTTGTAAATCGTTGAGGATATTCAAAGAGTAAGGACTAGAATACACTAAAAAAGGAGCGGGTCACGGATTTGGCGCGATGGACGTCCCGGGTCTGAAAGCTCTCGCGGCACAAGCTTTCCAGGATGGTGACTATGAAGCGGCACTGCGGCACACGCGGCACGCGATCCAGATGGCGAGGGACTGCACGCCTGCATGCGCGGTCGACCGTGGCGAGCTGTCGCGGCTGCACAGCAACGCGGCGGCAGCGCTGGTCGAGTTGCGCGACTTCACGGCGGCAGCGAGCGAGGCGGAAACGGCCATAGAGCTGGACCCCTCGTGGCACCGGCCCTACCTGCGGCTCTGCCTGGCACTGGCGTCCCAACAGCGAACCGACGCAGCGGCGGCCACCCTGCAACGCGGCCTGCGCGCCTGCCAGTCGCCTGACCAGCTGGCCGAGCTGCAGACTGCGCTGCAGTCCCTCACAACCCCCCAAAGCAACGGCAAGAAGGCCAGCGCCGACGGCACGACTCGCAAGCGCGCTAGGCCCGCGACGCCGCCGCCGCGCGCGGACTCCGATGGCGACACCACACTCGCCGCCGCCAAGCAGCGCAAGCCGCCGCCGTCTTCCGCCCCGCCTCAACAGCCCAGCAGCCGCCACCGCCGCCGCCAGCACAGCCACGGCCGCAGCCGCCGGGTGGTGCTGCCCGTGACGGCGCTGTGCGGCTTCCTGGGCGCGGGCAAGACCACGCTGGTGGCGCACGTGCTGGCGGCGCTGGGCGGCGGCGCGGCGGCGCGCGTGGGGCTGCTGGTCAACGACCTGGCGCCGCTCAACGTGGATGCCGACAGGCTGGAGGCTGGGGCGATGATGCTGACGTCGGCAGGGGTGGCGGCGGCGGCGGTGGCGGCGCCGCCGCCGGCGCCAGGAGCAGGGCCGCCGCCTGCCGGCGGCGGCGGCGGCGGCGCCTGCGAGGTGGTGTCCCTGTCCAACGGCTGCGTGTGCTGCAACCTGCGCGGCGAGCTGCAGGACGCCATCCACCGCCTGGTGCTGCCGCCGCCGCCGCCGCCGCCACCTGCCGCAGCAGCAGGGGCAGCAGCAGGGGCAGGGGCAGGGGCAGCAGCGGAAGCCGCAGCCAAACACGGCGCGGCGGGTGCGGCGGGCACGCCCCCCTGGGCGCCGCGGGTGGACCAGCTGCTGGTGGAGTGCACGGGCGTGGGTGAGCCGGCGGCGCTGGCGGAGGCGCTGGCGGCGCTGGGGCCGGAGCTAGCGGCGGCGGCGCGGGACCGTGGCGGCGTGGACCTGGAGCTGGCGCTGCGGCTGGTGACGGTGGTTGACGTCAGCAGCTTCCTGCGCCTGCTCACGCCGGCGCCGCAGTCGCAGCCGCCCGGGATAGGAGCAACCGAGCCAGGGGAGGGGGGGGGCTCAGCAGCAGCGGGGCAACAGCGCCGCGCGCCGCTGCCGGCGTCGCGCTGCGCCGCCCTGGCCGACGGCGCAACAGTGCAGCAGCAGCAGCAGCAGCCGGAGCGCGTGGAGCAGCAGGGCCAGGGCCAGGGCCAGGTCCAGGGCCTGTCGTCACAGCGCCAGCAGCCGCAGCCGCCGCAGCAGCAGCCGCCGACGCAGCCGACGCGGCAGCGGCAGCCGCTGGCCACGCTGCTGGCCCAGCAGGTGGAGGCGGCGGACGTGGTGCTGCTGAACAAGTGCGACCGGCTGGTGGACCGACTGGCGGCTGGGGCGGCGGCTGGGGCGGTGGCTGGGGCGGCTGCGGCGGCAGCGGTGGCGGAAGGGGGCGCCAGGCAGGCGGCGGCGACAGCAGCGGGGGGCGCCGAGAAGGGTCGGCTGAAGGTGCCGGCGGTGCAGCAGGGCCAAGCGGCGGTGGAGGCGGCCGCGCAGGCGGAGCTGCGGCGGGTGGCGGCGGCGGTGCGGGCGCTCAACCCGGCCGCGCGCGTGCTGCCGTGTGTGCAGTGCCGTGTGCCGCTGGAGGCAGTGCTGGCGTCGTCGTCGCCAGCAGCGGCTGCAGCAGCAGCAGCAGCAGCAGCAGCGGGAGAGGAGGATGGGGAGCTGCTGAGTGAGGCAGGGGAGGCAGGCGGTGATCCGGCTGCGGAGCGGCAGCCTGTTGCCGGCGGCGGCAAGGCCGCAGCAGCCACCGCTCACGGCGCTAGCGGCGGCGTTGCCGCAGCCGCCGGGGCGCCGCCGGCCCCGCAGCAGCCAGGGGGGCACGCTGCGGAGGAGCCGCAGCAGCCAGGGGGGCACGCTGCGGAGGAGCCGCAGCAGCCAGGGGGGCACGCTGCGGAGGAGCCGCAGCAGCCAGGGGGGCACGCTGCGGAGGAGCCGCAGCAGCCAGGGGGGCACGCTGCGGAGGAGCCGCAGCAGCCAGGGGGGCACGCTGCGGAGGAGCCGCGGCAGCAGCAGCAGCAGCTAGGCAGTGGCGGGGAGCGGGCGGAGGAGGAAGGTGAGGCGGCGGGGCGGGCGCACGAGGAGGAGGAGTACGGCATTGGCTCGCTGGTGTTCTCCTGCCGCCGGCCCTTTCACCCCGCCCGGCTGTGGGCGCTGCTGTCCGCGCTGGCGGAGGCGGAGCCGGAGGTGGGCCCGCAGGCACTGGCGCAGGCGCAGACGCAGGCGCAGACGCAGGCACTGGCGCCGCAAGTGTCAGCTGGCGTTGGTGTTGGCGCTGAAGACGGAGATGGAGGTGACGAGGCAAGAAGAGGAAGCGTGGCGGCAGGGCCCGAGGCAGGTGGCGGCGCTGCATCACGCAGCAACAGTAGCATACTGCCGTACGCACCGCCGCCGGCGCTGCTCCGGGCCAAGGGCGTGTTCTGGATCGCCAGCATGTCGCAGGTGGGGTGTGTGGACATCTGTGGACGCACGTGACCGCGTGTGTGTATGGGGTTTGTGTGTACCAGCCGTACACTGCAGTACCGCCCGGCCCACGCAAGCCCCCCCCCTCCCCGAGCTCGCCTGCGAAGTCCAACCCAGCCCAATCCGAATCCGAGCCGAATTCGACCTGAATTCAATTCCAACTCCAACCCCACCACCAGGCCATTTGGGAGCTGTCCCTGGCGGGCGGCGAGGTGGAGCTGGCGGCGGCGGGCAGGTGGCTGTGCAGCATGGTGGACCGCGAGCACTGGCCCGTGCTGGGGGCGGGGCCGGGAGCGGGGGCTGGCGACGGCGGCAGCGGCGGCGGCGCGCGAGAGGGGGGCGGTGCCGGTAGTGATAGTGGCGGTGGCACGGCAGCACAAGGCGGCGGCGGAGGCGACGCCGATGCAGCTGGAGCAGGTGGTGGTGGTGGTGGCGGCGGCGGTGGCGGCGGCAAGGCGCGCTGGCACCGCAAGTGGGGCGACCGCGAAAGCGGGCTGGTGTTCATTGGCGTGGGGCTGCTGGCTAGCGGCGGCGGCGGCGGCGCCGCCGCCGCTGCAGGGGGCGGGGCGGCGCCCAGCTCTGTGCTGCATGAGTCCGAACAGGAGCGGCAACAGCTGCGGGTGCTCACGGAGCAAGAAGGGCAGGTCGCAGCCGGCGGCGTGACGGGCGCGGCGGATGAGGCGGAGCCTGCTGACGGCGTCACTCTGACGCCCGCGCCCTCGCCGGACTCGCCGGCGGCCCGGCTGGCGGCGCTGCTGCGCTGGGCGTTGCTGAGCGCGGAGGAGGAGGCGGGCGGCGAGGAGGCGTGGGAGGCGCTGGATGACGCGCCCTGGCTGGGGCTGCTGGAGCGGTTTTGAACGTGTCGCTCTACTTGGGCTGGTCGTGTCAGTTGGAGTGCCCAGAGTCGGGAGTGCTGCTGTGTGGCAGGTGATGGTGGGGCGGGCCGTGGGTGCAAAGTATGGCTGTGCCTTGTGCGCAATGTGCGGGGAGTGTTTCTGATTGTTCTGTGTGGTACGCCCTGGCTGCTTTCAGGGGGCGAGGGCAACCTTGCGTGCTTGCTAGAAGCACAGCTCGCGGGGCTGATGCTGTTGCTAATGCTGATGTTGCTGTTGCTGATGCTGGCTGCATCATCAGCATATGCGTGATTACTGTACAGTGCACAGACGGTGGCAGGGGCTGGGTACAGACACGACTACAGCGCTGAAGTGCGTCACAGCATGACATATCGTACATAGACGGTGGCATTGATCCTGGGTTTTGTGGGAAGCGGAGGTCTGAGAGGCTTGAGCCCTGGAAGCCCTGACCTGCCTGGCACGGGTGCACGACCTGGATGGGAGGATGGACTAACACGGTCCTCATCTCTCTCAACCTCAATCAGAAAGCACTTGAATGGAGGTTCTGTGGCGGCTGGCCGTAGACGGCGTCGGCATGCTGGGCAACACGCACATCCATGGCAGCGCACCCGAAACATGTGTCTGCAGCACATATCCCCCTCAGCCCTTGTCTACGGCGGCAGCACCGGCACCGTCGCCCTCACCCCGCCTGCATCACTTCTGGGAGTGCCCCATCGCGCAAAGTGTGGTGGAGCTGCTGCAAGACACGATCAGCGCTGAGCGCACCGACATGGGCTGCCCTGTACGGCGGCATCATGTGTGGCTGCTGGAGAGCCCGGATCCGGCGCAGATACAGCAATGCGTTTGGGAGGTGGTGGCGCTAGCTGCTCTGAACGCGATGGAGTGTGCACGGCGGTACATGCGGGCGCGGCGACCATTCGGAGTGAGGGCTTTAGAACGGGCAAAGGCGGTGGCCCTGGCTAGCTTCAGAGGCTTGTTGGCCGACTTCGCTTCCCTTGGGATACCACGGCGCCGGCGGGATAAGGCGTGGCAGAAGGTGACCGACACACACCCTTTCTTGCGTGTACGCGGAGACAGGTTGGAAGTGGCCGTTCCGGATGTGCGTGCGCCTGAAGACGTATGAGTGTGCTGTCATACCTACTACACTACAATACTGCGCTGCTGCTCAGCATGACAGGCCAAATGAACTGAAAAAACATGAGTCGCGAGTGTCATAGCCATGTGTGTGTCTTTTGAGATGGGAAGGGGTTGCAAGTCCGGTGGGGATTCAGGGATGTTGGGACACTGGTTTTGACGGGTTCCCTTGTATTTACCTGCGTTTCTGCCTGTTGAACAGCATGGGGTGCCACTTTCCTGATTCAGTGATGCACTCGCTAGTCCTAACACTGCTGAGTCGACACTGGACTTGACTGAGGCAAACATCTCATGACACAAACACGGCTAGCTCTTATCGCCAGGTATGATGGTCAGGGGAGTGACCCGCGAGCCCGAGAAGGGACCACCTGTAACACTCAACAACAACAACAACGAATGGCCACTGTGTTATGTCGGACTCCACATGTATGTGCAAGTAGAAGGCTGCAAGATGGTGTGCACTCCTCGCGAACTTTCCTGCTTCGCGACATCAAGAGGTCCGGGTGACTAGCTCCTCGGGGCCCACTCAGCCGGCTACCACCCCCTTCGCCATTCACATTTCACCTGCCTAAAAACCCCGCGCTTGTGGCCCACCTTGCCCTGTCATGACGCCGCCAACTCCACAGCCACCTCGCCGCTAACCCCGCGCCCCCGTGCCCCTGCCCCCCTGTACCGTGCCTGCCTGTCTACAACAACTCTTCTTACCCTAAATGCATGGACCCCCCCCCCATCGTCCTGCCGCCGCCCCCCCCCCCTACTACCTCGCCCCCGCCGCCGCCGCCGCCGCTGCGGCGATGCTGACGCCCGCGGTGGCGGCGGCGGCCTTGGCGGCGAAGAAGGCGGGCGCCAGCTCGGGCAGCCAGCGCGCCTCGATGGCGGTGGCGTCGCGGGCGTAGGTGCGGCTGGTGTGCATCAGCTCGTTGAACACCAGGCAGTCGGGCTTGCGCTCCAGCAGCACGGAGCTGGGGTGCAGGAATACCTGGGGGGGGGGGCAGGTGGGAGCGGGTGGGTGGCGGGGGTTGCGGGGGGTTGCGGGGTGTGGCGGGGTGTGGCGGGTGTGGCGGGGTGTGGCGGGGGTGGCGGGGGTGCAGAGGGGCGGTGTGGTCGCGGTGTGAGGAGGGGGAAGGCGGGTGGTGGTGAGCGGGAGGAGGGCAGGTCAGGCGGAGGCGGGTTTAGAGGTGGGGGTGGGCGAGCGGCACAGGGCTGCAGTGCACCTACACGCCGCAGCCACACTTCAAACCGCCGCTGCCTACTGCAACCCATCCTCGTACGCGCGCGCACAAGCCACGCACAGCAACCCCAAAGCCAGCCACCCACCACACCCGTCACCCCCCGCCCACGCGCACAACCCCACCCACCCCACACACACTCACCACCCACACCCCATGGGCATCGGCACTTCGCAAGTTTGATAAACACTATCCATGCCCCCCCACCACCACACACACATACACACCACACATACCCCCCTTAACTCCGCTTTCTTTAGATTGGTTTAGTTTGGGCTGGTAACCACACTACCCCCCCCAAACACACACACACCTGGCGCCCGGTGGCGATGACGCGGTAGGAGCCGTCCGGCTGCAGCCGCGCCGCGTGCGGGAACAGCCCGGCCGTGAGCGCGCGGCGCAGCGGCGTGGTGTCGTCACCGCAGGAGGCCAGCGGCAGGCCCAGGCCGGGCGGGCTGGGGGGGCCCATGAAGCGCACCAGCTGGGTGTAGATGTCCTCGGCCTTGCGCATGGCGCTGTGGTGAGGAGGGGGAAGTTTGGGGGGTTGCAAGGGTATATAGCGAAGTGTGGAGCGGTTAGGCAGCAGGGGGGGAGCCATCCATGCGGACGGTGTTGAGCAATAGTGGAGAACCAAGTGCCGGGAGGGGGGAATCAGGGCCGGACAGGGGGGGGGGTTGTGGTTACCAGCCCAAACTAAACCAAACAGGCAGGGGGCAGGGGTGTCATGGGCTGAGGCGGGCGAGGAGCTGGGGACGGTGAGTGTCGAGGCGCAGGAGGGCTGGAGGTGGGGCTGAGGCTGCGGCGGAGGCTGGAGGAGGTGAGGCACGCCCGGGCGAATGCCGCCCAGCAGCAGTCTGTAAGCTGGGCCCCAATACCACCTCACCCATCTAACCACCCGCCAGGCCCGCCCCCGGCCCCCGCCTCACTCACCGGATGTTTATGAAGTTGTCGGAGCACCAGCTGGTCCGGGCCTTGTTGGACTCCTGGGTGTGTGTGTGTGTGTGGGGGGGGGTTGGTGCAGCGGTCTTGGGGGGGGTTGTGTGTGGGCAGCACGGCAGACCACACGGGCGCGGGAGCTTCAGGACTGTGGCGATTATGACATTGCTACAACCTTAGTACCTTATCCTACAGCCCCCACAGCCCCCCCCCCCCCCAAGACCGCCCCCACACCCGCACCCGCCCACCCACACCCCCACACGCCCACCCACACCCACGTCCCCACCCACACCCCACACACCCCCACGGCCCCCCCCCCCACACACACGGCCCCACACCCACCCACCCACCTTGGGCAGCTCCATGAACCCGCGGAACACGTTGAGCAGCGTGAGGTGGTCGCCCTCGCGGCTGAGGAACTTGAGCCGCGCCGCCCGCCACTCCGCCTCCTTGTGGCGCGGCGTGTGGAACACGTTGTCCGCCGACACCTAGGGGGTCGGTGGGTGGGTGGGGCAAGGGGCAGGGGCAGGGGCAGGGGCAGCGAGATGGGGAGAGGGAGGGCGGCGGGAGGTGGTGGGCGGTAGATGAGGAGGGGTAGGCATTCCAATGGATGGCGTTTCATAAACAATAAAGGGGGAGGGGTTTCGGGGCAGGGTGTAAGGGTGGAACAGGAAAGCCGCGCCAGCGATAAGATGTGGGGCGATGAAGCGGTTTATGCGTGACGGCGTGAAGCGGGACGGTCGCGTTACATCACACAAGCGCAACGGCAGGCCCCAATCGCAGGCCCCTTGCGGTGCCTGTTGCCCCCCCCCCCCGCCCGCCCGCAACACCGCCGCACCACTCATTTCCCCGCTTAAACCCCCTAACCCCAAGGCCCACCCGCTGCCCCGCCATTCCTGAAACCCCAACGCCTCACCCATCCCTCCCCTCACGCCCCCCTCTCACGCCCCCCCTCCCTCGCCCCCTCACCATGGCCACCACCGCCAGCGCCTCCACGCCACACCCCAGCGCCGCCGCCGCCAGCAGCACGCGCCCAAACATGGGGTCCACCGGCAGCCGCGACAGCCGCAGCCCCACCTGCAGGCAGCAGGGGGGGCAGGGGGAGGGGGCAGGGGGGGAGGCAGGGGGGGGGGCACCGCCGAGCACACACAGGCCCTGTGGATGCCATAGACAAATGGGGCATGCACTCGTCCAACACCAGCAAACGCACACACGCATGCACACACACGCACTCGCACGCCCCCAGCCCGCTTCACCCCGAGCGGGTCACTCGGTTGGTTTGCTTTGGGTTCGGTGGAATGGACTACCCGCCTCCCCTCCGGCCTCCCCCTCCCCGCCCCCCCCCCCTCACCTCCTCCGTCAGCTTGCCGCTGCCGTCCAGAGCGCCCAGTGCGTACAGCAGCTCCAAAGACCTGGGGGGGGAGGGGAGGGGTGTGTGTGGGTGTGGTGGGGGGCAAGGATATGTAGGGGGGTGGGGGGTTACTGGTTAAACAGTCCCGGTGAGAAACAAACTGTGAAGGACATGACTGCGCTACGCGTGTGTATGTGCGTGTGTTAGGAAAGCACAAGGGAAAGGGTCGACACTGCGTGTGCATGTGCGTGTGTGTGTGTGTGTGTGTGTGTGTGTGTGTTAGAGATCACAAGGGAGAGAACAGCAGACATAGGACAATGCGTGCGGTGCGATGTGTGTGTGTGTGTGTGTGTGTGTGTGTGTGTGTGTGTGCCCCTGTGGGCGTGTGTGGCGGGATTAAATTTCATAAGGTGCAGTGCAGTGCAGTGCAGAGAGGGGCGGGGAAGGGAGCAGCGAAGGGCAGCGGAGAGGGGTGGGCAGAATGCCACCAGCCCCCCCCCCACCTCCCATGCCGTGCGCACGCACGCGCTGCCCGCACCTGAGGATGGCTGTGCGCGGGGGTGGGTCCATGAAGTCGAAGCCCAACACGTCGTCGATACCCATGGCCTGTGTGGGTGTTGTGTGTGTGTGTGTGTGTGCGAGAGAGAGAGAGAGAGAGAGAGAGAGAGAGAGAGGGGGGGGCGTGTGAGGGCGTGTGGGGTTGTGGATACCAGCCCATCCCAAACCAAGGAACAGGGGACGTGTGGGGGTGGGGGTGCGTTGACCTTAAAGATGGGGGGGGGGGTAATGTGCTCGGTGAGCAGAGAAGCAGGGGCCGGGGGGGGGCGCAGGCGTGGGCGCGGGCGGGGGGCCTCCCCAGTGGAGGCCCTCCTACGCCGCCCGACACCCCCCGCACCCCCCGCCTCCCCCCGCCTCCACTCCAACGCACACCCTTACACACCCCCTGGCAAAACACACACGCGTTACTCTCTTTTGAGCTCTTTTGACGCCCTTGCCCGCAATCACCTTGAGCTGCAGCACCACCGCCGCCAGGTTGCAACGGGTGATCTCGGGCGGCGTGGTCGGCGCCAGCTGGCCGAAGTCCGCCTGGGAGCAGAGGGCGGGGCGGGGGCGAGGGGGGGCGGCGGAGAGGAGGGAGCAGAGCGAAGTGGTGGGGAGGAGGAGGAGTGAGCGGAGCGGAGCGGAGCGGAGTGGCGGAGGGGAGGAGGGGGCGGAGCGGAGATGGGGAGGAGGAGGTGGGGCGATGCAGCTATTAGGTAGCTAGGATGTAAACACAAGACCGGTCGCCACCTGGGAAGTCGTGCACCTCTCACAGCCTGCCCGCTCCCCTCGCGCCCCCATCCCCTTTCGCAGCGCCCGCCCCCCGTTCCCCTTGGTTTCTTGGTTTAGATTGGGCTGGTATTCACAACCCCCCCTTCCCCCCTCCCCCCCTGGAATGAACTACCCACCCACCCACCCACCCACCTCCCCACCCACCCACCTCGGTGTACAGGCGGTAGGCCTTGCCCGGCCCCTCACGCCCCGCACGACCGCTGCGCTGCCGCGCCTGGGCCTGCAGGCACCGGGGGCGGACGGCGACGAGGAGGAGGTGGAGGTGGCGAAAGACAGGAGGCGAACACAGGGGGGGGAGGGGGGCAGAAGGGAGAGCGGCATCAGTTGCGTCACAGCACAGCGCTATCCACTCGGGCATGTGGGCGCCGGCGCCCGACAGTACGGTACGGTACGGTACGTATGGACCCCCACCTTCCCAACTACCAGCCGGCCCACCCACCCACCCACCCACCCACCCAACCCACCCACCCGCCATGCCCACCCACCCACCCACCCACCTGGCTGACGGGCACCACCGCCAGGCTCTCCAGCCCCAGCTTGGCGTTGTAGTCCCGCGCCTTGACGTGGCCCGTGTCGATCACGTACCTGCACCAGCACCAGCACCACCAGCCCCACCACCAGCATTGATTGCATTGCAGGGGTCAGGGAGCGGTCAGGGGCGGTCAGGAGGAGCGGTCAAGGAGGGGTGGGGAGGGGGCGTAACCACCCGTGTGGACGATATGGGTCGGTGAGGACTGAAGTGCCGACGTCCAGAGGTAGGCAGTTGTGTGCGTGTGTGTTAGAAAAGCACAAGGGAAAGTGTGTGTGTGTGTGTGTGTGTGTGTGTGGTTGTGTGTGTGAGAGGCATCAAGCGGCCGCCGGCAGGGTCCGTGTATGTTCCCTTCCAAGGGGCCCAATTGGCACTGGAGCCGCGGCCGCGGGCGCAGCCAAGGTGCTCATCGCACCACCGCCGCCGCCGACCTCGTCACCGTCCCACACGCCGCCCCAGCTGCACATCGCGCTGCGCTGGCTCCGGGCTTTGGACAACGACATGCACTCAACACCCCTTCTGCAAACATTTTCAGGCCGCTCTCCATAAGAGTTACCCCTCCTGCAGGAGAACCAACCAAGCCCCGGCCCCACCTGACGCCGGGGATGGTAATGGACGTTTCCGCGATGTTGGTGGCCAGGATGGCTTTGCGCACGCCGGGCGGGGCGGGCTCAAACACCTGAAGTTCCAGGTATGACGAGTTAGGGGTTGGATGGGAGGGGATTGCAGCATGCGCGCGTACCAGGGTGTAATTATGAACATGAACACGGGATATGCGGAGTGCGTCGTCATTGGGGTGTCGCGCTAAGGCGCGGCGTGCTTGCAGCGACCCCCCGGGTCCCCCTGTCCCCTGTCACTCACCACACCCACGTCCTCCAGCTCCCACAAAACGCAAACGCGCCCACACGCCACTACTGTAGTCCACACCGCACCTTCATCTGCTGCTCCGGCGGCAGTGCGGCGTAGATGGGCAGCACCAGCAGCTCCCGCGGCCGCCCGCCCGCCGCCTCCGCCCCCGCCTCCCCCGCCTCCGCCCCCGCCTCCGCCTCCCCGCCCGCGGCGCCAATGACGCCCTCCATCCGGGCCGCTGCTGGCAGCGAGCCCAGCCGGTCCTGCGGTGTGATAGGAGGTTTGTGTGATGTGTGTGATGTGTGTGATATGCATTGTGGCGGCCAGTCCAAAGGCTGGATTAGGCTGCTTTCACGCCAACGGCGGCACCTCGACCCCTCCGTGCGGCCTCCCCCCCCCCCCACAGCCGGTCGCACTGCCGCCCCAGCCCACCACACACAGGGCCGCACCATGCAACTGACGACATCAACCACCACCACCACCACCACCACCACCACCACAGCCCGCCACCACACGCACCACCACCACCACCACCACCACCACAGCCCGCCGCGTCACAGGTAAAAACACACACAAACACAGGACAGGACAGGACAGGCAACTAAGACAGCCGCACAACAGCCGCACCAGACAGCAGCCGCACACAGCCGACAACAGCCGCGCCGCACCTTGAGCAGCCGCTCCGCCGAGTCGATCTCGTCCTGCCCGGTCAGGAACACCAGCATGTCGCCGGGCGGCTCGTCCTGGTGCACCTGTGTGTGTGTGTAGGGGGGGTTGCAAGGGGGGTTGTGGTTACCAAGGGGGGGTGTTGCAAGGGGGGGCAGGCTGGGTGGGGTGCAAGGGGGGGCCGGTGTATGGGGGTAGTTCATTCCAAACCCAAGCAAAACTCCATAGACCCTGAACCCGAAACCAGCCAGGGGGGCGCGGAGTGGGGTGGGTTGGGGTGGGTGGGTGTTTTGAGGTTGAATGTGTGTGTTAAAAAACGGAAACGGAGAGGAATCCGCGCAATCGCTCGGGGTTGTAAATACCAGCCCATGGGGGGTGCAGTTACCAGCCCGAACTAAACCAAACCCAATGCACAAGGGGGGTGTTAGGGCACAAGGCTTGAGGGTTTTGTGGCTCAATAACCAATACGGGCTTGAGAGGACCGGGGGGCGGGCACACCCATGGACTGGCGGGGATGGGCAGGACAGATGTCGGGTTGTGTGCGCCCACAAAAGCAAGGCCGGCGGGCACATCGGTAATACAGCATCCTTTTGAATTTTCCCTGTAGCTCCCGGAACAATTGCCATAGCCAACCTCCCCACCCCCATTTCTTAATTAAACATCATCCATGCATGGCTTCCCCCCCTTCCTTCCCCCCTCCCCGCTCCAAGGCCCACCTGCAGGGTGGCGTTGATGGCCGCGTCCAGGTAGTTGTCCTCGGGCCGGGCCGTGTACATGACCTGAGGCGGGCGGTTGGGGGGGCGGTTGGGGCGGGGCGTGTGTGTGTGTGTGGGGGGGGGGGGGGTAGCCATCCATGGATGGTGTGTAATCATAAATGAAGTGCTGATGAAGTGCCGTGTGTGTGTGGGGGGGGGGGGGGGTTGCAAGGATATGTAGCGAAGGGTAGCAGGCAGGCAGTAGGCATAGGATAGTGCGTACCGATGACCGACAGGGGAGGGGTGGTTTGTTTCATTCCCAGCCGGGGAAGAGACATGAGCGGCAGAGCGCACGGGGGGCTAGGTACGGAGGAGACCGGCGAGGAGGAGGAGGTGCGCGATGGAGGGAGGCTCGGGGAGGCTCAACGAGGCGAGGTTGAACAAGCGCGCGTGCCGCACGCTGTACCCCTCATCACTCCAACCCCATTGCGACCCACGTGCGCCTTTGAGTCAACGCAAGGGACCCTCACTGCTACCCTTCTCTCCGCCCCATCCCCTTCTACCCCCCCTGTCTACCCTCAACCCCTCTTCCACCTCCACCGGCCATCCTACACCCCCTCCCACCCCACCCCCATCCTCCCCACATCCTCCCTCACATCCTCACCCCCCAAGGATAAGTTTGGGTGGCTCGATGGGCAGCGACTGGGAATTTTGGGTTCGGGACCGGGACTTATCGGGTTGTGGGAATGTTTGCGAGTTTTTTCTCCTCCTCCTTCTCCCGTATTAGGCCACGCTCACCTCCTCGCTCTTATGCATTGGGTTTGGTTTAGTTTGGGCTGGTAATCACAACCCCCCCATCCTCCCACACACACACACGCACGCACGCACACACGCACCTGCACGGGGAACTGGCGGCCCCTCACCAGCGCCGCCACCGCCCCCGGGAAGTAGTCCACGAAGCGCGCCGCGTCCAGCGTGGCGCTCATCACCACCAGACGGAAGTCGTCGCCGCGCCGGGCCTGTGGGGGTGGGGGCGTGGGGGTGGGGGGGGGGTAGCCATCCATAGGATGGTGTGTATCATAGGATGGGGGGGGGAGGAGCGGATGAACAGGGCAGCGGGTGGGAGGGGGCCTCCCACGCAAGGTCTAGTTGCTGTCCCAGGGGATACCAAACATGGGGGGGGGTAGCCATCCATGGGATGGTATTGGTCAAATGTTGTGAAGTGCCGATGGGGGGGGAGCCGCCAGTAGTGCCCGGGGCGGGTATGGCAGGCAGCGGCGGGGCGGGCACGGCCCCCACACCTCCTCGCGCCGGAACACGGCCCTAGCGCCCCTAGAACCGCACCGCACCGCACCGCACCGCACCGCACCGCACCGCACCGCACCGCACGTCGGCGCTGGCAGTTTGTCGGCGCCCGGACCCCCGTCCCCCCGAGGGTACGTACAGGTAAACACATACCCATCTCCTCGATTCCCCACACCCCACCACACAAACACACACACCGCCCCACCCCCCGCTGGGCATCGTCACTTCACAAACATTTGACACACACCATCGTATAGATGGCTTACCCCCCTCCTGGCCCCCCCTTGGCCCCCCGGCCCCCGCACCTGTACGCCCTTGATCAGGCCCAGCAGCACGTCCGTGTGCACCGTGCGCTCGTGCGCCTCGTCGATGATGACCACACGGTACCTGCGCACACACAGCACGGCACAGCACGCAACGCACACACGTCCTGCGTCTCCCTTTTCCCCGTGTTTCGGTAACAACACGGCGCAGCATGGCACAGCACGGAGGTCACACAGAGGCAGGCGGGCGGGCCCGGGCACCGCACACGGGCGCTGCAAGGGCCCGCGGGTGCCACCCCGCCCCCGCAGGCCCCCTCAGACACACGTGGGTGCGGGTTTGCAACTGCTGGGGGGGCCAGGCGGGGGTGGAGCTCCAGGGCGCAGAGATGGCTGCTGCCCGCCCGCTGTCGCGCCACACGCCATGCGGCGGCCTCCCACTTCCCCTCACTCCACCACCAATCCCCTCCAGCATTTCTACCGCCCCCTCTCCCCCTTCCCCTGGAATGGTCGGATTGGGAATTGGAATGCATGAACCCCGCCCCACCCCCTGCAGACATAGCGCCCCCCCCCATGCGGTTGTGTCCGATTCGGTTTCTAGCATGAAGTACCTCTCACCCCGCCCCCCCACCCCACACGGGGGTCAGACCCCCCCATCGAGACCCCCCAACTTCAAAGTGTCATAACTTTTAAAATGACCTGCGTTAACACAAACTAACTACCACCAGGACCCCACCAGGTTCAGAGGTGTTAACGCAGGTCATCCTGGGTGGGGCTAGGCTGGCTGTGAAGCATGTGTTTGGGGGGCGCGTGAAGAGGGCCACGGCAGGCAGGACGTACCATACCGTGCATGCTACGATAACAATACAATGATTACACAATATTGTTGGTGGTCAGGGGGAAAGGAATGGGGAAATGGCCATTCGGAGGGTCTTTCATGGCCCGTGTCATGGGGCCGGCAAGGGGCCGACAGCGAGCGAGGCTAGGGGCTCCAGAGCCTGTCCCGACGGCATGCCCAGAAACCCCTCCAGGCAATAGTTTTAATGTTAAAAACAACTCCTGAGTGGGCCCTGGGCTTAAATCAGCGAAGAATACCAGGCCGATATTCCGAGCGTTTCGCCCGAGCTTCGGTCGCTAGAGCCACGCTAGGCGTATGCAGACTGTCGTAAATGCATCATTATCATGCTTATGTTTGACGGCAAGGGTACTGGATATGATTTACGATGGTGTCGTGGTGGTCAAGTCGAGACATTTTGCGCCACCGAGCAAAGTTAAATTGAATCAAACCCTCGTCTATTTATGGAGAGAAAATAAGAATGGTCTATTTTTACCGAGCGCTCGTGCGCTGGCGAGGAAGTTCTACCTGGTCCGGATTTCGGGCCCCCTCCCGACCGGCCGTGACCCCCGTGTGCCCCCACCCCCTGCCCCCCGCCCCCCGCCCCCCTGCCTCCCTCGCCCTCCCCCCGCCCCCCTGCCCCCCGCCCCCCGCCCCACCTGCTGAGCAGCGGGTCCACCAGCGCCTCCCGCAGCAGCAGGCCGTCGGTCATGTACTTAATGCGCGTGGCGGGGCTGGTGACGTCCTCAAAGCGGATGGCGTAGCCAACCTGGTTGGGGGGTGGGATGGGGAGGCGGGTGGCAAGGAAGAGGGGGGAGGTGGGTGGGTATAGGGTTTTAGGGTTTAGGAGAGGAGGAGGTTTTAGGGTTTATGGGCGCGGGAGGGGAGAAGGGGGGGATTAAAGCAGGGTATTGGCGGGCTGTGTAGCCGCCATACTTAGCGCCATGAGGTGATGGTGCCTTACTCAGTGATTAAAGACTGCACGCACGGCACGCACGCACGCACGCACAGCACAGCACAGCACAGCACAGCACAGCACGCACGCACCTCTTGCCCAATCTTGGTCCCCATCTCCTCTGCCACGCGGCGAGCCACCGTCATGGCCGCCACTCGGCGGGGCTGCGTCACCGCAATGCAGTGGCCGCCGCCGCCATAGCCCCCGTGGCCCCGGCTACCGCCACCACCGCCACCACCGCCACCGCCACCGCCCGCAGTAGCAGCGGCAGTGCTGCGCGTCGACCCCGGCCCCGGCCCCGGCGCCGCCGCCGCGTCTGCCTCCGCCCCGTCACGCTCTCCGTCTGCGGCCCCCCGGCCCTTGCCGCCGCTGCCATTGCTGGCCCCGCCCCCCTGCTTGCCTCTGCCGCTGCCGCTGCTACCGCCGCTGACACATCCAAACTTTGCGTTCAGCAGGAACTGGGGGATCTGTGTGGTCTTGCCGCTGCCGGTCTCCCCCACCAGCACCAAGGTGCGGTGCTGCTGCAGCAGCGCCAGCAGCTTGTCGCGCGCCGCCCAGGCCGGCAGCTGCCGCCGCTCCGCATCTATACGCTTTCGCCTGCGGTTCCGCACAGGTGGCGTGAGAGCATTCGGGCACTGGGAGAACTTGAAAGAGGTGAGCTGGTTTGCCGCTGGAGGGGCTCGCTAGGGAGGAAGGCTCGGCGGGCGCGTGCGAAACCCTTGTTGTGGGCGGCAAATTCTGTGCCGACTGCAGACATGCTCCCCCTTAATGAGGATGCACTACAAGTAGAATTGACCTGTTTCACACCCTTTTACAACAGCCGCTGTGCACTCGCCTCTCCTGAGCCGCCGCATCACTCTCGCGCTGCTCGCCAGTGCGCCGTTGCTTCTTGGGCTTCCTGTTCTCCCCTATATCCGTCATATTCTACGCTGCGACGTCCTCAAGACGAATTTGTTGGCAAACATGAAAATCAGGAATTGGTTTGCTAAGTTGGCGATTTGTGAATGGATTTAAGAAATAATAGCAGCCAAGCAATTATAGGTAAAAACAATTCATAATGTGACAAAGCACGCTGGGAATACGAGGAGCCCGCGCTGACCTTCTTGACTCGCAGTCCCGCCCACCCTCTGCCTCACACAGGCGGTCCCCATCCGCGACTTAGACAAGTAAACCTGTAGGGGCTCCGTGGGTGGGTACGGAACGCGGAGATTGAGGCGCGTTCCACCAGACCAAGCCCCACACGGCTAGCACGCAAACTTGGCTGCGCGCCGGCACATGACTCACACAGCTGGGCAGCCAAGGGCAGCTTGCGGCGTGGACAAGAAGGATGGACATATCCACCGTGCGATGACTGTGGATGCAGTGGTGTGAAGAGTACGCCCAGATACCAGAGGCAAGGGCTTTGTACAGCTGGAAAATGGGCTGAGCCCCGATACAGTCACGGGGTGGGTGGCTGCTTCAAGGGAATGAGCTCAAGGCCCATGCCTACGTTGGCAAGCTTGGGTCTAAGGACTCGGCCAGCACAAGGCACGCGTGTGGCGGACCATGGCAAGGGGCAAGATAGCGACGTCTCGTTGGCAAGAGCGATTCCCAACCCTGCCCCATTGCAAGCAGCAGAGCAGGCGATGCAGGCAGCGGTGCGCACGCGTCTGACGTTACTACTGTTACTATAGCTGGCGGCACGTTTGCTGACGCGCAGTCCTCAGCTCCGGACGGCTCCGGGCGCCCGGCCAGGCGAACACGCCACACGCACATATGTTTGCGAAATTACAGAGGGGATCACATATGCACAGCGCGATGCCGAGAGAGCGCGAGAGCGAGTCGCACCGGTACCATGGCGCTCATTGGCCAGCACAAGGCACGCGGGTGTGAACCCCACAGTACCCCACACCAAGCCCCACACGCCATCCACGCGAGTCAAGGGTCCCCTTGCCGCCAATTCTAGACACATGTAGCCCTCTACCGCGCTCCAGACCTCCCCGATGCCCGACACTCCTCAGGCTAGGCGCGGGGTGGGAGCGACCTCTGGGCTCCTCGGCATTCAGGAAGGGCGACAGACATGGCTCCGCAACTTACCACAAACTCGCGCTTTAGTTTCTTGCGCTGAATGCTGTCATCATACTTTGATTCATAGACCCTATAAACGCGGGCGTAAGTGATTATCCTCGCGACCTCGCGGAAGTCAATTGTCCACGGACGCGCAAAGGCACTTCTCGCTCCGCCCGAGTTCTCCCTGCCGCCTATTTACATGGTATAGACAATAGCAATGTTTAGTATGCGGCAGTCGCGGTTTGTGCCAGTATGATACTTTTTGCCGACGCAGCCACGCACGAACGCACGGAACTGCCGGGGGGGGGGGAAGATCACATGGGGAGCACGCCCGGTGCAAAACTGCATTTTTTGGTGACCCAAAACCTTACAATTACTGGCGAGTCCAGACGTGAAACTTTGCACGATTGTTGTATGCATATGTAAGCCCACATTCTATACGTACCGAGCTCTGGACTCGCGAGTAAACAGTGCATGGAGGGGCTTTCCGTCCGGGGGGTGCGGTTCACATAGGAAAACCGGCACGGACACGCGAGTTTGGCACCCCACCAAACTCCCGAGTTTAACCCCCGGACTAAGCAAGCTTTATTAATATGGTATAAATAGCGTATATGGCTTGGTATTTTGTGTTTTGGCGACTGTCGCGACTTTGACCAAACATCGCTATACGCAGCGAGCCCCAAACATGCTCGAGATAGTTGCCGTCGACGATACCGCATAGAGCTAATTGCTGTAGAGTATGGACTAAATCCGCGAGGTCTGAGGGACCGACATTTGTTAATTCTGGTCCCTAGCTCTGGCGATTTAGGCACGGGAAGCCAACTCAGCATGATGTTATTAGCTTATTAGACCATATACAGTTGATAGACCGGAAAGGGACAGGTCCGGGTAAGCTCGAACCGTGCTCCCCATGTGGGGTAAGATCTTCCATACTTTACCCCATGCCTCAATGTTGAAGAGCTCGACGAGAGCGTTCAATATCCGCGCTCAGAATTTCAAAAGGGTTTTTGGCTGCGAAGTTATGGGCCCCCAAAGTCGGGGGGACCCCCCACGGTTTCGTCAGCACCTGCGCGAGATTTCGTCTTGGGGCGCTCACAGACCAGCGGACCAACTTAGCTCGGTTTAGGCGTCAACATGGCGCTACTCTCCGCGGCCGCAACAGCAGTGAGCTGCGAGGTGTGAGCTACAAGAAGCTATGTAGCGAGGTTGCGGAGGTTTGGGGCCTCGGATCCCATTGCCCACAACTCCATTGCCCGCCCCAACCCGCCCCTGCCTCCCCACGCCCCCACCCCCCGGCCCCGACTTGTAAACCAGCAAGCAGACTGGTGCACAACTTGCACAACGTATTAGATCTCAGCAAGATATACTTATTAAGGCAATCCACATTAAGAACGGATGGTTTTGAGGCCTGTACGACAGGGGGGGGACCCCCCAACCCCCACGCCAACCCCCCCCCCCCCCCTCCCCGAGGTTTTGTGGCATGGGGTATGGAGTTATTGTTTGTACCCCCCCCCCCTGGAACTGCTGCTGGAACGCTTCGCTGGGGGGGGGCGCTCAGCTCAAAACGAATGTAGGTCAGGGCGATGAAACGGTGGAAGGTTGCGAGGGCGACGAGACCATCCGAAATCATCCAATCCGAGACTACCGTTGTCCGTACTACCCAGGTGTGACAGTAGGTTGGTCCCCAACTTTCCGGAGGTAAGCAACCAGAAACAATGCCAAGGATTCTCTCGTGCCCTTCAGTTCAGGGAGCTTTGGGGAAGTTCATACCGGAGCCGTGGCACCCACGACCTGACCACGACCCGGCAGCCATCCGGGGACCCCTGGCAGCCATCAGTGCAGCCATTGGATTCGCAAGTCCCTAGATTTCAATAGCACTCCCTCTGCGGAGATATGGGGTATAGGCTGAGCACGCGTATAGGCGCTGAAGTCATACGCACAGCGGCGGTGCGGTTGGCCCCGTAGCTGGCCGGGCCACCCAAAACAGGGGTTGGTGTTGGCTTGGCCCATCTAGCCTCTTTGCGTCCGCCGACTAAATGCCACCAGCGTATATGTGAACAGCTACACCAACATCAGCTTGTACGCACAAGGAACGAGGCCCCAGCGACCGAGAACGACTTGCGCACAGAGTCAGGAGGTGTTCGCCTCATGAAGCATTTAGGTTTGATACAATGCGCTTTATAATCGACGCAAGCGCGCAAGCTACGAAGCGCTGTTGCCATCAACCTGTCTTAAACACGCAGCGCTATGGTCGCTGATGCCTGCAAATGGAACAGAATTCAAAAAGAGATGTAAATGAATTTATAGCTCAGACTATGGAGTCACAGACGTGAAGAGCGACTCTGGGGCCGAGCACGGGCCGAGTCTGGAAGGCCACTCACATCGCTGCAGGCAATTAATGCTTTATAAAGATGCGGACATCGCCTACGCGCAGTGTTAAGAAATCGGTCCAGCAGAGACAGCAGCAGCGTATTTGGAATCCGGACCCCGCCCAAGTTCGCGGCCTGGCAGGGGGCCTGCGGCCTGGCGAATTGTGCGCCTTCCCGTGCCAGCCTGCGTGCGGCTTCTCATCCCTTCTCGCCCCTTCCCCAATCCCCCTTCCCCCTATCGTGCGCTCCTCACCTTGACTTGGCCTCCGCCTTACCTGCGTCCCTTTCCGCTAAGCCCTTTCCACCTGGGCCCCCCAGGCCCTTGGCCAGGCCCGTTCATCTCCCCTGGTGCCTTCCAGAAGCCCGCAGGTGGTGCATGATCCCGTCCAGTCCACAATATGATTGCGGTGTTACAGAGGGTACAACCCGAGCGTGCAAGCACACAAGGGCCGTCACAATATGGGGCACGCCCTATGACCGCCCTGGCGGCGGCGCGGTCTTGTCCAGCGGTCTCTGCGTCGGCCTGTCATTTTTCGCCTTGTTTGTCCGATCGAGTAGAGCCCAGCGCGTTTCCAAGTGGTTGCAGTGCACTGTTGCTCATTCAGCAAATATAACTTTCATAGCACCTCAGGTTTTGTGACAACCAGAACCAGGTGTACAACCGTGCAAAAAGGGCCGTTTTAGGAGTCCGACTTGTCGTCAAAAAATCGATTTGTTCATCGATATTCTCTAAGCTTTTGCCTCGTATATCTATGCGCATATATGTCCTTTGCACCAATGTCGTTTGCGGCGCGCATGCAAATGGCAAAAGGCCGTCGTGGCTGCCTAAAGTCGCAATGCCGCCTAAAACTAGGCGCTAGCGCTAAAACCTTCTGGACGTGTTAGACATACATGATCTCTTCTGCCGATATGAATCCTCAGGGTCTAAATAGCAGGAAGTCAGACGCGATTTTGCCCGGCCGACCGGCTCGAGGACGAGACTGCTCGGCCTGCAGCGCGCTACCTCATCAGAGGCCACCTCTTTCCAAAATGTATACAAACAACTGCAGTAACACTACACAGCCTGCCTATGTATTCCTGCTGCCACTCCTTCACCCCGCGCTTTCGTTTGTGAGGCAGAGTTGCAAGTGCGCGCGCAGTTTAGCCCACTATAAAAGATATGAAGATTCCTGCAGAACTGCTTGCGATGCAACCTCAGCTGCTGCGCAAGCGCGCCAGAAGCGAGGAGTCAGAAGCGGAGGGCGACCCGCTCACCTCTCCGAGCAGCATTGAACTCTGCGGGCCTCACAGGACAGCTAGCGACACGCTGCCGCCTGCAGGCATCACAGATACAGGTCCATTCGCCCGCTGCAGCCTACCTCAGGAGCCCGCGGAGCCTCCGGCATGTCCTTTTGACGCCGCGCCTTCTCCGAGGTCGCCGCGCCACGCGTCGAGGCCTTCATCTCCCGTGGTGGCGACTAAGGAGGTGCAGCGACTGTCGACTGACGCGTCACTATCGCGCTCTCCGCCAGTTGGCGTAACGGACGTGCTGGACGAGCCCGACGTATCCGAGCTGCACATGGCCAAACGCGCGCGCCGCTCCTTTAGCGCAAGCCTCTTTCATGGTTGCAGCAGGTCCCAGCTGCAGGCCATGACTCGGGAGCTGGAGGCTGCGGAGCGGCAGCTGCGGGAGGAGCTGCGGGAGGCGCGTCGCTCGTATGTTGGTCGAGTGTCCGAACTCGCACGCCGCGACTGCTGCGCTGCGAACAACTGGACACAGGCAGTCCGTGGAGGCTCGGAACTGCTGCCACCGGCACCGGTAGGCCCCGGCGCTCTCGCTGCAAAACAGCCCGCAGTCACCGCGGCCGCGCCCACGAGCGCAGTGGAGCAAACGGTGAGCGAGTGCGCCCAAGTGTTTGGCCGTACGTACATAGTTTGTGCTATTCATGGTTTTCATGGCCAGCCGGGATGCCCAATGCCAACCTAGCAACCATCCGGGCGCACGGGCCCGCAGAATCTTACCACCGTCCACGCCGGGCTTGCGCCCTGCGCTCCATCAAGCGCCCAACACCCATCCTTCCCGTTAAAGCGGGCCTCAAACCCCCTGCCTTCCGCCACCCGGCCTTGTCGCCTTTGCCTGTGCTTCGCTCGCTAGTTTGATTTCTTCGTTTAGAATGGCTGGTATTAACAAGCTCCACCCCCCGCCGGCCTTGCCTGTGTCCAACCCTTCACAGGCGATGCATGCGCCGCCGCGGCAGCAGCCCTCGGGGTCCTTCAGGTTCCCGCGGCTTCAGCCGTGCACCACCACGGCAGCAGCCGTCGCCACCGCCGCCGCCCCTCCTGCAACTGGACGCCGGCCTCCGACGCTGTCCCTGCCGCCGGCGGCCTCTGACAAGCAGCGGGCGGCGGCGCCGCTCTCTCGTGACGGCGTGCTTAGCAGTGTGATGGACATGCTGAGGAGCAAGGCTGCAGCCGCCGCCGCTGTGACGACCACCCCAATTGCCACCGCCGCAGTGGCGCAGCCGCCGCAGCGAATGGGCCCGCCGCCGGCGCGGCCGCCGACCGTTACCAGCAGCAGTAGGCTGCCGCCGACAGCAGGGCCTGCTGCTGCGTCGCTTTCACCGCTGCCCACGGCAGCAGCACGTGCGCCGGCAACGGCGCCGCCGCGGCCGCACTCCCTGCTGTTTCAGCAGCAGCAGCAGCAGGTGCGCCTGCAGCAGCAGCAGCAGCAGCAGCAGGCGCCACCGTCTACCGCAGTGGACGTGCTGCTGCCGGGCAGCGCTGCTCGGCGGGCGGGTGGTGCTCCCTTTGCGGCACGTTACCAGCATCAGCAGCACCAGCAGCATCGGCTGCAGCCGCAGGCGGTTACAGGACAGTCATTGCGGCGGGCCGCTGCGCCTGAACTGGTCGACAGCGGCTTCTGCACTCGTGGCTGCTAGCTACCTTGTCAATTGTGCTTTCTCAGCTTTGCTGTTGGGGCAGCAGCGGCGGCGTTGGATGCTGCAGCGGCGGAGGGGAAGGGAGCGGAGTCGCATTCCAGGCCTTCATCATTTGTGGGGCCAGGCGGTCGTTGCGAGCTTCTGGGTAGTGGCAGGCAGAGAGCTGATGACGGGGGCGATCGACCATCTGTTTGAACGAAAACGGCCATGAAGCCATCTTATCTACGTCTGGCTGGGCTGGGCTGCGTTGCTTTGGCGGATGGCGCACACGGCGCTGCCACCCGGCCGGGCCCCACACGCATGCACGCACGCACATCGCATGCATGCATGCGCCACTGCCGGCTGCACGTCACCAATAGGACCTGCAGGTGGTGCCAGGCGGCGGGCCGCCTCTGTCGCTCGGCCACAAACTAACACTGTGATGTCGGCCTGGCATTTGCAGGATGCATGCATGCATGTACAAAACAGAGTGCTCGGGTGGTTTGGTGTGTCGGTCAACTGTGTCTGTTGCTGCACAGGTGACCGGCATGTGAGGATAACGGCGTGCTTTGCATTTGATGTACGAGAGGTTCGACATGTGTGTGCGTACACGTGTGGACGGTTGCAGGAGTTCAAACATGCTGCATGGGCAGCTGCTTAATTATATTATAGGGAGTAAAGCATGGAGGGGTGGGAGGGGGAGATTTTAATCGGGGCTGCCGTCCTGCCCCCTTATGAGACCGGGACTTGTGCACTGGCGGGCAACCCACCGCGAGGCAGGGGACACACATGTCAGTGCGCATGTGCACGCGAGCACTTGCGTGGAGGTAGGGGCCAGCCGAAATGCACGTGGCCAGACTCGCACCTACATACGACCAGTACTGCACCGGCCACGTCAGTTGCGCCCATCGAGGTGTACACCAGGGTATAATACTATGGTACTATGTGTACCGTACTCGCTGAAACCGGTGGCGAGCGTCACGCGAACCCCGTGACGCCTCGGGTAATGTAGCTCCCCAGCTTCCGGGGATGCATCATGCATGCATGTTCGATGGTAGGGGGCGGGGGGAGAGAGTCTTGCATCATAGACTGCATGCGTGGCTTCATGCTATGTGAAATGAACTGGGTACTGGCCACAAAGGCAGGCGGGAGGTTGTCACTTGCATGACACGGCAGTCAAGGCATAGCTGGTGTGGATTGGCTTACAAGTGACCGCACATCACGGCGGCGGGCTTATGGGGAGTGAAGTGGCACTGCTTGATGAATTGCTTGCTGTGACGGGCTGCTGTGAGAGCTTGTCGGTGGCATGTCAAGCACTAAAGGCGTGTGGCTGGGCTCCACGCTTCATCCGGTGTGTGTCCCAGAGATAGGGCGTGAGGAGGGATTGACGGATGGTAACCCCTGATGGTAACGGTCGTCAGATGCAACGGATGGTAACGGTATATTAAAAACGTGAAAGGATGGAAGCACAAAGGGTTGCTGCGCGGTGTTATTTGGTTGTGGCTACGTAGCCTTACGCAGATGCTAGGACTTTCCTGGTCTACTGCACTGCTGGCGCCTAGCCTCTCGTATGTGTGGGTGCAACAGCGTGCAGGCGGTGTCGGACGGTGGCTCATCACAAGGCTCATCATAGTGCCAATCGACCGACGGCTCCCCCGACACTTTGCTAAGCGCAGTTTCTTCGCACATATGAAAAGCTCTCATGGAGTTGGCAAGGGGCAAGAAGGCATATGAAAAGCTTGTAACAATGGCTACAAAGACTGCTTATAGCTCTGCCCTGCCCGATCACCAACACTGGTTTTGAATGTCCAAGGTGGCGGTGGGGAAAAAGGACGGGAAGCATGTTAGCGTGCGCTGCAGCGAATGCAGGAAGCCAGCAACCAATCATACAACGACACGGCACACGCGCGCATAGCAAGCTGTAGTGCAAACCGCATGGACTCATGGAGACTTCTTCATGCGTGGGTTTGGCAGGTAGGCTCACCTTGTCACGCCCATCTGCCGGTTCCAGGCTAACTTGCCACCTGCCCCATTATACTGTCCGCTGAAACTAGGTCGCGTATCGGTGCAGGGGCTGACGCAAGCGCCTTGCTAGCACTGGGGTACTGGACGGGTCCGCGGAGCTGGCATAGGAGAGGGAGCAGGCCCTGAACTCAAGACAGCGCGCGAGGATCTCAATCGGCGTGAGAACGTTGGTACATATCATATCTTGTTCGTGCGGGTGTCATTAGGAACGGCGGATTTAGCAGGGATCCCGGGCCGACCCATTTGAGATCCTGGCATGCCTGGGTCCAGAATTCTGGGGTCCATAGTAAGGCCACATGGATGCTGTAGCGAATTGATGCCGGGCACGTGGCTGCCGGTTGCATTATTGTGGGCCTTTGAGGACCTGCTGCTGCTGCTGCTGCTGCTGCTGCTGCTGCTGCTGCTGCTGGTAGCCTCCAGGGGTTCCTGGTCGCCCTGGTGACCTCGGCAGGTGCATACTCGTGCGTGAGGAAGGGGCAGCAGGGAAGGCCCAGCATGAGTGGGTTGCTCTGCCATTCCCATGCCCACAACATGCACGGCTCCAGGTGCCATAGACTTCCCACAGCAGGCCATGGTGAAGCTGTGTGATTGTTAGGCTCATGGGTGTTTCAGCGTGAGGCTGGGGTTGCAACCTGTTGCAGTACCTTGCCTACACTTTACAGTCCTCCTACTGCGTGCCGCAGTCGAGGCCATGCCGGCTTGCTTCCATTGCGTCGGCACTGCTTTGAAGAGCAAGCGCTGATAAGATTATTTCGGGTGCGTGGTCAGGAGGTTCCTGTGTCCGTGCTGAAGTGTGTGCGCCCAATGGCAGTTGAGCATGGAAAAGGAGGGGCGCTCTCGCGACTGATTCTGTCAGCCATGGGTTACAACCTGCAATGACGCGCACTCCCGGTGCGCGGTATGTAGCCACTGCCAAAAGCATTGCCGGCCCTCATTGAGTCCCAAACCAGTACTTCCCGCACACCGCGGCTCCTGTAGCCAGTAGCGCTTTGTGCGCGTCTCGTGTCCATGTATGTCCGTCACTGTCCGAAACTCGCACATGTTGCCGTAGCTGGCATCGCATCCTCTCCTTCTTCGTGTCCTCCCATCCACAAAAAATTACAAGCTCGCAAAAGAGCGGCACTGCGTTAACACAACCGTCATACTCGCGCGCCAGCAGCCCGGTTATTGCTTGTTGCGGTTCAGCAGGATGGAGAGGTTGGCCTGTGGGGAGGGGTTGGTCGGGGTTGGGTGCGCGGTGAAAGAAGTTGGCGTGTCGCCTGAGGCAAAGGGCGATGACGCGTTGCCCCCTCTTTCCCAACCATCCTTCAGCCTGCCAGCAATGCCTCCGCCAGTCAGGCCGCCAGTCAGGCTAAACCCATACCAGGCCGCCAATCCGAAAACCCTTTCCCGACCCTCCCCCTTCCCTTTCCTGCAGTCTAGAGCAACGGGACTGCCTTTCCAGCTCTGCGGGATAGGTAAGTCGGCTCTGGATACTCTGGACACAGATTCCCTTCGCCACCTACACAGCCGCCCCCTGCCAGCCCTGCCCGTCGCACACTGGCACGCACCTGCATCTCTGACCAGCCCATCGCGCTGCCCTCGCGCGTGGGGTCCCAGGACGCGCTCAGCGCACCGTAGGTGATGCCGAACAGGCCGCCGCCAAACGTCAGCACCTGCAGGTGTGGGGGGAGGTGTGGGGGAAGCAAGCAAAAGAAAGGTGGGTCCCGAAGCGCGGCGCCCCAAGCGCGGGATGCAGACGCAGCGCGCACCGATCAGGCACGCCTTCGTTCACGGCAGTTGGCAGCCCGGGGAAGCCGGTGCAGCCCGGGGGAAGGCCCGGGGGGATCCAGGCGGCTGTCGGGGGCGCCCCACATGACCGGCCGGCGGCCGCGTGGCGCACGGCATCATCATCACCATGATTCCCGCCCTGCCCGGAAGGCCGCTGCCTGCACCTGGCAGCTTGCAGCTCAAACCCCAAACCCCGGACCCCTTCTGTGACCAACTCACTTGGGACACGTACACGATCCACAGCGGGTACTCAATGTCCATCACCACCTGCGCGCGGGGTGGGTGCACAGGGGCACACGGGCACACCGGTTGGCCGCGGCAGGAGCCCCCAGCCCACGCCAGCGGCCGGCGGCCGGCCCTTCATCTCGGTCTCTGTCTCTGTCTCTGTCGGCTGGCGCACCGAAGCCGCCCGGCCACCCACCAGCCCGCCCTGGCACCACAAGAACCTAACCCCGCCAGCGCCCACGTGCGCCTTCCCTTGCAGCACCCAACCGTTAACCCGCAACAGCTGGACTCCTCCCACCACCACCACCGCTTCCTTCAGGTTGGTTTAGTTTGAGCTGGTAACCACAACCCCACCACCCCAGCGGCCCCTTCGCCAAGCGTTCTTTCCTCTTCCAGCACTCCACCCACCCAACCCCCGAATTGTTTTCTGTCAAAGAAGCACGTGACACCTGAACCACCCCGGTTCCTCCTCCGCCAAGCAGCAGCAAACCAACCCCCACGACGCCCTCCCCGGACGCTCCCCTTTCCTGCAGCACCCCTGCCCTGCAGCAGCACCCCTCACCCAACCCTTCCATCCGGCAGCACCGCACCGCACCGCGCCGCACCGCACCGCACCGCACTGCGTTACAACACCCACGCACCCGCAGGTAGTAGAACAGCGGGAACAGCGCCATGCCGGTGAACACGGGCACGCCCGTGAAGACCAGGATGCGGCGGAACATGCGGTCCACCACCACCTGCGGCGTCTCGCGCACCACGGCGCGCCGCGCCGGGGCCGGCGCCGCGGGCTCGGGCTGCTGCTGAGGCGCCGCCTGCTGCTGCTGGGCCTGCTGTGGCTTCGCCTGCTCCTTCTGCGGGTGATTGGCCACGAGTGTGCACGGGACAGGGTTGCAGTCGCTGTGCGCACGGTGTGTGCCGCAGACCTGTGTTGCAGATCCCCCCGCCCGCATCTCCAGGCTACCGACGCGACGGCTCAAGCTGCATTCACAGCATCGCGACGGCTAGCCGTGGTCGCGGCGCCGGACCCAAAACGGTGGCAGGTAGCGCTTCATGCAAGGCCTCGCCACACACCTTCGGGTCGCCGAAGCCTTTAGCTGCCGCCATAGGCGTCATCAGCACGCGTGTGCATCGCCGGCCCTGCTGCAGACGCGTCGACGACGATGCGCAAAATGGTCGCACTGAAAGGGAAGCCATTTTCTTGAAGTTAAATGCTGAAACAAAGACTTGCGTGTTGTACTGATTACTTATGACTCTTACAGCCTTCCATTGTCAGGAAATTGGCCGATTCGGGCCAGATTGAAGTTGCGGGGCCTCGCTTGCTGGGCAGTTCCATGGAAATATAGCTGCAAACTTGTATATCAATTCCTTTCTAGTGTCATTTTTACGCTTGAAGCGCTCTCGTTGTGTTTTGATAGCACCTTGGGGTTCACGTTCCCCGTCAACACTATCCTAAGTTAGTTTTGCAGCATTTCACACGTATGCATTTCGGCCGATCGAACAAACCGTGCCGATAGCCAGCTAGGCGGGGCATTCTGCCCCGTCTGGCCACTCGAGGGAATGCCGGGGCTAGGCGCGCTCTGGGACAGCCTGGTGGATTGCATATGCAGGCCTCCAAGGTAAGGAACTGCCTACCGGAGAGCCGTGAGCGGCATTTTCTGCAATCTTCGCGCCCGTGCAGCTCGGCAGGCGGGGTCAGGAAAGCTACAGGGGGGCAGCAGGCAGAGTATCAAGTTCGCTGTCCGGGAAAACCGAGGACAACTCGGTTACTCGCTGTCAGGCGTTTCTGACGGCACGGCGCCGTTTCCTAACCCGTTTGCGGCCCCAGCTCCTTTCGAACCGTTCCCTCCCTTTCATCCATCCTCCCGCTCCGGAAGGGACGAGTACGTGTATCCGGATGAGCTGGTTGGAGGCAGGCGCGGCCTGTTCCGCGTGGGCCGCTACGCGGGCGTGCGCGAGGACCTGACGCTGGTGAGCTCCAGCTATGAAGGATACGGTGCCGGGCCTTGTTTACCGTAGTAAGAGCGGCACCCAGTTTCGCAACAGCCAGCCCAGGGCGCGCCAGGATGGGGCACCGACACAGCCGGCCCAGCTCTGGGGACAATGGCGCAGGCGGCTCGAGAGGGGGGGGCGTGGCTGGGTGCGTGGCTGAGAAGTTTTTTTCCTGCGGGTGGTGTTGGCTCGGGCGTTCGCGCTTGCATGTCCCATCGCCCTTGCCGAGACCCTGGCCTGACGGGGTTGTAATACCCACCATCGCATGCCGTGCATGCTGCTATTGGTGCCGCTGCTATTGCTGCCGCTGCTGCTGCTGCCGCCGCGTCAGGTGAACAAGCGCGGCATGCGGCTGCAGTGCAGCCACTACTTCCCCAAGCACGTGCGCGGGCGGGACGGCCGCCTGCCCTGCGTCATCTACTGCCACTGCAACAGCGGCAGCAGGCGGTGGGCCGGGCAATGGGGAGGGAGGGTGTTTGGGGTCATTTCATGCCAGAACCCAAGCCAGGCCAACCGAGAAGGGGTTGTAATTATCATCCATCGTGTGTGTGTGGGTGGGTGGGGGGGCTGGCAGGCCGCGGCTGAGTTGAAGCAGTCTTCGAGGGGATTGGACTTGTATTGTATAGGACGGGATGCATCTGGTGGTGCGGGCGGGTGGGCTGGACCGGTGATGTTGGGCGGCGCAAAGCCCAGGTGCCAGTTCACCACATTTGGACGTGAGCGTGTCTTTGTCTTGCCTCCATGCATGCAATGCCTGCCTGCCTGCAGGGATGCGGAGGAGGCGATCTGTGTGCTCATACCGCGCGGCGTCAGCGTGTTCGCCCTGGACTTTGCGGTGCGTGCGTGTGTGTGTGTGTGTGTGTGCGTGTGTGTGTGTGTGGGGGGGGGGGGGTTGTAAATACCAGCCCATTCTAAACCAAAAACCAAACTAGCGAGAGGGCAGGCAGCGCCCTGACGGTTGATGGGGGGCCGCGAGGCACCATTGCGCGCCCATTGCCCGCTGGTTAGGCTGCTTGCCCTGCATGGGACTGCCGCACCACAAGCGGCGGCTCACACGTCCACCTGCACGGCGCGCGCGCGCACACACACACACACAGGGTCGCCGCACCGCACGAATTGTCCTCTGCCTGCTGTTCTCTCCCTTGTGATCTCTAACACACACAGGGTCGCCGCACCGCACCGCACTGCACCGCATGCATGCACAGGAAATGGCTTCGTGCGCTGTTTCGTGCTCTGTTGCGCTGTGCAGCCAGCGCCCCACAACCCGCGGCCTGGGCCACGGCCTCGCCCCCGTCACCCCCCGCCCCCGTCGTCTTTCATTTAAACGTGCATGGCACCCCCCGCCCCGTGTACGCAACCCCTACAGGGCAGCGGCCTGTCGGAGGGCCAGTGGGTGACGCTGGGCGCGGAGGAGGTGGACGACGTGGAGGCGGCGGTGGAGCACCTGCGCGCCGGCGGCCGCGTCAGCTCGCTGGGGCTGTGGGGCCGCTCCATGGGCGCGGTCACGGCGCTGCTGTACTCGCAGCGCGACCCCTCCATTGCGGGCATGGTGCGTGGCGTGGCGTAGTGCGTGGCGTAGTGTATGGCGTAGCGTGTGGCGTAGTGTGCGGCGTAGCGTGTGGCGTAGTGCGTGGCGTAGTGCGTGGCGTAGTGGCGTGTCGTGTGGCGTGTGGGGTGCGTAGCGTTGGGGAGTCCACTCGTGGTTGGGCAGGGGTCTACCAGCCGGGCTCGGGCGGCGGCGGTCCGTGCAGCTGGGGGCCTGCCGACCTGCCGTGTGTGTTTCGGAGGCGGAGCGGTCGTAGGGGCGCCGGTGTGCAAGAGGCGCCTGCACTAGCAGGTGCGCCTCGGCCAGCATCACAGCGGTGGGCCGCCCGGCTGCCCCCAGCGCCCATGCAACCCTCCCCCCTCTCCTGCCCCTCCGCCGCCTCCGCCTCCTCCGCCTCCTCCTCCTCCTCCGCCGCCGCCAGGTGCTGGACTCACCCTTCAGCCGCCTGACGGACCTCATGATGGAGATCGTGGCGGAGCAGCGCCTGCCCATCCCCCGGCCCCTGGCCAAGCTGGCGCTGGCGGCCATGAAGCGCTCCGTCAGCAAGCGGGCAGGCTTTGACATCAACAAGGTGGGACGGGGGGCGGGGTAGTACATTCCAGAAACCAAAGCGACCGGCGGGGGGGGGGGCCGGGACCGGGGCCGGGTTGGTTCATCCACGTCCATTTTCCCCATTCGACAATTGCAAACCCCAAATCCAGAACCATGGGGTGGGTGGGGGGGGTTGACAGGAGGAGCTCCTTCCCACAGCTACCTACCTGCCCAGGCCCACCCCCACGGCGTCGCTGCGTGCCAAAGCGCTGCTGCCCACCGAAGCCCCGGCGTCCACCCCGCCCCCTGCACCCCTGCACCCTGCACCCATGCACCCCGCGCCGCCCCCCGGGCACGTCGGCACTTCATCTTCTTACTGACCCACACCGTCCACATGGATGGCTACGCCTTTTCTTCTTAACTCAGAATGCGCTTAAACATGCATGGCACCCCCACTTCACAAAATGTGATACACACCATCCTATGGATGGCTTACCCCCCATAAGTATCTCTGCCTTACATTTGCTGCCATTGCCTGTCGCTCGCTAGTTTGGTTTTGGTTTAGAATGGGCTGGTGTTTACACCCCACCCCACCCCCTTCCGGCTGCCAGGTGTCGCCGGTGGACGTGGTGGCGCAGTCCTACATCCCGGCGCTGTTCGGGCATGCGGTGGGCGACACGTTCATAAAGATCAGCCACGCGGAGGCGCTGCACGCCGCCTATGCGGGAGACAAAAACCTCATTCGGTGGGTGGATGGGTGGGTGGTGTGGGTGGGTGGGTTGCCCCGCGTACGGTAGCTCATCATAACTCACGCGATGGGCCATCCAACGGCTTGCACCTGCAGGTTTGACGGCGACCACAACAGCCGTCGGCCCGAGTTCTTTTACAACAGGTGTGTGCGCGAGCCGAGCCTGCCTACCTGGCCTGGCGCCGCGTGTATGCCACCGGACACGTCGCCACCCACCCAACCCACACCCCTGCTTGTGCTAGTGACCAGCCACACGTTGCTCGTCTCGGTTCAGACCCCGCCCCGTCGGGCCTACCACAGGTCGGGCCTACCAAACAACCTAGGACGCCCCCGACTCCTCCTCCTACCCACCTGCGCCCTCTGCCCCTGCCTGCCCCTGCCTCTGCCCCTGCCCCTGCCTCTGCCCCTGCCCCTGCCCCCGCCTCTCTCCCCCCGCCTCTCTCCCCCCGCCTCTCTCCCCCCGCCTCTCTCCCCCCGCCCTGCAGCGTGTCCATCTTCTGGCACAACACGCTGCAGCTGGAGCACCTGCTGGAGCCCGCGGACCTGCCGCCCATGCGCGCGCTGGCGGCCGGCGCCGCCGCCACCGGCCCCACCGCCGCCCTGGCAGCCGCCGCCGGCGGCGCAGCCGCCATCGCGGGCGCGCCGCTGCTGGCGGCGCAGCCGCGCATGCTGCGGCCGCCGTCCTCCTCCTCCAACGGCGGCGGCGGCGCCGCCGCCGCCGCCGCCGCCGCCTCCGGCTGGGGGCCTTTGGGCGGCAGCCCACACTCACAGGCCGCCGGACGCCAGGGGTCGGGCGGCGCGTCGCCGGCTGTGTCGCAGCACGGCGGCGAGGGGGCCCTGGGCGGCGGCGTGCGCAGCAGCACGGGGCTGGGGGGCGGCGGCGGCGGCGGTGCCGCGACGGACGACGACGCGGAGGACGTGTCGGCCCTGGGCGCGGCGGCGCGCTCGGCGCCGTGGGAGCCGCGCATGTGGGAGTGGGACCTCGACCGATCCCTGCTGGAGCGGCAGCGCTTCCGGAGGTGGGCTGGCTGGCTGGGTGGGCGGGTGGGGCCTGTGGGCGGGGCGATGGCAATCGGCATGGGCGCGGGAGGCAGCAATCCATGCGGACGGTGTGGGTCCAATGGAAGTTGAAGTGCCAACGTCCGGGGGTTTGGGGTGGGGTGGAGGTAGTTCATCTCAGGGCGGCGCGGTTTAGGCAGGCAATCCGGGGCAATGGTTGGGTCGCAGGGTTGCTCCGGCCGTCAAGGCAGGCAGGTAGGAGAACCTGCCACTGTACTTCACACAGCCCGGGCATGGGGGTCGCAACTACCACCACCACCACCACCACCACCACCTCTCCACAGGATGGCGGGCGGCCTGGCGGACCCCGCCACCTCGGCGCCCGGGCCCGCCACGGGTGCCACCGGCGCAAATGGTGCAGGCGGCAGCGACAGCGGGCCCGGCGGCGGCGGCGGCGCCACCGGCGGCGGTGCTACCGGCGGCGCCACTGGCGCCAGCGGTCCCAGCAGCGGCCACCGCTGCAGCGGTTTCCGCAACAGCACCGAGCTGGCGCACCTGCTGTCCCACGCCTCCGACAGCGTCGTCATTGCCAAGCTGCTGGGCGCGGAGCCGAACTACGGCCGCAGCGCGCAGCCGCCGCCGCCGGGGGCAGCAGCAGGAGCAGCAGCAGGAGCAACACCCGGAGCAGGAGCAGCAGGTGATGGCGGCGGCGGCGGCGGCGGCGTGTTAGGGGGCGCGGGGTCCCAGGGCCTGGGGTACGACCTGGGCATGTTTGCCTCCAGCGAGGAGGAGGAGGACGCGCAGCTGGCGGCGGCGCTGCAGCTGTCGCTGATGGAGGCAACAGGCATGAGGCTTGGGGAAAGCAGCCCCAGCAGCACGGCCAGCCCGCGCCTCGCACAGGGACAGGGGCAGACGCAGGGGCAGGGCTGCGTGCCGCTGTCGCTGTCGCGGCAAGCCTCATCCAGCATTGCAGCTGCGCCGGCAGGGGCAGGATTAGGGGCACGGGCAGGCGAGGTGTCAGGCGGCACAGCGACGGCGGGCGGGACAGCGGGCGTGTCACAGTCCACGGCAGCCGCGGCGTCTGGCAATGGAGTGAGCACCGGCGGCAGCGCGAGCTCTGCGGCTGTGATGCCGCACGGCGCAGCGGATGGCAGGGGCGCGGCTGCGGGGGCAGCGGCTGCCGGCGGCGGCGGTGGTGGCGGTGGCGGCGGAGCAGAAGTGTCGCTGTTAGGCGACCTGGTGCCTAACAGGAGCCTATCGTAAGTTTCGGTGTGTTGATATCAGGCCCACACAACAGCGCCTTGCTGTTGTACTGGCTGTGCCCCGACGTCTGGCTGAGGCCCAGCAGACAAAGAGCCAGCAACATGCGTGTGTGTGTGTGTCAGAGTTCACAAGGAGTTAACAAACAAATCAAAGACCGTGTGTGTTAGAGATCACAAGGGACCGTGTGTGTGTGTATGTGTGTCCTGTGTGTCACAGGCTCGAGGAGGCGCGGCCCCCGGCTCGCCTGCAGCCGCTGCCGGCCGGCACGCTGTCCGGCCCCCAGTACGAGGAGCCCAGCCCGCTGGCTGCGGCCGCGGCCCGCCTGGCCAGGCCAGGCCTGGACCCGCTGCTCAGCGCGCCGGCGCCTGGGCCCGCGCTGGCCTCGCCCCAATCACCCTCCCCCTCATCTGCAGCGGCGTCATCGTCGGCGGTCTCGGCGGCCGCCTCAGGCTCCGCCTCCGCCGCGGCTTCAGGGCCGCAGGGCAGGGCGCCGCCGGGCAGCAGCGGCAGCAGCAGCGGCGTCGCCACTGGCGCTGGGCAGGTGCAGGTGCGCGGCGGCGCGGCGGCGGCGCCGGCGGCGGCGCCGGCCGGGCGCAGCGGGCGCCAGGCGGTGCCGGGACCCAGCCTGTATGAGTTGTACAGCGAGCAGGAGCTACTGGCATTGGCGGTGCAGCTGTCGTTGCAGGAAGCGAACGCGGCTGCAGCAGCTGCGCCTGCGGCGGCGGCGGCGGCGGCAGCGGTCCAGCCGCAGGCCCGGGCCGCGGGGCCGCCCGAAACCTCCCTCATATGAACATGCTCTTCATCCTTATGAACTGACGGGACCGCCCATGGTATCGCATGGTAGTAATGAACCGAAGATTGCGCGGAACGGTACGCAAGTAACGCTCAAGATCAGCCGGAGGGAGGGCGCAATAAGTGCCCTTGAGTTCGAGTTTCTGGGTTCGGGACCACCAACCCTGTGAGACTTGGACACATCGCACACCGTATCACGGCTAGAGTTGGCACTGGGGCGGGGCCTAGACTCTTTCACGCAATCGCACGCTAACTCGACATAGGCAGGATGATCCACGTTGAGGGGTTCGCTGCGGCTGGTCCTCAGGTGGTGCTCAAATGGCATCAACCGTCATGCGCCATTATCGGCAGCTGCGTTGGTCGTCCTAGGACGCATAATAGTGTGGAGGGCAGGCGGGTTAAGCGGCATAGAACCTCTATGTCTTGGATATGGATTCATTAGATGGCCGGCGCATCGGCAAACTTAGGACTGCTGGGAGGCAAGATGACTACGCGCCACTTCCAAGCAGGTCGAACCTAGACCCGAGCTACGAGCCCCGCGTGACAGCCATGAATGATGAAGCCACCAAATGTCAGCGTGCACGCGTGTTGTTGATGACTGTCATGGAGCGTAGCTGCGGGGGGCCGCTTGCGGTCCAGGCCGGCGCGCTGATGAAGTAAGGCATTGGCCGCGTGGCACGCCGACAGGCGCCGCGGGAGACTGCAACTTGGACGCGTGGGACGATGCAGTAGATTGCAGCACACCTGAACTTGCAATCTTGCATTTGACCCGGCTCGCGCGATTATTTCAGTGCCCTCCACCGGTGCGATCAGCGCCCCCACGGTAGGCCATCCGTGGCTCAACCTCGAAGTAGTGCTCATCCGTGGACGCTGCACGCCTGCCTGCAGGTGCGATGTCTCCCGCTATCGCGTGCTGCGTGGCGTCGCATTGTCTGTGGTGGCATTGCCTGGCCGGGCGCCCGGAGTGTGAGGAAAGCGCGGCAGCAAAACGCTCCAGCAACCTCTGTCGGTACAGGTACAGCGGGCACTTATCAGCCTCTGCCCCTCTTGTGTATGTTTGCTGTTTGTGCGTGGGCCGTTAAGACGGGAAAGCTGACCTGCTTATGCGACACTTGCGGAAACCTGTTCCCTTTCTTACGGGTACGATCAGTGCCCCCACGGTAGGCCATCCGTGGCTCTCGCCAACGCGGCGTCCTCACACGCGAATCATGTGTTGGGCTTGCACCTAGAACAGGCGGAAGTTGGGCAGGCTTTTCTGCGCGAGCCGCCACAAGTCCGGCGACAAGTCCGCGGTGATCGTTTACAAAGCGCGTTACGTGGCAATTACGGACATCCCGCGCCATTCAACAACCTTCTACCCTGTCCCAAGCAGTCCGTCAGCTTCAAGCTCCTATGAATATCGTAGTCACGCTACCCAGTGCCATCCTACAAACCTGCAGCGCCTGTCCGCGGCCTGGTGGGCAACCACCGCCCTCTGTCGCCCACTTGCCGTTGAGCCAAGCCGGGTGCCCCACTCTATTATGTGCCCTACACCACCAACACGGCCACATCAAGACGCAGCTCAACCCACACGCCCACGTTCCTGTCAGCGGTTTAGTGTTCGACAAGCATGAACCGAACATCCCGGTGGGCGTACGCAAACGCTCCCACGCGCCTCCTCGGCTCCTCCATCACACAAGGGCGCGTCGCCACACTACCGCGCATGGGCCCAGACTCCTCCAGAAACACACAAGTACCAGCCAGCCGCGTCATGTGCTGTACGTGTGCTCGCGGCGCGGCGCCAGTCATTCGATGCACGCCCACGCTCAAAGAGCAACGGCGCTGCCGCTTGTGCAGCTGCATGAACGCCCTTTGCCCCGTAGCATCCTCAGCCGGCCGCCGGCCGAACTTCGCCGCCACCGCTCCTCGTGCTCCCCTCGCCTAATTGCTGCCGCCGAGCCCATCCCCATCCTCCAAGCACAGGTCCCATCATGCTGCGCTAACCTGCTACCCCGCTCCCTGCCTAGCCGCCCGGCCTGCCCGCCTGATATCTTGCCCATACGGGTTACCCTGCTTTGCTGCTGTTTAGAAGAACTTTGAGTATTGGCGCTTGATGGCGCGCGTCGACTGCTTGAGCGCCTCGTTGTTGTTCCTGTGAGTGACGGCACAAATGCACATCAAGACCCCGTTTGTGTGGTGCCAGATGCTCCCCAGGCCTAGACACACCAAGCACAGCAACGCATGATTAGCTGCCCGCTTCAGAAATCCGTGCCGTGCCGTGCCCCCCGCCCCGCCCCGCCCCGCCCTGCCGAGCTCCCGAGCCAGCCCCGGGCTCGGGGCCAGGTGCTCACCGGAGCATGGAGCAGAACTCCAGGTAGTCGATTAGCCCGTCGCCGTTGGTGTCGGCGGTGGCAAGCAGCTCCTTGGCGTCGTCGTAGATGCCGAACTTCTTCAGCTCCTGCTCCAGCTCCGACACGCTGATGGTGCCGCTGCCGTCCTTGTCGATCTGCTTGAAGGCCTGCGCGAGCGAGAGGGCACGCGGAGGGAGGGAAGCGGAGGGAAGGAGAGGGCAGAGTACGTGGCGTCAGCAGTGAGGCCGGCTGGCAGGGTAGCGGTGGTCGTGGTAAAGATGACCAGCCTAAAGTTGCCAGTGCAGGCGGCTTAAACCCGTTCACAACAACGACGGCTTCCACCCCCATTGCGGGGCCCTCATCTTCCATCTTTCCACTCTTTCCCTGTCCGGCCCTTCTCACTGCCCACCAAGGCGCAGCTCCTGGACACACCCGCCTGCTGCTCCAGCGCCCCCCCCCTGCCCAGGCACCCGCCCTCCCAACCACCATGCACATGTCAGTGCCCCCCTACCACACGGCCCCCTACCTAACCACACGCCCGCGCGCCCGCCCGCACCTGCTGAAGCAGCTCCTCCTTCTCCAGCTTAGATAGGTGCATGGTGGCGGCCACGAACTCGTTGTAGTCGATGAGGCCGTCGCCGTCCACGTCCGCAATGGCCATCAGCTGCTGCAGCTCCACCTGTGCGCGCGGCGTGTGGGTATGTACCGTGTTGAGCGGTGAAGGAACCGGCGACACGCTCCCTGCCATGCTTTCTTCCGTGCTTGACGGGTTCCACATCGCTTCTCTGCCCCGTGGCCAAGCAAGGGCTCCGGTGCACGCACCTGCCCCTGTGTGACCCCGTAACTCCACCCCGAAACCCAACCACGCCCTCCGCCCGAGTAGTGACCGCCCCGCCCCCCGGGCAGCCGGCCTTACTAGACCCGTCCTCCCTGCCGCCATTCTCTTGGAGCGAACCCACAGTCCCACCCCCACACCCTCGTAAAAGCGCGCCCCCGTCCGTTCCGCCGTCGGTCCTGGGCGCCTACCTCGTTGATCTTGTGGCCCCACTGCGCCAGCGCCTTGCGCATCTCCTCCACCGTGATGGTGCCGCTGCCGTCCGCGTCGATGGACTTGAACAGCTCTTTCAGACCTGCGGCCCAGAGCAAGGCAGTGGTGATGAGGTAATGGCAAAGGCCAGTGGCCGAGGGACAGGGTCCGTCAGGACCATGGCTCTCCACACCCCCGCACCTCCCCCTCTCCCAGTATGCATCCATGGTTGCTTCCTCTCCGCCATCCAGGTTCCACACCCGCCGCGCCCTACCCCGTGCCCCACCCAAAATCGCCCCTCCCACCCCGGTTCCGGGTCTACTGTACACTGGTCAATGGTCGACTTGGTTTCTGGAACGATTAAACCCCCCGCACCGCCCCCCGCTATTTTGGTTTGGCATGGGCTAATATTTACATCCCCCCCAACCCCCGCACGCACCCGCGATCTCGTCGGGCGTCAGGTGCTGGCCGATGACCATGAGGCAGGCCTTCTTGAGCTTGTTCATCTGCGCAAACTGCTTGAGGCGCTTGAGCACCACGCTGTCCAGCGCAATGTCCAGCGCCACGCCCTCCTTGATCAGCCACTCGTGCTTGAGGATCTGCGCCGCGGTGGCGCGCTTGGTCACATCCTGGTCTAGCAGCCGCTTCACGCAGTCCTTGGCGGCCTCGCTGATCTTGGGCCAGGGGTCCGTCTTGAAGTCAATGTGGCCCTGCGGAAAGGAATCAAGGGAGGGTGAGGTGGGGCTGGTGGTGACGGGCGAGATGCACTTCGTCAAGAGGAGGTGGCGGGGTGGGGTTGTGTCGGGTGGGTACTTGATTCCAGACACCAAAGCGACCATTGCAACCCAAGAAACCGGGGTGTGGGGCGGGGCTGGGGGGGGGGGCCTGGGTGCGGTAGAGAGAGGGGCGCGGGCTGGTGGGTAAACCGGTGCTGGTCGTTCCGCCCAGGCCTGGTTCGCAATTGCGAATCCAGTATGCCAGCAAGCGGCGCGCATACCGCACACCGTGCAGCTCTGCGACCTCGATTGCATGTTAAAGCTGGCAGCTTATGTGAAACCCGGTGTCGTCTATCCCCTGCGTAGCCACTACCCCTCAGCAAGGCTCTCTGCACCACAGTCTCCAGGGGGCCCCGAAGACACCCTCCCTCCCAATGCAGCACAGTGATTCTCACAATAACAGACCGGTTCCCTTGCCCACATCGGCCCCCAACCCCGATTCCCTCTCCGAGCCGTTTCCCCATCTCGGCTGACCTCCTTCCCCTTCCCTCGCCTATTCCCTCCCGCCCAGCCCGGCAGTGGCCACACGCCACCGTCCGCATATCACCGCCCGCATACCACTGCCCGCATACCACCGCCCGCACGCCACCGCCCGCACGCCACCGCTGCGCACCTTGAGCACCATTTTGAAAATCTGATCCTCCGTGTCGCCCCAGAAGGGCGGCAGGCCCGACAGCAGGATGTACAGGATGACACCCAGGGACCACATGTCCGCCTCGTGGCTGCGGGAGGCGCGCACGTGGGAGGCAGGGGCACGCATTCAGGAGCAGGGGCACGCAGGCCGCGACCGTAACGCTCATTGCCTCCCAGGTGAACACGCTCTTGGCTGACCCCTCCCCGTGCATCCAAGCCAAACGCAAGCCGCACTCCCAAGCCGCGCGCCCTCCCTGCTCTTGCACCACCCAGTTTCAGGGCAGTGGCTGCTGCAGCAGCTGCTGCCTGCAGCAGCAGCAGCGGGCCCTCTGCCCACCTGTAGTTCTTGCGCAGCACCTCGGGCGCCACATAGTACGGACTCCCCACCAGGTCGCGGAAGCGCTCGCCGGGCTTGAAGAAGACGCCCAGCCCAAAGTCCGTCAGCTTCAGCTCGCCCTCCGGCCCCTTGCTGGTCAGCAGGAAGTTCTCTGTGGTAGCGAGTGTTTGGTGGATGCCGGAGCGGGGTAGGGCATGGCGGCGGTGGTGAGGACAAGGTGGGACCATGCGGATAGGCATGACGACCGTGTAGGGCGTAGGCTCACGCGGCTGCTGCTGTTGGCCTACGCTGAGCGTCGGAGCCCTCGTGGCATGGCCGCTACAGCCCAGACAAGACCCAGTGCCACGTGGTTTCTTCCCAGCCGCTGCAGGCTGCGTTACCAGCACCAGATCTGCGCCAGATTGCTGCAGCAGCCATCCACGGCCCTCTTGCTGCTCACCTCGCCTCCCCTTGCAACGCCAGGCCAAGCCACCCGCAGCCCGCCCGCAGTCACCCCAACCCGCCCCCGCCCGCGGCCCCACCCCCGCCCCCGTACACCCCTGCACAAACTCCGCTCCCCCACGCACCGGGCTTCAGGTCGCGGTGCATCACGCCCAGTTCGTGGCAGTGGTTCACCACCTCCACCATTTTCCGGAAGTAAAGCGCCGCCTTCTTCTCCGTAAAGTTACCAGCCTCCACGATGCTGTCAAAAAGCTCGCCGCCCGCGCACAGCTCCATGGCGATGTGCACGAACTCCTTGTCCTCGTGCGTGCTCTGCGACATGCGAGCAGGTGAGTTCCGTGGTTGCAGGGGATCAGGAGCAGGCGCTGGGGAAACCGTGCGCCGGGAGCTGGAGTGCCGGACCCGGTGTGCTTCCGTGTCGGACAGGCCAACGAACTTGTACTGCAGGCAAACCCGCCGCCCCCCCCGTTGCCGGCTTTAACCCCGCCTCCCGGCTACCGCCGCGCGCCCCGCCCCGCTCCTGCGCTGCAGCTCACCCGCAGCGTGACCACGTAGGGATGCCCAGCCACGAGGTTCATGATGGCCACCTCCGCCTGCACGTCCTTCACGTCCTCCTTGCACACTAGCTTGGCTTTGCTGATACTCTTCACCGCCACCGGCTCGCCCGTGGAGCGCTTGGTGCCCGCGCGCACAACACCGAAGGCACCCTTGCCGATCTGCTTATCCACGCGGTATGCGTCCTCCAGCTTCGGGTCATTGGGACCCTTGCCGAGGATGTTTGCAACCGAGAAGGTGGCTCGCGGGTCCCCCATGGTTGCGACTTAAGATACCGGCGATATGTATATGCCTGAAAAGAGTCGGGGCAACAGACGGTCTGGGCATTAGCCCGTGGAAGTTCACGCGATGGCACCAGAGCCGAAGGCCCTCGCGGCGGCCCCAGCGGGCACATTGCAGCCAGGATCACGCCAACTGGAGCTGCCCTCGACATTGAGCCCCGTAGTATCCCCATCGCGCAGCCCAGCGCGCTGCTGAACCAGATTTTACAGGTACGCGATCGCCCCGAGTTCGCCATGCCGCGCCTCTGCTGCCAGCCATATGCCGTAAACCATAAGACTAGTTGCTCTCCGACGCTCAACCAGTGCGCGGCCGCCGCTGGGATAAGAAACGACCGACATGCGACCTGCCGTGTTCCGCACCTGTGCCGGTGGGAGCGGAGCCCCTGGACCTCCCCCGAAGCCGCTTCGAAGCACGAACACTGCGCTAGCTTGCGGCGAGGACTAAAGAAAGACAGCAACGGAGGAAGAAGCCGCACCGTGAGCCGGGTGTCTCGAATATCTCGTAGCCTAAATACACAGCATGACCAGGTTGATCTATGGACTAATACAGTGACATACAGTGCTGTGCAAACAAGTTCGGCGGCAACCTGCAATCGGACTTCAACTCTTTTCTGCTGTCTCAGCTTGAATGCCCCACCCGGACAACAATCATGACTTTTCCATACATCAACACTTAGGATATCAGCAACTCCCACGATTTTTGGAGTTCGCTTGCGTGCAAAAGGGACCCTAGGGTAGTTCGCGACGCTGACAGAGCAACTAGTGTTTGGCCCATATCCTAATCCTTTTTGGTTATATTTCCGCGCATTCGTTCAGCCGAGCGGCATTTCCCTCGCGTGGAGGACATTCGCTCGACATCGGCGCCTCTCCGTGGTGTACATGCGCCGCGGTTGTTGATTTGACACCGATGGAGTGTTATTGAGCGAAGACACTGCTTGGCAAGGGTATTCTGCGCCCGCGCGCGGGGGACGGCGAGGTCGGGTGCAACCTTCTTGTAGTTGCGACTTTGGAACCAGCCGAAATGGACGCATATCAGGAGCTCAAGCTCATTGGAAAGGGCACGTATGGGAAAGTGTACAAGGTGCGTTGCGGGGAAGCTGCGTGCCGCCGCGGTATCGGGAAGGGCGGGCGGGTGTGGGAGACAGACTCGACAACCATCGCCGAACAGCACACGCGCGCCCCGCCTACCTCTGACACTGCGTTCCCTCCAACCAACACAACCCAATTGACAGGTCCGCAGCAAGGTGGACGATGACGTCTGTGTGATTAAAAAGGTGCAGTTTGATGGCACTCCCCAGACCGAGGCAGAGGCCGCGCTGCGGGAAGGGCAGGTGCTCAGCCTGCTGCGCCACCCGCACGTGGTTCCCTATAAGGAGGTGGGTCGGAGGCGGCGCGTCAGCCGCTGCGGGCCACGCACCTGCCACTGTGACTGGCTGGGACCTGCAGAAGGAAGACCGTGATAGCGGCGCGACCGTACAAAGCGGCCCTGGCCACCGGCCGGTGCAACACCCGAGCCCACTTGCAACCTTTCCTCGATGGCATACGGTGCCCTCTCAGACGCTCCCAAACCCCACCCTATCAACCTTCCCGCAGTTCTTCAAGCATACGGATGGGGACCTATGCCTGGTCATGGCCTTTTGTGAGGGCGGCGACCTGTTTAAATACATCCGCGAGCTCAGGTGCGCGAGCTGACCTGGTCCACGACCCTGGGGCGCTGTGTGACCTCGCGGCCGGCAAACGCAACCCTGTGCGTTTACATTGCGTGCGGCCATGCAATATCCCCCCGCGCGCAAGCGCACACGGGGGCTTTCTGTGGCTCCAGCAGCACCGCACCAGGCGCCGCCCCCTGACACGCCACAGTCGTGGGTCTGCCCGGCCCTGCCGAAGGGCCCTCTCCAACTCCAGCCGCAAACCTCAGCACGCCGAACACGCCACCCAGCTGCGTGGGTGTTACCGGAAGTGCTGGGGGCCATGTAACCAACCCTCCGCCTGCCTCCACCGCCGCCACGTCGCCCCCGCCCCCGCCCTGCAGGGACCAGGGCAAGACGGTGCCGGAGCCGCAGGTGTGGGCGTGGCTGGTGCAGCTGCTGCTGTCGCTGTCCTATATCCACAGCAAGCGCATCCTGCACCGCGACGTCAAGACGCAAAACATCTTCCTTTCGGGCGGCAAGGTGCGTGCCCAAGGAAGAAGACAACACGACACAGGGGGGCCGCAAGGTGTCACAAACTCTGTGCGTGTAAACCGTGTGGGACGGTTGTTGGCAGTGCGTTGACGTATGTTGTGCGTTCTGTAAGCCTTGTGTGCTTTACACGGTGTCCATTGTGTTGACCGGTCTTCGAGCACCGCTCGTGGCTCCAGTTGTCTGCCGGTTTTATCATGTTGCGCAGCAACACCAGAGCACCCCCCCCCCCACCCAAACTTGTTTACTACTTGCCGCCTATGTGCCTGACCGGCTGCGCGCCATCCCTCTCCCTCCCTGCTCCCTCCCCCCTCACGCTCCCGCTCCCTGTCCCTCTCCCTCCTGCTCATCAGGTGCTGCTGGGCGACTTCGGGCTGGCCAAGCAGCTGCAGCGCACCTTTGAGATGGCGCGCACGCCCATCGGCACCCCCTACTACATGTGCGCCCGCGTGCTGTGTCAGGAAACACGGGAAAGGGGAAACAAACGTGTTGTGTTAGAGATCAAAAGGGAAGAGTATGAAAGACTTGTGCGTGCGAAGGGACAGGAACGCCAAGCAGGGAACGCGACGTGTGTGTGTGTGTGTGTGCGTGCGTGCGTGTGTGTGGGGGGGGGCCGCGCGCGCGCACGTCAGGGTTTGGAAGGAATGAGAGGGACTGGCAGTCGGGCCAATGATTGACAGGCAATTGTGTGCGACCGTGCACACGCGTGCCTTCTGTGTACTACCGGTGCACTGGGGGTTACACATGGCGCCTGCGAGGGAGCAGCAGCAGCAGCAGCAGCTGCTGCTGCTGCTGCTGCTGCTGCCACTGCGTGGGGCCGCGCCCACCGGCGGCCGTATGCAGCCAGCGGCGTCAGAAGCGGACTAGCGGGCATGGCCGGGTGTGTCGGCGAACCGCAATCGCTGTGCGAACGCCTCACGGTATTCTCCCCGGCCTGGGACAAGCCCTGCTCCTTTGTGTAATCCAATCCTCATCACCCCGTGCTTGTTTTTCCTTGTCCCGCCGCCCACCACGACCGCCACGGCACGGCCGGCCTCACAGGGCGCCGGAGATTTACGAGGAGCAGCCCTACAGCTTCAAGAGCGACGTATGGGCCCTGGGCTGCGTCATGTACGAGATGATGACGGGGCGCGCCGCCTTCGCCGCGGACAACCTCAGCCGAGTGGTGCTGCGGGTGAGTGGGTGGGAGCCAGGAGCGCTGCAGCTCGATCGATGTAGCCGAGAGCACGGCAACCCAGCAGCAAACCCAAACCAGGGAGCGATCCGGGCGGGCGGGCAACACCACGGCGGCGCGCCCGCGCGCATCCACCCACACACATGACGTATCCTCCTCTGAACCACACACCCACACCCACACACGCGCGAGCGGTTTATGTTTCCCCTGGTGCTCTCTGTCACACGCCCCTTTACACACGCACGCGCCTACACGACACGGCTCAACACGACACGCACACACACACGCGCACAAGCACTTGCATACACGGTCTGCGTTTGTTCCCGTCTCGTGTTTCCTAACGCGCGCGCGCGCACACACACACACACACACATACACACACACACACACACAGGTCATCCGCGGGCAGTACGACCCGCTGCCCGACACTTACAGCAGCGCGCTGCGCATGGTGGTGACCTCCATGCTGTGCAAGGAGGTCAGGGCGCGCCCTGACGCCAACCAGCTGCTCACGGTGCCGGCCGTGGTGCCGCACGTCCAGGTGGGTGGGCGGGTGTGGTGGGCTGGGCGGGTGTGTTGGGCTGGGTGGGTGTGGTGGCTTGGTGTGGGGGCTTGGTGTGGTGGGCGGGGCGGGTGTGGTGGGTGGGGCGGGCTGGTCGCGGGGCGCGGCGCAGCAGCGCACTTGCAGCGGCGTGGCGGCGCGTGCGGTGGGTGCGGTGGGGCCCCGCAAGGTGCAGCCGCGCCTGAGGAGCGGGGAGGATGGGGTCTGGGGTTGGAGGGAAGGCTCGCAGGCCTTACGGCGGGGGTTATAGGCGTCCTCAGCGAGTTCTGGGCCGTCGGCCTCGGGGCTTGGGTCTGGCAGCCCTTGGCGTTCACGGGCGTGCTGTCCTCCTACACCACCTAACAAGCCCGCCCCCACCATACCCCTTCACCCTGCCCCACCCCACAAACACCCCTCCGGACGCCCCCTCCCGCCGCCAACCCCTTCTGCAGTCCTACCTGGAGTCTCTGACGGCGGAGGGCCCCAGCGGCTGGGCCACCTGGCGCATGAAGCTGCCGCTGACGGCCATGGTGCAGGTGAGGGGCGGGGGTGGTGGTGGCGGGGGCGCGGGGGGGGGGGGGTAGTCCATTCCAGAATCAACCAGGAGCGAAACGACCAAGAGGACCCGAACCAACCCCGAACCCAACTCGGGGCGGGGCCAGGGGGTGGGGTGGCGGTTCCAGTATGATTAATTATGGCTCGGGGGGAAATGGGTGGTCACGGCGCGGGGCCGGTGGGACGGCCGCCACAACTGGCGACCGGTGCTGCCGCCACCCTCGCCGTCACCGTAACTTCACACCCTGCTGCCGTCACCCCGTCACCCGTCGCGGCCGCCGCCGCACAGATGAGTGAGGCTCTGGAGGCGGCAGGGGTGCCCTTCGGCGGCCGCCGCTCCCACACCGGCGGCGGCGGTACCCTGCCCCCTTCCAACCGCACCTCGGTCAGCGGCGCCGCCGGCCCCACCCCGCAGCTGTCGCTGGACCCGGAGCCCCTGCAGGTACGGGTTTGCGCGTGTCAGCGCACGTGTGTGTCTTCGTGCGTGTCTTGTGGTGTGTGTGTGTGTGTGTGTTTGTCTTTGTGTGTGTGTGTGTGCATGTCAGCGTATGCGAGGTTGCGTGCGGGGTGCGTGCGCACTGCGGCGTTGGGTTGGGGTGTGGGCTGGAAACTTTTGAGAGGGGGGCGCATTGCAAAGCGCGAGCAGGATGGGGTGGGCCGGTGCAGGACGCGTTGCTGCTCCGCGCTTGGCCCCTCGCCGTGTGTAAAGGGAAACGAACAATGGACGGAAGCGTGCATGGATCCTAGCAGGAACGTCGCTCTTACACCCCTGCACCTTCTCGTTCGCTCTCTTCCTCCCTCCACGCCACGTCCATCGCACAGGAGGAGCCGTCGCTGTCGCCGGAGCCGCCCGCCGGCGGCGGGGGCGGACTGGCGCCCGCCACGCCGGAGCAAAGGCAGGGCGGCAGCGCGCCCTACAACGGCGTGGTGGGCGGCCAGGTGGTGAAGCTGCCGCCGCTGCCGGGCGTCAAGCCCGTGCGCACGCCGTACGGCCTGGCGACCCCCTTCATGGGTGCGTGGCGTGGGATTGGGGTTGGGGTCGGGTTTGGGTTTGGGGTTGGGGTTGGGGTTGGGGTTGGGGTTGGGGCTGGGTGTGGGTGCATTGACTTTGGGCATGCTTCACACAGGGGGCTGGGAGGATGGCAGCTGCCGGTGCTAGTGTGACTGGCTGGAACGGATCCGGATGTGTGCGCGCTAACACCGCCCACGCAGCGCATTCTTGCACCTCTGGGTTTTGGTTCTTCGGGTTGCAGTAGTCGCTTTGGTTTCTGGAATGAACTACTCCTCATCGCTCTTATGCATTGGGTTTGATTTAGTTTGGGCTGGTAACCACAATCCCCCCACCACACACATACACACTTCATTTCTAATTAAACACCATCCATGGATGGCTACCCCCGCCGCGGCCTCTGTGGTGCTCCATGCCTGTCGCCCGCCTGTCGCCATCCCCGGCCTTGCCCTCTTCCTTCCCTTCTGCCTCACTCTTTCTGTTGCGCCGTCCCGCCCGCCCGGCCCCCCCGCCCGCCCGCCCACCCGCCCCACTGCACCGCAAGCAGGCGGCGCCGCGACCCCACCGCAGCACTACGCCGAGCTGCAGGTCCTGGCGCACCAGGTCATGGCCATCCGCACCAGCCAGTGCGGCGACAGCGCCGGAAACTCGGAGAGCGGGGCGGCGGCGGCGGGGCCCGACGGGGCGCTGGAGGGCGGCGGCGCCGGCACCACGGCCGGGCTGGCGCCCGGCGATGAGGTGGGTGGCGTGGTTTGCAAAGCGCAGGCGGAGGCGACCGCGATCGGCTTGGGAGCGGCCGCTGGTAGCAGTCTCACCAGTGCTGTAGGGAGGGAAAGCGCGGCTGGCGTACGGAGGATGGCGCGCCCGCGATGGCGACCACTGTCGCGCGTGCCTGCTTGCCTGCCTGCCCGCCGCAGGTGCCGGAGGTGGTCAAGGCGCTGGACCGCACGTTGATCAAGACCCTGGAAGTTGCGAGTGAGTCGGCGAGTGCATGTGTGCGTGGCGGCTGGCGGAAACCAATGGCGCGCCAACGCGCATGGTACACTCACACACACACATACACACACACATGCTTCGCCTAGTGGGCTGAGGGCAGGCCGCGTCGCTGTGTGCACCTGTACGCTGTGCACCGCGTCTTCGATGCGCAGGGCGGGCGACCGAGGCGGACAGCGGTGGGCCAGACGCTGGCGGCGGCGGCGGTGGCGGCGGCGGCGGCGGCATTGACGAGGCGTGGCTGTCGGCGGGGCTCCCACAGGGCGGCTTCGGGTTTGGCGGGGGCGGCTTCGGTGCGCCGCCGCCACCCGCGCCCGCGCCCAAGCCCTCGAAACCGTGAGTAGTATTGTTGCGGCTCCTGGAGGCGCGGCGCCACCCGCAACCCGAGTCCTGGCTTTCCTTGTCCGCAGCCCGCGGGTGACGCTTGTCGCCTCGTCGCCCGGCCTGCTCTTGCCTTCCCTCCTGCCTCGCCTTGCGCCCAAGGCTGTGCTGCTCCCAGTCATGCCTGCAATCCACACCTCCACTTTCTCTGGAACCCCTGCTCATACTAAGTGTGTGGAACCCCCTGCACAGGTCGGATGTGGTGTCGCTTCCGCCCATTGCGCGGCCACGGCCCATCAGCGCTAAGGGTCTGCTAGCTGCCGGCGGTGCCACGTCGGAGCCGCCCACGCCCTCTGCCAACGCGCCGGCCCGTGCGGTGCCGTACGGGGTGCCGGATGAGGGCTTCGCCTCGCTCAGCCACGTGAGTGCCCCCCCCACCAGGAGGTGGTGGTGGTGTGGGTGCTGGTGCTGGCAGTGGCGGTGGTTTTGTGGTGGCGGGTGACAGACGGCGAGGGGTGGTGGGAGCGCCGTGACTGGGGAAAGGGGGGCAAGGGGGTTTTGCGCGTCAATAGTGCATGCATCGGGTCCTCCGCTTTGTGTACTGGTCCTGCATGTCAGGTGCACTGACTCCGCCGTCTGCACTGCCTTCTGCTCTGCTGCGCCCGCTGCTGCCGGGCTCGCGCACCTGCCCGCCCGCCCGCCCGCCCGCCAGCAGGTGTCGCTGCACGCGCAGTCGCTGGTGGCCCGGCGCGCCAACCTGGAGGCGTACTGCGGCCAGCTGCTGGGGCCGGACCTCATGGAGCAGGTCATGCAGGTGGGAATGAGGGAGTGAGGGAGGGAAGTGGGGGGCCGCAGCGGGGGCGGGGTTGGGGTTCACACTGCCCTCCACAGGTGTAATCAGTGCCCCCACGGTAGGCCATCCGTGGCTCTCGCCAACGCGGCGTCCTCACACGCGAATCATGTGTCGAGCGTGCACCTAGGACAGGCGGCCACTCAGGGCGGTGTGTTGGGGCTAGCGCTATGACAGGCTCAACCTATCAAGCTCCCTACATCACGGGCCTAGGCCGGACGGCTGGTGATCAGACCTCACAGTCCGCTCTGGGGGAAGGGGGTAGCCGAGGTGGGGAGGAGGTGGTGGGTGGGCGTGAGCGAGGGGAGGCGGAGGGCGGAGGCGCGCGGCATGCCACACACAGCGCCTCACACAGTCCCAACCCCGCCCCCACGGCCTGCCAGGCGGTGTCCGAGGCCCAGAAGACCAGCGCCACGCTGGGCGGCGCGGGCGGCGTGGAGGCGGCGGAGGCGGCGCTGGCGCGGCAGCTGGACCGGCTGCTGGCTGGCGGCGGCGCGGCGGGGCAGCAGCTGCGTGCCGAGGTGGGGCCGCTGCTGGAGGAGCTGGCGCTGCTGCACGTGGGATGAGGGGCTGGGGGCTGCGAGGAGGGCTGTGAGGGGGGCTGTGAGGGGGGCTGCGAGGGCGGCTGCGAGGGGGGCTGTGAGGGCGGCTGTGAGGGGGGCTACGAGGGCGGCTGCGAGGGGGGCTGTGAGGGCGGCTGTGAGGGGGGCTACGAGGGGGGCTACGAGGGGTGAGGGGTGAGGGGTGAGGAGAGTGAAGGCAGCAGCTGGGGTGAAGGCGGCTGGGTGTGGTGAGAGAGGAAAGAAGGCGGCGGGTAATCCGTAGTGGTGCAGGTCGTTCGTAGCAGTAGGTGTTCGTTGACGGCTTGGCTGCTGCAGTTCAGCCTAATTTTGCGTGCGACAGCGGAGGAGGGGGTGGAAAGTACCAGCCCATGGGGGGCTGGGGGGGGTGGCGGCAGGTGCATGCCCGTTTGATGCGGGCCCCAGCAGCGGGCGTGCTTGGGGCGGGCGCTTGAGACCCGGCGCGCGCATTGCTAATAGCATGCCCGCAGGGCGATCTGCGCCTTGCGGTTTCTTACAGGCGCAGTTTTGTTTGTTGTTATAGTCGGTCTTGGTGCTGCCGGGTTTTGAAGGAAACAAGGCGGTGAGTACCGCGTGTGAGGCCGGTCGTGCGCAATGTCGTACATGCAGGAGTGCAGGGCAGGGAACAGCAATCAGGCGAGTTCAGTGTTGTCATCAGCAGGTGTGTATTGCTGTACACGGCTCATGAAGTAGGCATGGGGCAAGAAGGCGAGTTCCCGGCAGGTGTACTGTTGTACACGGGGAGTCAGTCAGGGGGATTAGGCAGGCGCAGGAGTTGTTGTTACGGCAGTGCAGGTTGAACAGCGGCGTGATACATGCAGGTTGTAATGCCATCCAGTAGCGACGGCGGCTTGAGTGATTGCTTTACGGCGTAGGGCGGATAGGGCGGATACATTTGTCCGGCTTTGAGTGCGTGGTGACAGAACAGAAGGCTAACCAGCTACCCGCAAACGTTTGTGCTTTACACAGAATGCACGTGCGTGGCTAATGTAAGGGTCACACAGCAGCGCTTCGACCTCTTGTCCCCGGAACCCGGCTTACAAGCCTGGAGCAGTTTTGGCACTTTGCTGTGCGGCATTGCTTTTGTCGGGAGGCGGACCGCATCGTGGTTTTGGGCTGAGCGCCCCCCCCCCCAGGATCACGCCTCCCCCCCCGGATCATCCCCGTGCGTGGCTGGCTGGCTGCGTTCGCATGAAGTATCGTACTGGCACAAACCGCGAGTGCTATGTATTAGTATTGCCTATTGCCTGTAAGTAGGCGGCAGGGAAAGTTCGGGCGGAGCTAGTAGCGGCCCTGTACTGCCGGTCGCCCCCGGTCGCCCCCAAAGTTGTGTGTCGTCATCATGCCCAGCTGCCCTGCGCCCACCGCACGCTTGGTAGCTAGCCCGAAGTGACACATGACATGCCTAACGTGGTGGGTAGCTAGGATTGCTAGGATTGCGCGTCACGATGTGCGAGTGCAGCGCAGCGTTATTATGGGCGTCAATGAGTCAACCACGGTCCGGGCGTCAGGCTGCTGCTGGCAAGTGGCAAACCACACCGCGCCCGGCTACGGCCACCATCATTCATACGCATGGGACGCTGCTCTTCAGATCAGCGATCGCCAATAAATCATTTGCTGTTACAGTTACAGTTAATAGTGGTGTGGGCAATTGTCCGTGCAAGCCATGCCCCGTTGTACGGCAAATCACTCTCAAACTCGTCTCGTGCAGGCGCGTAAGCACTGCATTCCTTGAACAAGTCAAAAAACTGCCCAACTGCCCATCACATCCTGTCATCCTAGCTTGACTGACCATAGTCTTGCCGCCATGCTTTGCGCGGCCCGCACGCGCGCGCCGTACACGCCGTACCAAAAAGCGCAACCGGAAAGTGCAGGGACTTGCGCGGCGCCCCGGCCCTTCAGCGGCATGCGGCATGCCTCCCTTCATCCCACCGATTTTGGGCTGAGCCCCCCCCCCCGCAGCTGCAGGCAGAATCCGTCAACTGCAACCCGCCCCCAGTCCTTAAGGGCTTTCCCCCCCCCCCTTGGTCTTGAAAAGGGGGGGGGCGGAACCGCGGAAGCCCCCAGGATCACCCCGGTGTCCGTGGGTGGCTGCGTGCGTGCGTGCGTGCGTGGATGTCGTATTTACTGTTGTGTTTACGCAGCTAGCAAAGTATTCTTATTCATAAGCCAAGCATGGCTGACAGCGACTCAGACTACGAGCCTCTTTCGTCTCCGTCGGCCAGGCGCAAGGCTGACGCAAAGCAAAAGCGCGACCGCCGGCAGCAGCTGTCACCAGAGGCCCGCGCGGCTGAGCTTCAGACCAAGGCCCAGCGCGAGCGCGACCGCCTGCATGTGCGAGTGGGTCGCGCACTGCCACGCGCCTCTCCGTGGGTCACAGCCTGCCATGCCCCTCTGCGTGCCTTGTGCTGGCTGAGCCCATAAACCCAAGCTTGCTCATCGTTCCCTTAAAGCAGCCACCCACCCCGTGACTATATTGGGGCTCAGCCCATTTTCCAGCTGTACAAAGCTGGCACCCCTTGTTTGGGTGCTGGCACGCTAGCACGCTCACTACATTCAACTTGCGCACCTCCATGCCCTTAGCAAGCAGCCTACCGGTCTCGTGTAAGTACGCGGCGGCAGCGAAGGTTCGGGCGGAGCGAGACAGTGGCTGCTTGCTGGTCTTCCAGAGGAGATGTGCGGCCAGGAGTCCTTGCCGGCCTTTTGGCGGTTTGCTGTGGGGCCCATGAGACGTCCCTTACAGTGCCCTCCACGTCTGCGATCAGTGCCCCCACAAACCGGCACGAGTCCGGCGACAGGTACCGGTATCTTCCCTTACAACTGGCTTGCGGAAGCCTCGGCCGCACTGCCCCCCACGGCTGCACCCAGCTCCTTTCACGCACGCAGCCGGCGTGGGGTGGTCACCAGTTCACCCCCGCTCTTCGGTGCCCCTGCTCCTGCAGTGCCCCTCGCCACCTGCAAGCCTGCGCTCGCCTTGCCAACGCAAGTGCAAGCCCCTCCTCACCCTGCTGGCCATCCCCTGACCCCCGTGTGTGGCCATCCAGAGCCCCATGCCCCCACCACACAAAAAGCGTGCCGCCGCCGTCGCCTACCCCCCTCCCCCTCAACTCCAGCCCATCTCCCAGCACACGCGCTGTCAGCGCCTCCCCGCCTCCTTACCCGCTGTGATCCACGCACGTCCTGCAGAACCACCCCCCGCCCCCCGCGCTAATCTTTTACTTGCTTGCTCCACGCAATCTCCTTTCCTTGCCCCTTACTGTACAACAACAACCTCCTCTGGCCCGCTGCCGTTGGCCCCGCCATGCTCTCCTTCTTCTTCTTGTTCTTCTCCTTCCTCATGGGCCCTGGACCGCGCTGCCACTGTAGCTACCTATACAACAACGGGTGTATCACAACGTGGTGCCTTCCAGGCGTTTACGGGAAGGGACCCTTTCCCCCCCCTCCCCTGGCCGCTACCCTCAGACGCGCATCCGCAATGCCATCGGTATCAATTCTCGACGTATACACACGATGATCCAGAGCCATTACTCGTACACAGGTACACTTGCGCCAAGGTTAATGTAAAAAAACAATAACGACGGCCGGGCCGCACGGACCGGCCGCAAGGGGACATACAATACATGAGTGACGCGCATCCAGGGGGGCGGGAGCCGCCTACATAAATCTGTGGTGCGCACCAACATTTTTTTGGCGGCACGGCAATCCAGACCCCAGCAACTGCGGGGCTGCAGTCGGCCCACACGCACCGCACCCCTGTTGCAGCAAGCAAGGGGTACTCCCGTGGGGTACTGCGCGGTGTGGCCCGTACGTTACGGTTTCCCTCAGCACGCCCATCCAGGAATACACATCCACATCCTTGAAACAAGGGGGTGTCAGCTTTGGAACAGCCCCCCAGACAGCACCCTCACCGTGACGATTGCAACGCGACGATTGCAACGGGCGCTCCATGCCCATGCTCTTCTCTTCAAGGCCACAGCCGTGAAAACGCACATCTGGCACCCCGGCGCAATGCGGCCTCGGCCAGAGCTATGGGTGTGTCACTGGCATGGCCGCACCAAGCAAGACGTCAGCAACGGGAACACGGTGGACGCCCGCGCTGCACGCGTGCAATGGTGCGCACAAGCCTGAAAGCTTCTGCAATCCCTGCCCCTGCCTGTCGCAACCACAGCCTGTCCTGCCCACGCAAACACACGCTGCGCCCCACCCCTGCTCAAAACCCGTCAACACAAATACAGTCAAAGTGGGAACCCCGCACGCACGCAAACAAGCACACCGCTCCTGCGCCCCGCAGCGGGGTCTTGGAGCACTGCAGAATCTGAAATGGCGTGCGCGCGCCTCCCCCGCAAAGCCTACGATGACATCTTCTCCGTCGTCTGTCATCGACGCTAGGATCTTGGGCGTGTGCGCGTAGTGGGTGTGCTACGCATGGCCCTTCACAATCATATGGTACATTTGCCGGGCCGGCGAGCTTTCTGCATGCCTGGCTCATCAGGTGCGTGCCTACTTGGCCGCAGCAGGGGCAGGCGTAGCCGGGGCCGCCGCCGCGGCAGCGCCGGCGCCGGCGCCAGCGCCGGCCGCCGCGGCCTCCGCCGCCTTGGCCGCCGCCGCCGCGACCTGGCTCTGCACCACCACGAAGCCGCCCGCCTCCTGCACGCCCTGTGTACACATCATAAACAACAACAACAACATCAACAACAACAACAACAACAACAACATCAACATCAACATCAACATCAACGCAGCAGCGGAAAGAGCAGGCCACAGAGTGCCGGCGCCGCGGTGCGGGCGGGCGTCGCCGCAACCGTGTGTCAACAACCAAACACAACATATGCTGTCGTCCAATGCGCCGCCGCGGGCCCGGCCCCCGGGCATCGGCACACGGCACATGTGCGCGGTGGCACTGGCAGTCTAGAGGCGCCGCCAACCAATAGCACACCTACAACCGCCCCCCCACTTTTTGGTTTGATTTAGTTTGGGCTGGTAACCACAACCCCCCCCCATCCCCCACTGCGCCTCTCGCCCGGTACGGCCGTGGGCAGGGTTAACACGGTGGCAGGACACTGCATGTCTCTCCTCATGCTGACTTGGCGCGTCAAGGCGTCATACTGCTAGTGCCCCAACCCCAAGACACTGCATGTCTCTCCCCACGCCGACTCGGTGCGTCAAGGGATCAGGAGGAGTAGACTGCCCCACACCCACGCCGCCGACAAAACCCTAGCCCCCCCCCGCCCCTAACCACCACCAACCCTCAGCCCACCCACGCCACCCTCAGACCACCCGCCCACCTGCAGCCGCGCCAGCACGTTGAGCAGCGCGTGTAGGTCGGCCTTGGCGGGCGCCCAGCAGGGGCCGTAGCCCGCCAGCGCGGCGCGCAGCACCTCGGACGCCGCCGGCAGCGAGGCCAGCAGCCGCTGGTTGTCGGGGCAGCCGCGCAGGCTGCACACATACACACACACACACGCACACACACATACACAGAGGGTCGGTGGGGTTCCATGCATGTGAAGGGAACCGGGGGTTAGGTGGTGGTCATGGTGTGGGTGCCAAGTGTGGCTGGTGGGATGTGCGACGGTTGGAAACCCCAAGGGAGGTCTTACGCGTTTCGTGCGGCCGGCCGCCCTGCCCAACACTTCCCCGCCGCCCCCGTCCACCAGAACCACCAAACACACCGACCCACACCGACCCACCGACCCACCGACGCACCTGTTGTGCAGCGCGCCAATGGCCTCGCCCTGCGCCTCGCTGCGGGGGGCGCTGCGGGCGACCACGTCCAGCAGGGTGGACACGCCGCCTGCAGTGCAGTGCAGTGCAGTGCAGTTTGCGTGTGTGTGTTAGAGATCACAAGGGAGAGAACAGCAGACAGAGGACAATGCGTGCGGTGCGATAACGGACGGTCGACAGAGAGTGTGTGTGTGTGTTGGTAAACGGAAACGGAGAGAGAGAGTGTGTGTGTTAGAGATCACAAGGGGAAAACAAGCAAAGTGTGTGTGTGTGTGTGTGTGTGTGTGTGTGTGTTTGCACAAAACGTGTTGACACAATGAAACCACGGGAAAGCCGCCCACCCAGCGAGGCACGCACGCATGTGTGTGCAACAACAGCATCACCACTGCACCACTGCACCACTGCACCACCACCGCAACTGCAAATACGGTCAATACGAGGACTCGGCCGCTCACCCGCCGCGCCGATGGCGGCCTTGCTGACGGGGTCCAGGCTCAGCGCCTGCAGCAGCTTCACGGCCGGCAGTAGCATGGGCCGCCGGTCGTAGGCGCCGGCAGTAGCACCGCCCATCGCAGCAGGCACGATGCTGCCACTGCCACTGCCGCTACCGCTGCTGCTGCCGCTGCTGACGCTGCCCGCCACGGAGGCCGCGGAGGAGATGGAGCTGGGGCCGGAGGCGGCGGAGGTGGAGCCGGCGGCGGCAGGTGGCGGCGGCGGCGGCGGCGGCGCGGCGCCGGCGGCGGCCAGCGCTGCGGCGGTGGTGTGCTGCACCAGTGCGTCCGAGGCGGCGGCGGTCAGCTCCACCAGCCGGGTCAGGCCGCCCGCCTCGCTGCGGGATGAGGGGAGGGAGGAGGTGGGAAAGGGGAGGAGGGGCGAGGGGCTGAGGAGAGGTTTCAGAGGGCGACATGTGAGGAGGGAGGCAGGGTTATTGTTGTGGTATCCATGCACGTGTTGCTGCTGCTGCTGCTATGCTGCTGGGAGCGCGCAGCTAGCTGGTCCGAAGCTAGTCCGAAGCAGCCAGCCAGCCAGTCCGAAGCAGCCAGCCAGTCCCTCGCTGGGGGGCCCCCTGGCCTGCGTGTCAGGCCCGCTGTCCAGCTCTCCCCGCCCTTCCTTCTTCCTCCAGCATCCATTCCCGACATCTCCCTCGTCCCTCGCATCTCCCCCACCTCCCTTTCCTCCCGCCCTCCTCCCCTCCCGCCCCCTCCCTCCCTCCCCTCCCTCCTCCCCCCCCCGCCCCCTGTGGCTGGTAACCATAACCCCCCCCGCCCCCCCTCCTTCCCGTGACGTCTCTGCGTCTGGCCGCCGAGCTCGGGTGGCATTTCTAGTCGCCGGCGCACTCCACCCGTCTTCTTCGACTGCTTCAACCTAACGAGTATTTCGTTGCATTACCTTAATTGCCTTACTCAACTCCGCTTCCTTCAGATTGGTTTAGTTTGGGCTGGTAACCACAAACCCCCCTCCTCCCCCCCTCACCGGATGGCCTCCACCGCCAGGCTGTGGTCCGCCAGGCAGCTCAGCGCCGCCAGCCCGCAGCCGCTGACGGCGGGGTCGGGGTGCTGCAGCAGCGCCACCAGACGGGGCACGCCGCCCGCCGACACCAGCGCGTCCTGAGTGCGGGGGGGGGGGGGCAGGGGGGCAGGGGGGCAGGGGGCAGGGGGCAGGTTTTGAAGAGGGGAGCGGGCGGGGTTGGATGAAGATAGGGAGGGGGAAGCGGGGTTGGGGGGAGGAGGGAGGAAGGGAGTGTCGAGGATACCTTGGATCGAGCACGTGCGCCGCACCCACCCAACGCACCCACCCACCCACCCGGCACTCCTGGTCCTTGCACAGCTCCGCCAGCGCCTACACGGTGCGGGGCGGGGCGGCGGGGGTTTGGGGGGGGTGAGTTGTTAATTCCAGAAGCCAACGCGACGATTGGATTGGCTGAGGGGTTGGGGTGGGGGCGCGAATGCACGTGACGGGGCCAGAGTGCGGTGCGGACCGGTTGCTGTGCAGAACCCACAACCGACATTCGAAGCCATCTGTGTGTGCACTCCACTGATGCGGCCTTGTTCCCAGCTGCGGCCGCCCCGCCGCCCCGTCTACCCGGCCCTTCCCGTTACCTGCAAACCCAGCCCGCGACCCACTCACCCAACCCCCTACACTCCCACCCACTCCTCACTAGCTCCCTGCCCTGCCCTGCCCTGCCCTGCCCCGCCCTGCCCTGCCCTACCTCCCCCCTGCCCGGCCCCGCCCCGCCCCGCCCCCCCTGCCCTCCCCCCACCCCACCCCCCCCTAACCTGCGCGATCATGTGCAGCAGCGCGCAGTCGGGCAGCGCCAGCGACAGCCGCTGCAGCAGCGCCTCCATGCCCTTGAGCCTGTGTGCGTGTGCGTGTGTGTGTGTGGGGGGGGAGTGAGTTGGAGGGGGGGAGGCGGTTAATATTGTGTGGGGTGGGTGGGTGGGAGGGAGTCAGGGAGGGAGGCGGTTTGTATTGTGTGTGCATGGTAGGGAGGGGGATTGCGGGTGTGGGTAAGGGGTAGGTTGGGGTGTTCCGTCCATTGCGATGAGCCGAAAGGGTGTGTGGGCGGTGTGTTGCGGGGAGAGTGGGGGTTGACGGGGGCGACTGGGAGGACAGGTCGACGTTGAAGTCGAGGTCCAGGAGAAACAGGTGCGGCACGAATGTCGGGCTTGCGACTCGCTGGCGGCTCGCTCCACGCTCGCTCCCACCTGCACGCACGGAAGCCACCATCCCGCAACCCCGCAACGGCCGCCATACGCTAAGCCCGGCCCCCCCCCACACACGCGCAAGCCTCAAAGGCCCGCCATCCCGCAGGCAGGCCCATAAACACACGCACACCGCACCTCACCACCCCCTCTCACACCACACCACACGCACCACAGCGCACCGCCCACCCCACCCACCCCACCCACCCCACCCCACCCCCACCCACCCACCTGTTGAACTCGCGCGCGAAGCGGGGGCTGCCGCGCTTGGCGGCGGCGATGATGGCCCGCAGCGCCGCCAGCACCTTGGCGGGGTCGGAGGAGGCCAGCTGCCGCACCAGGCCCGCCACGCCTGCACACACACGCACACGCACACGGACACGCACACACACAGGGGTGACGCTATACGGATGCAGCCAGCAACGTCGCCGCCAGAGCAATGTTGTGCATGTATGTGCGCATGTGCATTTATATGCGTATGTGCATGGGGCGTGTATGTGCATGGGGCGTGTATGTGCATGGGGCGTGTATGTGCATGGGGCGTGTATGTGCATGGGGCGTGTATGTGCATGGGGCGTGTATGTGCATGGGGCGTGTATGTGCATGGGGCGTGTATGTGCATGGGGCGTGTATTGTATGTGCATGGGGCGTGTATGTGCATGGGGCGTGTATGTGCATGGGGCGTGTATGTGCATGGGGCGTGTATGTGCATGGGGCGTGTATGTGCATGGGGCGTGTATGTGCATGGGGCGTGTATGTGCATGGGGTGCGTATGTGCATGGGGTGCGTATGTGCATGGGGCGTGTATGCGCGCGCAGGGAGGGCAGGGCGGGCAGGGAGGGCGCCGCCCCGTTGCGACAATCACCAGCAGCTTCTTCGTCTACAGTTCCTCCGACACCGCAGCCCACACACACCGCCCCGTGTGGGCGGCACCGTTTCCACACCCGGGTCTCGGGACCCACTCGGGAACCACTCGGGACCCACTCACTCACCGCAGCGCCAGGCGCCCAGCTTGCGGATGCCGGTGGTGACCAGCAGCCCCACCAGCGCCGGCCGCAGCAGCACACCCGCCACCGCGCGGGCGGCCAACAGCGGGCCCACCACCAGGCCTGGGGGCGTGCGGGGGAGGCGGGAGCGCGGGGAGGGGGCATTACATTCCCATATGCAGTGAAAGGGAACCGAGGGGCAGGGGCGGTGGAGGTGCAGGGGGCGAGGCGCTGACGACGGCGGCAGGCCGAGTCTTAGGGCCACAGAAGAAGGGGATTGCAGGGGACACGTGAGGGCGGGAGGCACAATCCAGCACATGGACGTTGCCGTCAGGGTGCCAGCACACAAAAACACACACGCAGGCCCACACAGTGCAGTGCACCTCATGCCGCCGTTGCTGCCCGCCGGCGACAGGTGCCCCTTCCCCCCCAACACATGGGAATTGGAATGAACTACCCCTCCCTCCCCCCAAAACCACACACACACACGCACACGAACGCACGCACCCGTGGCTGTACCGGCCACGTAGGCGGTGACGGCGTGCGCCACCGCGCCCGACAGCTGCTTGGTGGTCAGGCAGTAGGAGCCGGCGGCGGCTGCAGCAGGCGAGGGCAGGCGGGGCGGGTGTGAGTTGCAAGGGCACAGGACAGACACAGGGTCGGAAGCCGGGACAAGAGGGAGGGCGCACACCGGCACAGGGGAGGGGCAGGCACGCGTTCGGCCTGTGTGTGTGTGAGTGTGTGTGCGTGTGCGTGTGTGCGTGTGCGTGTGCGTGTGTGTGTGTGTGTGTGTGTGTGTGTGTCTGGACCTCCGAGAAGTCTCCTCCGCAAGGCTTGCAACGGCACTCACGCACTCGCGTCCGCACACACGCCACCTTGCACGCACATACATACTCATATATAGCTCGCAGCCGAGCGGCCTGACAGTCGTCTGGGTCTGGGTCTGGGTCTGCAACGCACGCACCTGCCGCCGAGTGCTCGCGCGCCGCGATGAGGCCGGCGGCCGAGGCGCCCGCCACCAGCAGCACGCCGCTGGCGGCGGCCAGGTCGCGGACCAGGTGGCCGGCGGGGTGGCCACCCAGGCGGCCGCCGGGGCCGCCGGCGCCGCCAGCCGCGCCGCCGTCATGGCTGTGATGTGAAGGGTGGGCGTGCGGTCGGGCAGGCAGGCAGGCAGGTTAGGAATAGAAATGCAGCCATCATCTTGCGCGTTAAGCAGCGATCGAAAGGAGTGTAAAGACTGGCCGTGTTACAGTTGGAAGGCGCAGGCCGCCGGGCGCCAGGCCGGAGACGGGCAGGAAGGCGGTGTGCGCTGGAAGGAAGGCGCCGGGGCCCGCGCCATTATGGTCGGTTGGCTGGACGCATGGGATTTCCTTCACCCGCGTCGAGACGGCAGCGCGCGAACAGGCGCGCACCTGTCTGCGGCCTCAAACACGATGGTGCCGTCGGGCTTCTGGAGCACCCGCGTGGCGCCCTGCGGTGGCGGTGGCGGTGGCGGGGCAGGGGCAGGGGCAGGGAGCAGCCGGGAGGGCGCGCACCGCAGGTGGCGGGTTGGCATCAAGGCGGTTTCAAGCAGGCCACGGCTAGGGCCCGACTTGCGTGGCCGGGCTGTGTGCTCCGCGATCTTGGCGCTGGAATCTGATGCAGCCGTTGCCGCTGCTACAGTCGCACGGCCCCAGATCCGTCCTTGGGGAAGACCGAGAGTCGCGGCTGTTGTGCAAAACTCGGCATGGCGCGAAGCGCGCGCGCTGCCTCCCCTCTCGGCCACCCGCTCGCACGTTCCGGCCTCACCGGATGGTCAATGACCACAGCTTGGCGCGGCTGGATGGCCTGGGGCTGCGCCACCGGGCAGGGAGAGCCGGGCTCGACATCGGAGCTGGCGCTCGAGAGTGACGGCGAGCGCGAGACCCGGCGCCCACGCGCTTGCTTACTAGCTTCCACAGGCTCACGCGAACCTGTGTTTATTATGCGCGAAAAGGGCCGGCCTGAGAAGTAGGGTTCTTCTTGCACAAACTTTCCAACGAAGTCTCCAGGCACTCGCGCTGCAGCGCAAGGCGTTGATAGTTTACGGCATCGACCGAAAAGCATTTGGCAGCGCCGGCTATGGGCTCCCGCGCAAAGAAGCCTGGCCTTCTGCTTCTGGAGAGCCCGCCCAGCGCTCTCTCGGCAGCTCCAAGGCCTTTACCGGGACGGCCAGCAACATCGCACGTCTTGCTTCCACTCACATTCAGGGGCAGGAGCCGCGGGGGCTTGGGCGCGTCGCAGCATTTCTGTCGACGACGGTTGTGGCGTGGACCTTTTTTGGGGCGGCAGCTGTAGATGGCTTCTGCGCTGTTATTGATGCGCGGACAAGTTGGCTGGCCGCAATATGAATTGCTGCCACAGTTCCTGCCTTCAGCGCGGGCAAGCGGGGTGCGATTGGCCCGGCAATTGGCCCGGCAGCAATCAGGTGGCCAAGCCCCAGGCCATGAAGTTAAACTGCGCGCATGTAAGTCACAATTAGCTGGAGATAGAGATAATTTCACCCACGGTGGCGCCGGCGGGCCACGTCACCAAGGAGCACGGGTCCCGGCGCCTCCGGGCGCGTTTTGAGCAGCGCGAGATGGCGCGAGCAACCTTGCGGTCCCGCCCCAGCCGAGGAACTTACCCGAGTTGTCCACATGTAACATTTGGAGTGACTGCTGTGACCGGATGCAGGCATACCGTGCAGTGCTGGAGTCGTGCTGCTGGCAACAGCAGCCTTGTGGATTGCCTGGTTGCAGCCCAGTTGCACACTCGGGTTGTCCCCTCTGTAATTCCGCAACCATAACAAACAATGTCAAATGAGCTTGTGTGATACGGCGCTATGGTCTTGTGTTGCGGGACCGTAAGCCAAGAAAGCAACGCTCCCTTGCGGGGGACACGGTAGCGGGGTGGAGAGTGCCAAATAGGGCGGGTTCGTGTGCCTGTCCTAAACGCACCGAGAGTCACAATTATTTGGTGGCGTGTACTCTTGCGTAGGTTTACTGTATCGGGAACACAGAGGCTGGCAGCTGTTGCACAAAACTTGAAGCGCTCGATTGAATCATTATCATTGCTTGCCGCTTTGCCCATTTGTGGTCTGCAGCGTGCTTTTACATCTTGTATTCAAAGAGCTACAGTGCGCGGCCCTAGCATATCGACAAATACCTGCTTGCTGTAGTCGAAACATTTTGAAGTTACAGCGCGGCCCTCTCAACAAATCGTGATAGCTTATTAGTAACTATGGAGGTTACCGGCGTCAAGCCAGGCTCGCTCAACCCTAACAAGTAAGCGCGGGCGCAGGTCCCCGAGACATGCGCGGGACTTGCTGAAGACAGCTCCCCTGGTCTCGGGGCTAGCAAATGGATCCTTGGGCATCGGTCTGTGACTGAATACAAGGTCGCAACGCGCATATCACAGCCAGCTTGACCCCCGGCGCCCACCCGTGTATGTGCAGACCCCCCGGCCCCAAGCTGGCTGTCGGCGAGCGGCTGAGCCCTTGTGGGAAGTTTGCCATCAACGGCTCAGGTACGCTGTGAGGCACGTTAAACGGGGCTCCATGTAACTGGTTGGGGCGCGAGCAGCTGCACGTGAAGCCGCGCTGCCAATGGTGGGCAAGGAGTGCTGACCTTGCCTGCGCACTCCGCTCCCAATGGTGGGCATTAACACTCCGCAGGCCAGTGGCGCGAGCTGTCGGTCGCAGACCAGGTGGCTCAGACGCCCGAGTTTGGCGGCGTGGGGCCAGACGGCAAGCCCCTGGCCAACCCGCCGCGCTGACCGCCCACGTCGGTGGCACCTTGGGAGGCAGGGGCCCAGAACGGAGGATCAGGTCCCTGCCTGCCTGCGCAGCTACAAGGACAGCAATGGATACAGCTATGGAAGGGCACGCATGAGAATGTCTTACCAATGGGCAGTGCGCTGCCTATGAGCTGTGGTTTAGGGGGGTGACTCGCGGTGGGCGAGCGTGTGGTAGCCCATGTACCGTATGCGCGGACGATACTGCTGCCGGGGCACGGGTTGTAAGTGGGCTACCGACGCCTTGGTTGGTGTGCACAACTGTTTGTTACACGAATTATGGTAGGTAGATGCTGGGCTGCTGGCATACCATTCACCGGTGCTGTAAGCGCGAGGTTTCACTTGCGGCCGTGCAACATCAGGCGTGCCCGCTCTGCGCTCTGCGCTCCAATGCACACGTGCTGTGAATTTGCAAACGCGTCTCAGGGGCTGCGGTTGCTGAGCAGCGGTCCGCGGTCCAGGCGTTGTTCAGTCCGCAGACATGCATGGGACTATGGGAGGGCCAGGTGGTGGACCGTGAGGCGCTCAGCCAGTCGAAGGCCGGGCACGCTGGCTGCATGCAGCCTGTGTGACGCAGTGTCCTGACCTTGCGTGATGTCAAGCGCGTGCCGGTGCGACCAGCGGCCCAGCCACCGGCTGCGCTACTTGGCTACTTGCTCGGCCCCGAGTGGACAGGAGTGGACGCCGGGCACAGCGAGCCGCTCCGCCAATCTGCTGCATGCTAGGATCACAGTCTTACACAGCATACGGCACCCGCGCCCGGTGCGTCGGGTCACTCAGGCCTCAGCGGCTCAGCGCGCGCTTCTGCTCGCTCATACAAGCAGCTCTCCAGCAGCTCACAAGAGAGATACTCGCAAGCAAGTGTCCCGCCATGTCACGGGCTCCCCCAGGCTTCCAAAACGGGGCGCTTCAGTCCACGCATGCCCCCCATCGGCACTTCTTTTTGGATTAAACACCATCCATGGATGGCTACCCCCACTTGGGCCACGCGCGCGCCCCACACCCTGCCCCAGTGTCCCACGCAGTCGTCGTCTTCACTCGGTCCCATCGATCACGCAGATGCTAAATCTACAACCCCATACTACCTAGCGAGTCTACCCTTTACCCGACAACTTGTCCTGTCACCTGCCTTGTGAAGACTATAAAGAGTGCATGTGAAACAGCTTGATCGCGCGACACTTGATCACTATGCGTGTTCGCCCCGCGCGGCACCCTGCCTAGTCACAGCATTGTCGCGGGGGCATCGCCGCCCTCCTGCAGTGCACGCGTGATATGTGTGGTCCTACACACCCGCTACCGCACCTGCTACGCTCTTTGCATTGTTTTTGTCCCCCCCCCTCAAATGTGGAGACACACACCGCGGTCCCCACCGCCCCGCAGCGACGCCGCACCGCAGCCTATCGCCACGTTTGTAGCCGAGAGGAGTCCGCAGGGCCCCAACCGCGACCTGCTGCCCTTCCCCCCTCCAAGCACCAGCCAACGCATCTACCAGTCGTCCAGGTAGCTCTTGCCCTTCTCAGGCTTCTTGCCGCGGCCGCCGCCACCTGCGGAGAGGCACCAACGCATGCAGGGGATGGGTACCAGCGGCTGTTGCTCGAGGACTAGACGATGCGGGTGCCAAAGGCTGTCACGCAGACGGCGGTGCAGCATCGCATCCACATGCAACCCCGCCAACCCAGCAACCCCGCCACGATGGGACCCGGCAGCCCGCGCACCTGCACCACGCCCGGCGCCAGCGCCGCGGCCTCCGCCGCCGGCGCGGCCGCCCTCCACGTCCTCCCACGAGGCCGAGTCGTTGTCCCAGCCGTCGCCGCCCTCGTCCTCCTCGTCCCACCCGCTGTTATCCCACGACACCGGCGCGGGCTTGGCGCCGCCGCCGCCGACAGGCTGGTTGGCGTAGAGCGACATGCTGCGAGTAGGACAGGGCGTGTGTGGTGCGCACGGCCTCAGAGCCCCATCGATTCATGTACCCAACAACAAGCGGCAGGGTCGCATGGCGCCCAGCCTCGCGGCCGCACGCTCCCTCGCTCCACAGCAAAACCCGCAGCTGCACCGCCACCCACCGCCACTGCCGCCGCCCTTTCCCAGCAGCCCGTCCCAGCAGCCGCCCTGCACCTGCACCTGCACCTGCACCCACGCCCGCACTCCCGCTTATCTATCCCACGCGCGGCCACGCACCTGCTCTTGGGCGCGGCCGCCGCGGCGCGCGCCTCCATCATGGAGTTGAAGTAGCGGCGGCCCGCCACCACCGCGCCAATAATCAACACCACGCCCACGCTGCCGCCCACCACGGGCCTGGTCGGGCAGGTAGGGGAGCGGGCAGGTTGAGTGAGAGGCAGTAAGACGAGGGACGGGGCCAGGCGAGGGAGTTGATGGGAGTGCGGATCGCCATGCTTCAACAGTGTCAAGCGGCAGGTCTGGGCGGCAGGTGCGCGCGGTCTGCCACAAGAGCTGAACACGGCAGCACTCCTGTTCGAGGCCTGCCGCTGCCAGCCTCCTCCGACCCAAGCCTTCACCCTTTTGCGTTGACCCCACCCCCTCTCTCCCTGATGAGATGTTGGCTGCGTGGTCGCAACGCCCCTTCCACCGCCCCCGCCTGCGTGGCAACCCGCGCCCAGGCGCCAGGAGCTCTCACCCAATGAAGGCGGGCGAGCTGATGAGCTCCAAGAACACGTTGGAAGTGGACGCCTCGGCGGCCGCCGCAGGTGCGCCCTCGCCGTCACCCTGCGTCGCAGCGGGGCCGTTGACGCCCGCACCCGCGCCCGCGCCCGCGCCCGCGCCCGTGCTGGCGGTCAAGGCCGCCTGGCCGGCGCCCGCGCCCAGGCCCGCACCGGCGCCGGCGCCGCCCAGGGCCATGGTGTTGGCCTGCGTGCCGGAGCCCGCGCCGAAGCCGCCGAGGCCGGAGGAACCAGTGGTGCCGGCCGTGGAGGCGCCGGCGCCGGCCACGTCGACGTGCGTGTGGTGGTGCTGGGGCGGAGGGGGAGGCGGCGAGGAGGCGGAGGCGCCGGTCGCGTACGCACCGAAGCCGCCCGCGCCCGCGCCGGCACCGAAGGCGCCCCCGCCCGCACCTGCACCGCCTGCGCAGTGGAAGGCGCGGCCGCGACAAGTAAGCGCATGCATGGCTCCTGCACTACTGACCGCATTAGGTGTTCTCATACTTTGAGCCCACCCGTCCCCTTTTCAGCTACACCTTGATCGACCTGCCACCCCCCAACCCTCCAGCGACCGCACCAGCAGCTGCCCCGCCCCCCGTTTCCAGCATGACCCTACACGTACCGTGGCCACCTGCGCTGCCGCCGAAGTAGCCTCCGCCCGCTCCGCCCGCGCCCGGGTGCTTCTTCTTCTTGTGGTGGCCGCCGCCCCAGCCACCCCAGCCGCCGCCCTGCTGAGCGCCGCCCGCGCCCGCGCCCGCACCGGCACCAGCACCGGAGCCCATACCCCAAGCGCCGACTCCTGCACCTGCGCCCGCACCCGCGCCAAGGCCGGCACCTGCACCGAAGCCTCCAGTAGCAGCGCCGCTTGCACCCGCGCCAGTACCAACGCCGCCAGCCGCGCCACCCGCGACCGCGGCGCTTCCGCCCGCGCTCCATGCGTCAATGCCCCCGCCCATGCCGGTGCCGGTGCCGGTGCCAGTACCCGCGGCCGCGCCGGCGCTACCCAGGCCGCCCAGGCCGGAGCCAGCGCCCGCCCCCGCACCAGCGCCCGCGCCGACGCCTGTATTTGCAGAAGTGATGTCGAGAAGTGCGAGGGTTGGGGCTTACAAGGCTGTCCTACTTGGTATTGTGTAGGATTCTGCGCGACTACGGCACACCGGCACAACGCGACCCGCAATTAAGCACCCACCACCACTCACCAGTAGCCGCTGCCGCGGAGCTGTCGCCACCGCCGTCGTTGCCGAAGACGCCCAGCCCCGTGCCTGCATCCGTGAGGGTTGCTGACTTGGTGGCGTCGCCGCCGGCGCCAACAGCAGCTGCGCCCAGACCTGCCGCACCCGCCGCCGCAGTCGTCGCGCTAGCGGCGTTGCCTGCTGTCGTGGCGTTGCCGGCCGCCGTCGCATTCACGCCGGCGCCCGTGCCATTGAGAGCGACCAAAGCACCGGCATCGGTGCTGTTCGCGGTCGCAGCGCTGGTCCCATTCACGCCGGTGGAAGCGTCAGTACCGTTCACAGCTGCGGCGGTGGCATTGGCAGCGGCGGTGCCGTTTCCGGCGGCCGACGCGGCCATGTCGGTTCCGTTCAGTGCAACGGTGCCGTTGGTCGCCGCTGCGCTGGTGAGGTCCGTGCTGTTTCCGCTGGCGGCGGCGGCGGCGGTGCTGGTGCCATTGATTGACGCTGCCTCGGTGCCATTCACAGTTGCTGCGGTGCCGTTGACGGCCACGATGTCTGTGCCGTTCACTGCCGCGGCGGTGCCGTTCACGGCGGTGGCCTCGGTGCCATTGACTGCTGCGGCGGCCGTGGCGTCGGTTGCACTGGCCGCGGCGCTGGCATCGACGGCCGTCGTCGCGTCCTCGGCGCGAGCCGCAGCGGCGGGCGGCGGGCGCTTCTTGGTGGACTTCTTTTTCTTCTTGGAGCTCTTGCTGCTGCTAGTGCTGCTGCTCTCAGAGCTCTCTGAGGTGGTGGTGGCTGCGGCGGTGCCGTCTGCGCCAACGACCGCGAGACCGGTGCCAGTGGTCGCGGCAGTGCCGGCGGACACAAGCGCGGTTCCGGTGCCGGCGGCCTCAGTTCCGTTGCCGGCTGCAGCCGCGGCCACGGTGGTGTTGGAGGAGGAGGCGGACGTGCTGGCGGTTGTGTCAGTGCCGTTGACAGCGGCCACGGTGGCATTCCCCGCAGCGGCCACAGCCTCGGCAGCATTGGCTGCCGTCCCGGTGGCATCGGTAGCGTTGGCGGCAGCGGTGGTCGCGGTCGTGTCCGCCGCCGCCGCCTTGCTGGTAGCCCCCACCGCCCCCGGCCCAGCCTCCTCCTCCTCTTCCTCCTCCTCTCCGTCCGCCGCCGCCTGCTTCGCCGCAGTGGCCTTGCCCTTGTCGCCCGCAGCACCCGCGTCAGCCTCCTCCTCGTCCTCCTCCTCCGCAGCATGGCCCTCCTCGTCCTCCTCCTCCTCCTCATCCGCCTCGTACTCCTTGTCGGCATCAGACACTGCCGTAGCCTTCTTGGTCGGCGCCGCGCCATCTGCACTGGTGGCGGCCGCGGCGGTGCTGTTGCCAGCAACCTCGGCCGCCGTGGTGCCGTTCACAGCAGCCGCCGCCGCCGCCACCGTGGCGTTGGCTGTAGCGGTTGCGTTGGCAGCAGCCGCAGTAGCAGATGCGTCCACGGCGGTGCCGTTGGAGGCAGCGGCTACGGCCGTGGTGGAGTCGGCGGCGGCGCTGGCGTCCACGGCGGCGGACTGGGTGGTCACCGCCGCCTTGTCATCAGCAT
>JAEHOD010000034.1:817500-1143689 GCA_016834595.1 Chlamydomonas schloesseri
CCCCACCACCAAGCGCCTGCACCGCCACAGCGGCCGCGCGCACAAGGTCGCGCTGCAGCACGCCTCGCCCTACGACGCCGCGGCCTGGGGCGGCGGCGCCGCCACCGCCACCGCCGGCTCCGGCGGCGGGCCGCCCTGCTTCTACAGCAGCGGCGAGGACGGCGACGTGTGCTTCTTCGACCTGCGGGTCAGCGACGGCGAGGCGCTGGGCGTCATGGCGGCCACGGCGGGGTGAGGCGGCTGGGGGGGGGGTTGTGGTTACCAGCCCAAACTAAACCAAACCCAATGCGGCGGGGAGGGGTGAGGCGGCTGGGGAGGGGGGCCGGCCACGGCGGGGTGAGGCGGCTGGAGAGGGGGGCGGCGCAAGAGGGTGGACAGCAGGGAGAGGGGGGGGGTAGCCATCCATAGAATGGTGTGTATCCAATTTGAGGGGGAAGAGGCAGGGAGAAGGAGTGTGTTGGCAGCAGGCTGTTGCGTGCATGTGTGATGTTTGAACGGGGTGGATGTGGTTTCCAGGATGAGTTGCGGGCGTGTCGCGTGTCAGGCGTGTCGCGGCGCAGTGCCTCGCTCCACCTGCTGCCTCTCCTCCCCTCTCCTCCGCAGGACTGGAGGCGCCGCCAGCGACGCACGCGGCCGCGGCCGCTTCAGCCGCCCGCGCGCGGTGCGTGCGTTAGTTAGTTCGTTAGTTGGTTGGGCCAGTTGGGAGCTCATGTGTGCGGATCACCAGCAGGGTCGCATGATGTGCGGGAGATTGCACTGAAAGCTCCGGATGCGTGCCCCCGGCCCATCATCAATCCCTGCGCATCACCACCGCCACCGATCCCCCCCATATCCATCAGTATCTATGCTTCACATGTCTCGCTTTTGCCTGTGCCTCACTCGCTAGCTTGGTTTTTGGTTTTAGAATGGGCTGGTATTTGCAACACGACCCCCAACCTTAACCCCCACCCCAACCCCAAAACCCCCATGAACTACCCAACCCCAACCCCAACCCACCTCCACCACCCGTAGGTCATCGACATCAACGCCATCCACGTCAACCCCGCGCGCCCCTGGCAGCTGGTGGTGGGCGGCTCCGACGAGTGCGTGCAGCTGTACGACGCCCGCCTGCTCACCGCCCTCACATCCTCCTACGTCTCCGCCGCCTCCCCGGGTGCGCCGCGCCGCGGCGCCGCCAACGAGGCCGCCAATGCCGCCGCCGCCGCCGCCGCAGGCACAGCAGGCCGCGGCGGCCTGGGGGGCGGCATTGGCGGCCTGGGGGCCGCGGGCCGAGGAGGCGGCGGCGGCGCGCCGCGGTGTCGTGTGCACGGCAACCCGCTGATGGAGCTGTGCCCCGCGCACCTGCGGCCGCCGCCGGCGGGCCAGGAGGCGTCGTCGTCCCGGCGGCCCACGCACGTCACGTGCGTCATGTTCGGACAGAACGGTGGGTAGCCGGGGGGGTGGGGGCTGTAGCTGGGGGCTGTAGCTGGGGGCTGTAGCAGGGTGCTGTAGCTGGGTGCTGGCTGTGGTGTTGGACGAGGGGTGCGGCGGGAGAGCTAGTTGGGGGAGGCCAGGGTGTGGGGTGTGAGGGGGTCTAGGATGGGGCGAGAAGACCAGGGGCCTGTGGGCTGGCAGGGGTAAAGCGGTAGGGGGCTGCTGCAGCATGTGCAGCTGGGATCAGCATGTGCAGCACGTGCTCTCTGCATGCACCCGTAGCTTTAGGGCATGCACGTTCAGACCAAAACAGTGGGCAGCCCCGGCATTGTGCCCTGTCCCGTGCATGCACGCTTGGCTTGTGTGCTGCCGTACGGCAGGCAGGCAGCTCTTCCACCCAGACCCGTCCGTGTGATATTTCCCCCGCCCGCCCGCCCGCCCGCCCGCCCTGGCGGCATGATGCAATGCCTCCTTGCTTCCGTCACACTCACACACCTACACCACGCCACGCCCGGAAGCCCCACCACTCCGCCCCCGCCGCTCCCTCGCCATCACTTGCACTCCCACTGCTACCCACCACTCCCACTCCTACCCGCTGCCGCCGCTGCTGCTGCTGCTGCTGCTGCTGCTGCTGCTGCTGCTGCTGCTGCTGCTGCTGCTGCTGCTGCTGCTGCTGCTGCTGCTGCTGCTGCTGCTGCTGCTGCTGCTGCTGCTGCTGCTGCTGCTGCTGCTGCTGCCGCTGCTGCTGCTGCTGCTGCTGCTGCCGCTGCCGCTGCTGCTGCAGGCGACGTGCTGGCCACCTACAACGACGACGACGTCTACCTGTTCCGGCCGCCCGGCACACAGGTGCGGGTGTGTGCGGGTGTGCGCGGGTGTGTCCGGGTGCGGGTGTGCGGGTGCACGGGTGTGTGCGGGTGCGGGTGTGCAGGCGCTTGGGTGTTGTGCGGGTGTATGCGGGCGGTGGCCCTTGTGGCCGCGAGCGGGCGAGCGCGGGTCTTGCTGTTATGGTGCGCTGCTGGGGCGCACGTTTGGCTGGCGGCGCAACCACGAGTCCGCGTCAGGCAGCAGGCGCCTGTCGGGACGCTGGAGAGGCAGGCTCTGTGGCCAGGGCTGGAGCAGGGGGGAAGTGCTGCTGCCGTTTTGGCTTTGGTGGTCCGCTGCGTGGCTGCGTGCTACGTGCATAATGACTCTGTGCGTGTGCAGGGCAGCGGCGGCGGCGAGGGGCGGCCCGGAACCAGCGGGCGGCGGCACGAGGGCACGGATACGGAGGAGGAGAGCAGTGAGGAGGGCAGCAGCGAGGAGGAGGAGGAGGGAGCGGCAGGCCGCAGGGGCAAGGGGCGGTCGGGCTGGCGGTGGTGGCGGCAGCAGCAGCAGGAGGAAGAGGAGGAAGAGGACGACTCGCTGCTGCGGCCGTCACGGCGGCGGCGGCGGCCCGGCAGCGGCGGCGGCGCGGCCGGGAAGGGCAGGGACAAGGGGAAGGCGGAAGCGGGCAAGGGCAGGGGCGGCGGCAAGACCCGGAGGCGGGGCGGCGGCGATGGGGATGGGGGCGGCGATACGCAGCAGGGCGACGGGCCTGAGGATTACGTCATCAACCGGTACAGGTGCGTGCTGTGCTGGGCGTGTCTGGTCTGCTGGGCGTGCCTGGTCTGGGCGAGGCCCCGCCAGCTGCAACGCACCACCACCTGGTTGCGACGTGTGTGGGCGCGGGTGCACCGCATGGCCGCATGGTGTGCATGTGCCCACGGCCCACCCCTTTCCTTTCCCCACTTGCATTGCACCGCGCCTGCTTTCCATTACCCTGCTGGTCTGACGCGCCCCCCCTCTCTTGGCTGGCGGCCTAAACCCACCGCGCTTCCTCTCCCCGCCCCTGCCCCCGCCCCGACCAACCCCCCGCCCTGTGCCCTGCCCCCCCTCCCCGCCCTGCCCCGCAGCGGCCACCGCAACAATCGCACCGTCAAGGGCGTGGCCTTCCTGGGCGAGCGCGAGGAGTGGGTGGTCAGCGGCAGCGACTGCGGGTGCGTGCGTGAGGGCGGGGGCCGCCAGGGCAGGGCAGGGCCCCAGGCCGGGGCCAGGGTTGGGGGCCGCGTCTTCAGGTTCGTTTGGGCTCTTTGTTGACTCACCTACCTACCTAACTACCTACCTACCTACCTACCTACCCACCTACCCACCTACCTACCTCTGGGGGTGTCCCAAGCTGGTGCCTGGGGTCCCTGGGCATTGCCTTGTTGCTGACACGCACGCACGCACGCGAGTGGGTGGGCGTGCGCGTGCGCGTATGGTGCAATTGGCATTCTCACATTCTACACCCGCCACCCATACCCCACCCGCCACCCACCTGCCTGGTCCCACCCCACCCCACCGCGCCCTACCCCGCCCCGCTTCTCTATGTGCTTTTGGAATGAACTGCCACCCACCCGCCCACCTGCCCACCCATCCGCCTACCCGCCCCCCAGCCACGTGTACATCTGGGACCGGCACACCGCCAAGCTGCACGCCTGGCTGCTCGGCGACTCGTACGTGGTCAACTGCCTGGAGCCGCACCCCACGCTGCCGCTGCACCTGGCCACATCGGGTGCGGCATGAGACATGCATGTGGGCCGTACGTCCGTACGGCCGGGGTGCATGTATGGAGCACACTCACACATGCACATGCACACATGGGCGTCGCTTGGCAGCCGGCGTGCATGCAGCCGTGCCGGGCGTTGTCGTGGGGCCGTCCGCCCGCGCACGCGCAACCAGTGCCTTGGCTGGTGCCTTGGCTGGCCGGCACTGCTCCAGAAGGCAGTTGCCGCCGCCGTTTTGGCGCGCATGCTCACACAATCAATCTCATATGCACACACGCACAAGGCTGAAATGCAACGCGCGCGGCACGCGCGTTCATTCACAAACATACATGCGCGTAATAATGCCCACAAGAACGCCTAGTCGCCTACGTACGTACGCACGTGCGCCCGCCCGGTCCCCCTCCCCCCCAGGCATTGATGACGACATCAAGCTGTGGGCGCCCACGGCGGAGGCGCCGCGGCTGCCCGGCCCCGCGGCGGAGGCGGCCATGCGCGACAACGCCGCGGCGCGCAGCGGCGCGGGCCGGGCGGCGCGCGGCGGCGGGCGGCGGCTGGTGCTGCCGCCGGCCATGGTGCGGGCGCTGCTCAGCCGCATGGCCGAGTGAGTGTGGTGGTGGTGTGGCGCTGGGGTCAAGGGTGGGGTGCCGTGCATATGTAATTAGTGACGAGGTAAACGTAGAACAAGGGTGGGGTGGGGCGCCAGGGGTGGGGTGGGGCCAAGGGTGGGGCTGCTGGAAGTGGGAGGTGTGGGGGATGCATGGGATGGAGGTGACACGGGCAGGCGGTGTGTGTGGATGGGGCAGGGCCGAAGTGCGTGGCGGAGCTAGCCCGGCGGCGGCGCAGCCGGCCATGGGTCGGGCGGGCTGCGGGCCGTACGGCGGTCATCGGGGCTGACACGCGCGCCGCATGCCCGCCGGCCGCCGCCATCCGGGGCCTTCTGCTTCCTTTTGCCTAGGCGCGTTCCGCGCCTAGCAACCAACCAGCCAGTGGGGCCGATGACGTCTTGCGTCAGCGCCCGATACCCTGCTGCGGCCTGCCCGCCGCTGACTCTGATGTGCTGCTGCTGTGCAGGGAGGAGGACGCGGGCGGGGCGGGCGAGCGCGCGGCGCAGCTGCGGGCGATGCTGATGGCGGCGCTGGGTGGCATGGGCGGCCTGAGCGACGACGACGACGACGACGACGATGACGACGATGGCGATGAGGAGGAGGAGGAAGAGGAGGAAGAGGAGGAAGAGGAGGAGGGGTACAGCGCAAATGACGAGGACGGGGAGGAGGAGGAAGGAGAAGGGGAGGGGGCGGATGGAGAGGATGGAGAGGCGGGCGAGGAGGACGAGGAGGACGGGGCGGAGGCACGGCGGCGGCGGCGGCGGCGCGCCGGGGTAGTGGTCTCCATATTTGATGACGAGGAGGAGGACGACGACGAGGATATGTAGATTGGTGTGAACTAGTTTGGCGCAGGATGATTCAGCAAGCCCTCATGGTCGCTGTGCAAGCGTACTCTGCCAGCGGTTGGCTCAGCAGCGGCCAACTCGGAGGAGGAGGATGAGATACTCGAAATGCGGCGGTTGACGGTTGCACAGGTGCGCAAACGGCATAACTACCTGCCCGCCCCCCGTTGGTGTTGTGGATTGCGGATTTGCGGTGCGCACGTCGTGACGACAAGGAGGGGGGCCGAGGTGCCGAGGCACGCACAAGCGCTGCGCGACCATCCTGGGCCCCTGGGCGCCGCACACCTGTTCCCTTGCTTGCATCACTGCTGCGCTTAGCCGCCTACCCTGTAGCGTGGCGGGCTTGGGCCATTTGGGCCAATGATCTGTTGCACATTTGCACATGCATACGTGCTGGCTGTGGGTCGCCTTGCACCGTGCCTCGTTGGATAGGGATGTGCGGACGGGAGGTGGATGAATTACATGTCAGCTGGAAGTTAGCGACAGCTTCAAGGGAAAACGTTTTTTGACGGGACAAGTCCACGGCAGCCACGTTGTGCCCGGGGGTGGGGGCGGGAAACAGGGGAGGGTTGGTGCAGCGTGTCGAGCAACATGCGCGACACATGCCATGCTCAGGATCATCTTTGCATATACTTGAGACCAAATGCATGTCGCAGCATGTGCTGAGCGACTGTTTTGTGAAGAAGCTACTTCGTGTTAAGCCCGGAACCTGTTTCAAGAGGCATGATATTTCGTTCCTGCCGCGCAAACTCTACCAAGCTGTCAGGATGATATCTACTTCTGATATGCAGATAGGTACTTGCACGCAAGCATAGACTGGAAGAAGGAAATGGACCTTGTCGAGGCATTCGGGGCTCGCAACACCGGGCCTGGCTATGGTACCGAGGTGATAGAGCGGCTGGAGAGCGGAGCTTCTGGTGACCTGGTCATCATAGATGCGCCTGCCGGAGGTGGCGAGGCCCCGCAGCTATTCATCGACACGGCCATCCGACAGGCCTCCAGGTGACCTCCCGTCCCTTGGGCGTGGCGCGCGCTGGCCTGCAGTCCGATGTCTTCTCGGCCCCAGTTTTGTCGGACCCTGCGAGATAGGATGCCTTTTGTGATGCAGCTAAATCCCCCGCACCCGCTGGCCCCAACAGCTCACCCTGGGTCTGGGGTGCCTGCACACTGGGTTGCTAGGGTTGCCCGTCCTTCACCCCGCGCCCCTGGTCACCCTGCTACCCCTGGCCACACCTTCTCGCGCCCGCTCCTCCCTTACGTTGACCGCGTTGACCAACAGGGGCCGCGGCGCCGTGACGTGCGTGACGGCCTCCAATGACGTTGTGCTGGTGGCCACAGCACGCGGGTACCTGCTGCGATACAGCTGGGACGAGAACGGCAATGAGAAGGTGGGGGCGGGGGCGGGGGTGCCATGCATGTGTAATTAATGACGAGGTAGACGTAGAACAGACGTTGCAACACACGTTGGCATACCGATGACCATGCCGGCGGGGTCGGACACGGGTGGCGGGGATGAACGGGGGGAGGGGGAGGTTGCTCAGCGCCCCCCCCCCCGCCTAAAGTTTGCGTTGATAGTACCGTGTAGGGTGGGCGGGATGGCAAGGCCAGTCACGCTGCGGGGTTGGGGCAGGGGAGGGGAGGGGGCGGGCGCGGTGGGCGTGCCGGGTGGTGGTGAGGCACGGGGGCCCCGCCTTGCGGCTGCTTTTGCTCTTCGACGTGTGTGCGTGCGTGCGTGCGTGTGCGCTGTACCATCACCGTACACCTGCACCGTACACCATCACACACCGTACGTCGTACGCCGTACGCCGCCACTGCCCTGCAGGTGGGCGAGGTGGAGGTGGTGCCGCCCAAGCAGCAGGCCGACCTCCGCATTGCACACCTGTTCATGGACCCATGGGCCAACCACGTGCTGCTGGCCGTCACCCGGGGCGGCGGCGGCGGTGGCGGCGGTGGCGGCGGCGGCGGAGGAGGAGGCGGGGGGCAAGGCGGCGGCGGCGGCGGCGGCGGGGCAGGCGGCGGCGGGGCGGGAGGCGGCGGCGGAGGGGCGGGCGGCGGCGCGGGGGCGGGCGGCACTGCGGAGGTCCACTACGTGCACAGGTGAGGGGCCGCGGCTGGGTGGCGGCGTGGGGGCAGCTTGAGAGCTGTGCATGGGTGGTGGAAGGGCGTGCGCCTACTGTAGGGGCGAGAGGCCCGTTCACTGCGTGTCACATGCGACGGAGTCGTGGTGCGCATGGGAGGCGGGCCTGGGTGACGGCGCATGCGTCTGCACCTGTGCATGTCCCACAACCCCACGCCCCAGGGCGTGCCCTTCACCTCCCCGCCCACCCCCACCCCCACCCACCCCCGCCCCGCCCCGCCCCGCCCCGTCCTGCGCCGCGCCTGGTCCACACCCCTGTCCCTGTCCCTGTCCCTGTCCCTGTCCACTGCAGGCGCTGGCCGCGGGCTCGGCTGCTGTCGGAGTTCAAGGGGCACGCCGCGCTGACGGCCGTGGGCTGGAGCATGCAGCAGGTGTGCGTGTGTGTGGGGGGGTGTGGGTGTGTGTGTGTGGGGGGGGGGGGTTCCATGCATGTTAAATTAATGACGGGGGGGGGTTACATGCATGATTAGTTAGAAGTGTATGTGAAGACGTACGGCACGGTACAGCATGTGTAGGGGGAGGTTGCGGAAGGCCGGGCACACGCCGCGGCTGTGTGTGCCCGTGTCTTGCTTACTGCAAGGATCTGCGGCCCGTGATGCGGTGCGTGTGCGCTTGGCGTGGAGCAGCAGTGAGCCGCACCACTGACCTGCCCCTGCTCCTGCCCCTGCACCTGGTTGGTGATGGTGCCGCCGGCAGGGGGATGACTCGGCGCCGCCGCCGCCAGGGAGCGGCCACCGGGGCCCGGCGTCCGTGGCCGGCAGTGTGGCCGGAGAGAGCTGCACCGGGTGGGTCAGGGCCGGACTGCCTGCCTGCCTGCCTGCCTGCCTGCCTGCCTGCCTGCCTGCCTGCCTCCTGCCTGCCTGCCTGCCTGCCTGCCTGCCTGCCTGCCTGCCTGCCTGCCTGCCTGCCTGCCTGCCTGCCTGCCTGCCTGCCTGCCTGCCTGCCTGCCTGCCTGCCTGCCTGCCTGCCTGCCTGCCTGCCTGCCTGCGCGTGTGTGTGCCTGCTTTCGTGTGGGCGTGGACGAGGGGCGGCGGACAGAGGTGCTTCAAGCAAACGAGTTAGATCCCCCTGCCTGCGACCCACCCACCCACGTGCGGCCACCGCCACTTCCCAACCCAACCCAACCCTCGCAGCGTCATTTTGCTGGGCACGGAGGCGGGAGAGCTGCTGGAGGCGTCGGTGGACGAGCGGACCAAGCCCGGGCGGGAGGCGCCGCCCCGAACGCTCATAGAGGCGCCCGGGGCGGCGGCGGGCGGCGGCGGCGGCGGCGGCGCCGGGAAGGTGTGTTTTTTGTGTCTGAGGGGCTGGGGCGTGGGGCGCTGGGGATGGGGCCGGAGGGTGGCAGCGAGCGTGAGGCCATTGACGTGTTTCATGTCGCACATCTGCGCACCGGGGGTTTGCTAGCCTGCGGACTGCCACGCTACGATACACACCCTTGCACCACCGACCCACAACGGACTCGCGAACCTGCTCGTGCGCAGCAGGGCCGCGGCGCGGCAGGCGGCGGCGGCGCCGCCTCCGGCGCCGCCGGCAGCGCCAGCACCAGCGCCAGCGCCTCCCCCGCCGCCGCCTTCACCAGCCTGTACCAGGTCGCACTGCCCGCCGGCCGCCACGGACTGCTCGCCGCCACGCCCTCCCACCTCCGCATCTGGGTCGCCCCCGCCCCCTCCGCCGCCCCCTCCGCCACCACCACCGCCACCACCCCTTGGCAAGCCCTCTTCCTGCACGGCGGCCACGCCGGCAGCGTCCGCGGCGGCTCCGCCGCCGCCGCCGCCGGCGCCGGCGCAGGCCCGCCGCCGCCGCCGCTCGCGGTGCTGGAGGCTGTAGCACCCTCGCCCTACAGCCAGCTACAGCTGTACTGGCCGGTCGACATCTCCGAGCTGCCCTCGCGCTTTGCCTGGCTGGTGGGCGGCGTGGTGTATCACGGCGGCCTGGATTGGGAGGCCGCGGCGGAGGCGGCGGAGGCGGGCGAGGCGGCGGCGGCCGGCGGCGCCGGGCCGGCGGCGGCGGCGGCGGCCGCGGCGGTGGCGGGCGGCTCGGATGCGCTGTCGCGGGTGGTGAGCCTGCCGCTGGAGGGCGCGGGCGCTGGAGGTGCGTGCCGGTGTGTACCGTACGGTTTGTGTGGGAGTGGGTGCGGGAGGGAGGTTCCTGGTTTGGTGCCATCAGAGTGGATGGGTCGGACTTGGCCATTCCCACCAAGCCCATGGCCCCCAACCCTCCTAAAGAAGGACACACGCCCCTTGACCCCCCCCCCTGCACCCACGGGCCACCGCCCCGTGCCTGTTGTCTATTTGGGAATCGGCACTCAACTCCAACCCCTCCAACCCCCCGCCCCCCCCCCCCCCACGGGCATCCCCCCTTCTCCTCCTAGCTTCAATCACATGCGTGTACACGCCCCCTCCTCCTCCCCCCCCCGCCCGCCCGCCCGCCCTGCACAGACGACGCCGGCTCCGCCCGCTCGCTGGTGGTCACCGAGTACCACCTGCTGCTGCTGGCGGGCGACCGGCTGCGCGCCGTCAACCGCGTCAGCGGCCGCACCGTGGCGGCGCGGGCGTTCCGCAGCCCCATCACCCGCAGCCTGACGGGCGAGCACGCGCGGGAGATCGGTGAGGCGTGTGCACGGACGGAGCGGCGGACGCCCAGTGTCGGTCCCAGTGTCGATGCCTGTGTTGCAACCAACCCGTACAGCAATCGCGATCATGCGCCTCCCTCAAACCACCACCCTCACCTCCTTGTTCCTTGAACAACCCCAACCCCAATCCCCAACCCCCAACCCCCACCACCGTTGCCCACGCATTCTTCGCCTCCTAACCAACCATACCTGGACCCCCCCCACACACAAACACACCAGCCCACACCCCCCCACACACACACACGCCCCGCCCCCAGACGGCCTGGTGCGCGACCCTGTGTCGGGCACCACCTACATGGCCAGTGACGAGGCGCTGTACGAGGTGGGGCTCACCAACGAGGCCGCCGGCATGTGGCGCGTGTACCTGGAGCTGCAGGTCAGGCGGGGGGGGGCGGGGGTTGGTTGGGTGGGGGGGCGGGGGGGCGGGGGGGCGGGGCGGGGGGGCGGTTGGGTGGGGCAGGGGGGGGGGGGGCGGGGCGGGGCGGGGGATCTGGGGTTGCAAGGATAATACATAGCGAATTGGCAGGTAGAACAGGTACAGGGTCTGGGGAGGTGTGTGTGTGTGTGTGTGTGTGTGTGTGTGTGTGTGTGTGTGTGCTTGTGGGGTGGGTGGGGGGGCTGGCAGCGGGGTCGAAAGGAGGTTTTAGCTGGTTTTGGGGCGGCTGAGGGACAAGGGGGCACTGGGGGAGGGGCAAGGAGCTGGGAGGGCTGGGTTGGGTTGGCAGGAGGACTTGAGGGGTCACGGGCGGAGCGTCAGGAGTTTCCAGGTGGGGATGTGCATGGGGATGGGCAGGGGGTATGGGTGGGCATGAGGGACTTCGCTTCTCGCATGCATCGTTCTCACTGGGGGTGGGTGGCGAGACAATGGATGGAGGCACGCGTTGGGATTGGGTTTTGCTTCTGGCTCAGCCCCTTCCTTTGGCCTGCCGTGCCTGCTGACCTTGCCTGCCTCTCTCCGCCCCCACTCTCCGTCCTCATCCCGGCCCCACTCCCCGTCCTTACCCCGCCCTCGTCTCTCCCTTTTCTCTCCTCATCCCGCCCTCGTCCCCCCCCCCTTCTCTCTCCCTCGCCGCTTCAGGACTGGGACGCGGCGCTGCGCTGCTGCTCCGGCCCCGCGCAGCGCGACGAAGTGCACCGGGCGCGGGCGGAGGCGGCGGTGGCGGCGGCCGACTACCGCACGGCGGCCGTGCACTTCGCCAAGGTAGATGGGTGCTGTTGAGGAGGGCTGTGTGTGTTATATTAAACGGAAATGGAGAGGATTCCCCGCAATCGCTCGGAGGGCTGTGTGTGTGTGTGTGTGTGTGTGTGTGTGTAGGCGGGCAGGGGGCGGGGAGGCCGAGGGGTAAATGGTACCCCATGGCGGAGGCGGGCAGGCCGGGGCGGGTTGGAGGTGATCAGTGTAGTGGTGGTGGCGGGATGAGGTGGGCTTGCATGTACCAATGAAACGCAAGGCACTGTTCGAGCACGCGGGCTGACCTTCCCTGGGGCTAGGCAGGCGCGCGCTGGCGCGCTACCAATATTGGTGGCGGTGGCGGTGGCGGTGGCGGTGGCGGTGGCGGTGGCGGTGGCGGTGGCGGTGGCGGTGGCAGTGGCGGTGGGGGTTTGGGCCTGCTGGTGCAGGTGGTGTTGGTTGTGGTGGGTGGCGCGCCGTGCACTTGAGAGGTGTGTGTGTGTGTGTGTGTGCCCTCCCCACGGCCGCCCTGCACGCCTGCTGCCCCCCCCACCTGCGGCCCCCCACCTGCGGCCCCCCACCTGCGGCCCCCCACCTGCTGCCCCCCACCTGCTGCCCCCCACCACCTGTGTGCAGATCTCTGACGGGCGGCCGCCGTTTGAGGACGTGGCGCTGATGCTGGCGGACTGCGGAGACCAGGGTGGGTGGTTGGGGGGGGGCGGGTGGGTGGGTGGGGAGCGTGTGTGTGTGTGTGTGTGTGTGTGTGTGTGTGTGTGTGTGTGTGTGTGGAGGGGGGTTAGTATATTCCAGATACCAAAGCGGCCATTGCGGCGTGTAGGTGGGTGGGTGGGTGCAACCCGGGGGGGCTGCACTGCAACCGGCCGCCGCGAGGCAGATGGGGGGTTTGGGGGGGGGGGGGCAGGCACGCCAGGGCTTCGGGCGGCGGCTGATGGCGCGGATGTTCCGCCTTTATCAACTAGCCCCTCCACACCCGCGCCCATCAGTCTCTGCCCGTGTGGCCTCCCTGGTGCCCCCCCCCCCCCCCCCGCAGCCGCCCTGCCCGCCTTCCTCACCACGCGCCTAGCCACCCTGGCCGCCATTGCGGGGGCCGGCGCCGCGGGCAGCGCAGTGGTCCAAGGCGCCTTCGGCGGACGGCCCGCGCCGCAGGCCCTGCCCTCCCCCTCCGCCTCCCCGCACGCCAGCGCCCCCGCCTTCGCCTCCGCCGCCGCGCCCCCCTCCACCTCCACGCTTGCGCTGCTGTCGCCGCACACGAGCTCGCTGCTTGCAGCCAGCCAGCTGGGGGGCGCCGGCAGCGGCGGCGCCGGCACGAACCCGCACGGCCCGGAGCGGGCCCAGTGCACGCTGCTGGCCGCCTGGCTGACGGAGCTGCACCTGGATGCCATAAACAGGGCGCTGCTGGAGGTGGGAGGCAGTGAGGGCAGTGGGGCTGTGGGACAGTGAGGGCAGTGCGGCTGTGAGACAGTGAGGGCAGTGAGGCAGTGAGGGCAGTGGGACAGTGAGAGAAGTACTGTATATCGGTATATGCGTTGCTCCTCACCTAAGTTGCTTTTGCCACGTGGGCGCAAAACGTGTGCTGCCTGTAGTAGCGTGTCCCAGCACCGCACGGCCGCTTACGTGGCAGCCCCGCTCCCAGGACGTGCGCCGCTGCAGCACACGCCCATGCATGCAAACACGCACGTGCATGCCGCCATGCGCACACACACAAACCAACCAACCGCCGTATGCGGTCATGACGCCGCCGTCACAGACCGCACACACACACAAACCCCCTCCCTTGTGGTCTCTTACACACAAACCGCATCGCGCAACCCTATCACACCCCAGTCATTAACTTAACATGCATGGAACCCCATCCCACACTCACACAGGCGGGCGGCGAGGCGGGCGAGGCATACCTGGCGGCGGCGGCGGCGCTGCGAGCGCATCTGAGCGACTGGGTGCACGTCATGGACCCGGGTGGGTGGGTTTGGTTGTTTTCAATATCTGGGTGTGCAATGATGGGTTTGCAAGTTGTTTTCCTAAGCACCTGGCATGGAAACCCACTCCCACCTTTCTCCTCCGCGCCTCTTCGCCCACCCACTGCCCCCGCCTTTCCTCTCCCGCCCCACCACACACTCCCACCTCGCTTTGGTTACTGGAGTGAACTACCCCCCACCCCCACCCACCACCACCCTCCCACCCCATCCAAACCACCCACCACCACCCACCCATCCCATCCAAACCATCCCCACCCACCCCCACCCACCACCACCCACCCCACCTACAGGCACCACGGTGTCGCTGCTGTCCAGCTACGGCCGCCTGGACGAGCTGCTACAGCTGGCGCAGCTGCGGGGCGACCACGAGGGGCTGGTGGAGCAGCTGCTGGCGCGGCCGGCGCCGGGCGGCGCGCTCAGGTGGGTGTGTGTGTGTCGGGGGCGGCGGGAGGGGGGAGGAGGAGGAGGAGGAGGAGGAGGCAAAGGCGGCGTCAGGGGCAGCAGGGGCGGAGGCGGCGGGGCGGGGCGGGAGGGAGTGGGGCAGGTCGGGGAGCTGGCAGCCTTGTCCGCTAAGGTGGAGAATGGGCATGGGGGATGGGCGCCACTCGAAATAGGCTGCGTGCCTGTGCGAACGTCCGCCGTACTGCTTGCGCTGCCTGGGTTTTGTTTAGCAGTCCTGCGGGCCCCCCCCCACGCCCGTGCCGCTCGGCCACTCATCACCTACCACCCATCACGACGACGACTTGCCTACCACTCCCCCCCCCCCGCTTTTCCACTGGGCATCGGCACTTCACTCAATATGACCCATACCATCCCATGGATGGTTACTGTGCTTTACCCCCCTGGTTTAGTTTGGGCTGGTAACCACAACCCCCCGCCTACCTCGTCCTTAAATTAAACATGCATGGCACCCCCCCCCCGCCAAACACCCACCCGACCAGGGCGCTGGCAGTGCTCCGCTCGCCGGTGGTGAGCCGCGAGCTTGTGTACCGCTTCGCGCCGGGGCTGGTGGCGGCGGCGCCGGAGGAGGCGGTGGATTTCTTCATCTCCGAGGTGAGTGGTTGGGTGGGGAGGGAGGGGAGGGAGGGCGGAGGTTAGCAGTTGACAGTTGACGCACGTGTGCGTGCCCGGCACGTGCATGTGTGCTCGACCAGGCGACCGCCGTAGCACTACCGGCCCCCATGCATGCTTTGGGGGGGCCCATCGCCGGGACGGTTGCCGTCATTTTCGGTACTCTTCATCACCGCGCTCTGATTCTCACGCGTCGCTCCTGCCCCACGCCCGCTGCGCTGTCCCCGCTGCACGCCCCTGCCACGCCCCTGCCCCGGACGCCATGACCGCGTGCATGCCGCGACACCACAGCGGCCCCCGCTGGACCCCCGACGCCTGCTGCCGGCGCTGCTGCGGTACGGCGACCCCGGCTCGGGCGCGGGGCAGGCGGCGGCGCGGCGGCACGTGCTGCGGTGGGTGTGTACGCACGTGGGCGGCGGGTGGTGGGGGGCGGCGGCTTCAGATTCCGTCAAGGCCGGGGCAGCATCCCGCAGATCTGTGTTAGAGATTACAAGGCGATAACAAACAAATCAAAGACCGTGCATGCAATGCGATCTGTGTGGGTGCGGAGGTGCACCCGGAGCGCTCCCAGCCCGTGGGTGTCGCTTCTGTTGTGGTTGCTGCTGCCGTCCGAGCATCGCGTGTATGTCGATATATGACATGTGGGGGTTTTTCTGAAGGTCTGTCTGTCTGTCTGGTTGTGTTGCCTGGCCGCAACAGGTATGTGGAGTTTGCGATTGAGGCGCTGGGGTGCACCGACAGGTGAGAGAGCCGAGGAGCGTAGGGGCTGACGCAACCTCGGCTAGTGTCCTGCCGCGTCGCCTCTGCTCTCATGCCTTGTCTCAGCGCAGGAAGATTACCTTCCCCCGCGCCATACCCATGCGCGCCAAACCCAACCAACCCAACCCAGCCACCCAAACCACCCAATGCCACTGACATCGCCGTCCCCCGACCAAGCTCAGCTCCACCACACCACACCGCACCACACCGTACGGCACCACACCACGCCGCACCGCACCGCACCGCACCACACCGTGCCACACCACACCGCACCGCACCGCACCGCAGCGTGGTCCACAACCTGGCCGTGGCGCTGTACGCGCTGGCGCCCGGTCCCGAGGGCGAGGCGGCGCTGCTGCGCTACCTCACCGGCGCCGCCGGCCGCTACGGCGGCGTCACGCCGCTGTACGACAGCGGCTACGCGCTGCGGCTGGCGCAGGAGTGCGGCAAGCCGCGGGCGGCGGTGCGCCTCATGTGCCAGCTGGGTGGGTGCGTTGGGCGTGACGTGGCGTGGCGTGGCGTGCGTGTGTGTGCGTGTGTGTTAGAGATCACAAGGGAGAGAACAGCATACAGAGAGAGCGGTTGTGTGCGCGCGTGTGTGTGTGCGCGCGCGCGCGCGCGTGTGTGTGTGTGTGTGTGTGTGTGTGTGTGTGTGTGTGTGTGTGTCAGATTGAAGGGCGGGGGGCAGCAAGGGGGACGGGGGCGGCGGGGATGTGGAGAGGTCGGGTAGGCCCTGGAGACCCGCGGGGGGTGGGGGTGTAAATTCCAGCCCATTCTATGGGGGGAGGTCAGCCGTGGAACATAAGTGGGCGTGTTTAGGCATGTGAATTCAGGGCACGTAAGTATCTGGTCGCGTATGGATGGGTCAACTGGATAGCCGTGTAGATTGCTGCGCGAGGAGAGCCCCCCGACCGTCATGTGCGGTGTCTTCTGTGACGTGGTGCCGGTATGTCGTGTGATTGCGCATCCGGCTTGTTACCGATATGTGAGCGGTGTCACAAACGTGATTTAGGTGCTGAGCACGGCTTGCAAACGGCCCGCGCCATGGCCTTAAACACACGCTCGCCTCTCGCGTCATGCACCCACTACGGTACTGCGCAGGCATGTACCCGGACGCGGTGCGAGCGGCCCTGGCGCTGGACCTGGGCCTGGCCAAGAGCCTGGCGGGTGAGAGGAGTGTCTGAGGCCTGAGGCCTGAGGCGTGAGGGGGACAGGCAGGCAGGGGCGGGTTGGGCCGCTAAGAGTGGATGTGGCGGGCTGGCGTGTAGCCCCCGTACAGCCCCTTTTTGCCACGTTCGCCCTGGCGTGTGCCAGTTGGCCCCGCGGGCCGTGGCCGCCTTCCTCCCTTACCTGTGCTCCCCTTTCTGACAGCGAGGTCCCGTTCCCACTCTCTGCCCTGTGCCTCCCCCCTCCCCCTGCACCCTCCCTCACACCTGCTGCCACTGCTGCCGCTGGCCGCCGCTGTCGCTGCCGCCTCCTCCGCCGCCGCCGCCACTGCCACTGACGCCACAGCCGAGCCTGACCAGGACGACACGCTGCGGCGCAAGCTGTGGCTGCAGGTGGCGCGGCACGTGGTGGAGAACGGCAGCCGCGCGGCGGCGGCGGCCGCCGCCGCCGCCTCAGCCGCCGCAACCGCAACCACAACCGCAACCACAACCACCTCAACTACCGCCAACGGCACTGCACCTGCTACCGGTGCTGACTCCACTACCAACGCCAACGGGGAAACTGGTGACGCCAATGCCGGCGCCGATGCCGACGCCGACCCCACCACCAGCCACATCCGCACGGCGGTGGAGTTCCTACGCGAGGCGGACGGGCTGCTGCGCATTGAGGACATCCTGCCCTTCTTTCCCGACTTCGTCACCATCGACAACTTCCAGGTGCGTGTGCGGGTGTGTGTGGGGGGGGGAAGGGGTGTGTGTGCGTGCGTGCGTGCCTGCGTGCGTGTGTGTTTGCGTGCGTGCGTGCGTGCGTGCGTGCGTGCGTGCGTGCGTGCGTGCGTGTGTGCGTGCGTGCGTGCGGACGCGGATGCGTGTGCGGATGCAAGAGGCGGATGTGAGAGGTGGGGTTGGAGGAGGAAGGAGGTTGACGAGCCAGGAGGCGTCGGGCTTAGCGGCGGGGTGAGCGGCTTGAAGCCAGGGTATGACGTGGGAACTAGCATGCCGTACGCACGGGTCCACTGCAAGGCGCTTGCCCCTCACCCTTCTACGTCTACCTCGTCATTAAATTAAATGCATGGAACCCTCTCCAAACCCACCTTCCTAAAACCCCCAACCGTCAGCCTTCCTCGCTTCTCCTCCCTGTTCTCCCTTCTCCTCCCGCCCGCCCCGCCGCTCGCCTCCTGCACTCCCCCCCCCGCCGCCGCCGGCCCTGGCCGCCAGGCCGCCATCTGCGACTCCCTGGAGCGGTACGGCGCCGCCATCGAGGGCCTCAAGTCCGACATGGAGGAGGCCACCGCCATCGCCGAGGCGCTGCGGGCCGACATACGCCAGCTGGCGGCACGGTGGGTGGGGGGGTGGGGGGGTGCATGTGTGTGTGTGTGTGTTTGTGTGTGTGTGTGTGTGTGTGTGTGGGTGGGTGCATGTGTGTGTGTGTGTGTGTGTGTGTGTAGCAACGGGTTTACAGGCGGCCTGACGAGTCTCGTGATCGAGTACTCGGGACAGCCAGCGACAGCGAGGCATTTAGGCCACACGCTGCCGCTATCACGCGTCTCCCCTGCCCAGAGCGCAGCCAAGCTCCGGAGTCCACCGGGGGGACGCTCCAACCAACCTGGACCACGCCAGTAGCCTCAGAAGGGTTACTGCTGGTACTACAACGCAGGGCCCAGCGGGCTCACAAAGCTCTAGGCTGAAGGGCCAACACCGCAGCAACACGCGCACCGGACAGACGTCACACCGCACGCGACAGCACAGCGACAGGTGGCTACGGGGCTGAGTCCAGCGACCCCGCAGCCTTTCACAGCCTCGACAGCTACCTAACCAGCATTCGACGCCAGGGCAGAGTACGCCAAAGGGCAGCCACAAACGCGTCTGACTACTAGGCCGGTCTTGGCCGAAAAACGCCCGGGGTGCTCCGGCACCCAACCCACCCTCAGCTCCCGTGACCCGAAACCCTGGCGCACACTCCCCTTGACCCTCCCAGCCCTTCTCAACCCTGCTGGTCCCTAGATTCAGCCGCTATGTCCGCGGCTCATTGCTATGGTGATCACTCTACTCGATAGGGCTGATCCCGGTCACTCCTCCAGCTCCAGCTCCATAGCTTGCGGTAGCGCGCAGAGCAGCATCCCGTCCACCACCGCTAGGATCGGGTGGGTGGTGTCAACTCCTTCCCAGCCCTTTCGGGGCACACCGAGTTGCGCGAACTGCAGCAGCCGCGACCAAAAGTCCGCGACTGCGCGAGCGCACGCAAGCTCGGTGTGGTTGACGCCTGGCTGCGGCGGCGTCAGCTGCGTGGGCGGGACCTCATCTGGGTCAGCATCCGCCCCCGCTGCTGCCGCCGCCGCTGCCTCGGTGGGTGCTGCTGCCGCCGCCGCCGCTTGGTCTCCCTGGGCCGCTGCAGCGCGCGTCATCCCGCGCAGCCGCACCCGGCCGTGTTCTATGGCGGCAAGCGCCGCCATCGCCACCACATCCCACACGCACTGCTGGACGCCCGAGGGCGCCTGCACTAGCCATAGCTGGGCTTGGCTGATGGGCTGGGGCCCCGGGGTGTGCGCGTTGATCTGCGCCACCACCGCCTTTGCCACCGCGCAGCCCCAGAAGTGGTGCTGCCGCGGCTCAGGCGGGGTGGCGGCGGCTGGATCCGTTGTGGCGCTGCCATGGCCATACTGCCCACAGCCGCACGGCTCTCGTCGAGCCGTGGGCATGTGAGTGTTGCCCGGCAGCGGCACGGCGTCGATGGCCAGCCGCCACAAAGTCTCGAAATGGCGCCGCTCCCACCGGACGCGCTGCCACAGGCGCGCAAGGGTGCCCCGAAAGGCGCCGAGCGCCGCTGCCGCAGCTTCAGGCAGGTCCTCACGCCGCGCCTCTGAGCGGGGCGGCAGGCCAAGGGCCGCCCGCTCATAGTCCTCGTGGAGTCCGGCACGGCGTGTCGCGATACTGTCCAGCTGTAGGGCTGTGGCCATGCGGACGGACAGCTTCTCCAGGGGGATTTTGACGGACTCGGTGCCTGGTAGCACCCATCCCATGCGCGGCATGATGATGGTGCTGATGACGGAGGGGGTGGAGGGGGCGGGGGGCGGGGCGGGGCCGGGGCCCGCCAGCTGTGCGGCGTGGGCCCGTGCGGCGTTTAGCCACGCCGGTGGGATGTCATCAGCCAGGCCCTGGAGGGCGGCTAGCGTGGGGCCACGGCGACGCTGGCGTGCGTCTGTTGGGGCCAGGTGGGCTCTCAGCCACCCGTCCCAGTCGATAACGGCGGCCGTGTCGAGCGGGCGCGCGTCGTATGCTCGCACCAGGTCGCCAATGGTGAGCAGCTGCGCACAGGCACGTAGTGCCCTGTGGCGGTAGTCAAGGCCGCGGCCCTGCGTGCACTGCGCGGCGCCAGCAAGTGCAGCTTCTGGCGCCGGCTCCTCCTCTGCCTCCAGGTCTGGGTCTGCCTCGCCACCCTCCGCCAGGGGCGGCGGGGAGAGGAGCGGGTTGCCCCACAGGGGCGCCGTATAGCACCAGGCCCCTGGCTCTGGTGCGGGTTCCAGCGCTTGCACCGGCGGCAGCCAGCCTAGCGCCGTCGCCGTGCGCTCGGCGTCCTCAGGGAGGGGCAGGCTGGGGACAACGTCGCCCGCGCCCGTCGCTGCTGGCACTGCCGTCAGAGCGCTGCTAGGCCGCATGGAGGGGTGGTGATGGTGGAGGAATGTGGCGCGACACACCAGGGCTGCGGCAGCGTGGTGGCGGGGGCGGCATCGTGGGCGGCTAGGCGGGCGGCCCACGTGGCGTGCCGGCCGCGCACGTGCTGTATGAGGGGCAGGGCTCCGAAGCCGCCGGCGTACAGCAGCTCGGTTGGGATGCCCGTCAGGCGCTGCTCCGCGGCCTCCGGGGCTAGGCGCCGGTCCACCACGCGTGCGACGAGCCGCTCCAGTTCCCGAGCCACGCCGTCAGGCATGCCGCTGTGTTCCATGTGCCAGGTGACCATAGAGGTGCAGTAGGCGGACGCGTTGCTCGCACGGCCGAAGGCCGAGAGCCCCAGGTGGGCGACGCGCCGCAGGCGCCGCTTGGCTTCCCGCAGGCGGGCGGTCCAGTCCAGCTGCAGGCCTTGTGTGTGTTGGGGGGTGGAGGCGGAGGGGGCCGGGGTGGCGCTGCACGGCTCAAAGCCCCACATGGGCCACGTGCAGCGTCGTCGCCGGTTTCGGTCCGGCCACCAGGTCCATGCCCAAAGCAAACTCTTACTATGCTGGCCCAGTGCATGTACGGCATCCATGCGCTTACTGCATGCGGGTGTGTTCGTGTGTGTCTGTGTCGGTGCGTGTGTGCAGGTCCGCGGTGGTGTCACTGGCCCAGCCCTGCACGCGCTGCGGGCGGCCCATCTCCGAGGCGGCGCCGCTCACCAGTCTGCCGCAGGGTGGGTGACGAGGGAAGGGAGGGAGGGAGGGAGGAACGGGGCCGGGGGATGGGGGACGGGGGACGGGGGACGGGGCCGGAGTGGAGCAGAGCTGACGAGCATGGGTGCTCACACCCCCACGACCTCAACTCTCGCCCCCCACCCCCACCCCCACTTCGCTGCATATCCTTGCAAACCCCCACCACCCCTGCCCGTGTCTGCTGCCCGCCCCACCCCAACGTATCTGGAACCCCCTCCCCCCCTTCTCCCTCCCCCGCTTCCCCCTCTCACTCCCAGGCGGCGCGCTGCCGCCCTTCTACGTGTTCCCCACCGGCTGCGCCTACCACGTGGCCTGCTGCGCCGCCGAGTTGACGGAGCTGGTGGCGCCGGCGCAGCGCAAGCGGGTAAGTGGGTGGGTGGTTGTGCTTACCAGCCCAAACTAAGCCAATCTAAAGGAAGCGGTGTTAAGTAATGCAGTTAAGGCGATACAACAAAATACTGTGGGCGGGCGGAGTCAGCGCCTTGCCTTTTCCGTGAGCGCTCCGTGAGCACAGCAGAGGGACGGGGAGGGGGCTAGGACGGCCTGCGGGGCAGGCCACTGCTGGGCTTGGGGACCCGGCACGCATACATACGGTTTGCCCCCTCTTGTAGGAGCTCATGCCTGTCTTACACAGACAATCGCCACCGCCGCCGACCCTGTCACCCGTACGACACCGCCCATCCCCACCCCCCACGCACCCCCACCCGCCACCCCCCGCTAGATCCACACGCTCATGGCACGTCTGTCCCGGGTGCGCCCCGGGGCCACCACCTGCCCCGCGTACGCCGGAGCCTCCGCCGCCCCCGTGGCGGAGCTGCAGGTGCGTGCGTGTGTGTGTGTGTGTTAGAGATAACAAGGGAGAGTACTATGAAAGACGTGTGTGTGTGCGTGTGTGTGTGTGTGTGTGTGTGTGTGTGTGTGTGTGTGTGTGTGTGCTTGGGGGCCGGCGGTTGGGTGGTCTGGGGGGGGCGCCGGTTGTGCGAGGCCACCCACAGCGCGCCAGCTGCAGATTCGGCCGGACCCCCGCCTGGGAATAAGAGTTTGCATGCCATCTCGACTGCCTGTCTGCCTGCCTGCCTGCCTGCCGGCCCGCCTTCGCTCTCCCTGTCCGCTGCTTGCTGTCCACTGCCCTCGCTGCTGCCTGCTGTCCACTGCCCTCGCTGCTGCCTCCCTCACTCCCTCCCTCCCTCCCTCAGGAGGCGCTGGCGGCGGAGGTGGGGGGCGAGGACCCGCGCAACGGCGAGCTGGCGGTGCGGCTGCTGGAGGCGCCCTTCGTGCTGGAGGCGGCGGACCGGGCGGAGGCGGACAGCTGGGCCATTTAGTGTCTTTTGTGTTTGGGGGGAGGGGTTGTGGTTACCAGCCCAAACTAAACCAAAGGGGTGTAGATTATTGCAGAAACCAAAGCGGCCATAGCTTGGTGCGCCAGCTGAGAGCTGAAAGCTGGGGGGAGCTGGGGGGGAGCGGGGGGGGGGGCAGCTGGGGGGGGATGCAGCTGGGGGGGGGGGAGCTGGGAAGAGCGGGTGTGCGGGGAAAGGATCTGAGGAATAGGCGCGGTGCGGAGGAGGAGCAAGAGGACAAGGTGGAAGCAAGAGTGGCGCAGCAGCCGTCGGTGATGCAAGCAGCGCTCATGGAGTTGGCAAGGGAACAGGTGTTCGGCGTCCCGGAAGTGTCTGAACTCTGAAGGTCCCCCCCCTCAATACCAGCAAATCACAAGCAGTCGGGACAGAGGCGAAAATGCGCGCTGTGACTGTTCCGACTGAGGTAGCTGGCCGACGTTGCTGGACAGCGCGTTCCTCCTGCCTATGCGCCCAATTGCCTACCTGCTTGTGCTTGCGGATGTGTGGTGGGGGGGCTTCGGACACTTCTGGGACCGCATAACGCATTCTTGCCCCATGCCTGTTCCATTAGCGGAGCGTTTTGCTGTTCAGTGTTCACGCTCCGGGTGCCCGGCCAGGCGATGCTACCACACACAACGCGACGCCACGCAGCGCGAGACAGATGGAAGCGTCGCACCTGCAGGCAGGAGTCCAGCGTCCACCGATGAGCGCTAGGCCGAGGGTCAAGTTAATGCGAGCGGCGTGCAGCAAGACAATGGCCGGGCGACAGTGTGCAAAGCAAGGCCGCATTGCTGCAAGGGCAAACACACAGGGCGTGACAAGGCTGAAGAAGGTGCCCGAGGTGTGTGGTGTGGTGGGCGAACGAATGCGGTGACGCAGCAGCCAGCAAAGCACTAGGCACGAGACTGGGTTGGGAGGACCGAGCCATACAGCGAGCTGCTGGATGGGCGTTGTCGCGTTGGGGAGGGACGTCGGTTGAGGGAGGAAGAGGAGCAGGAGTGGAAGGGCAGCAGGAGGACAGCCGGGGAGGTGAGGGGCAGCAGCAGGAGGACAGCCGGGGAGGTGAGCAAGACAAGGGGAGGTGCAGGGCCGTCGAGTACTCGAGTCATTTGGGCACGTTTTATAAGGGGCACGCGGATTCGTTTGGGTGTTGTGTGCGGCGTTGTGCGTTGTGAATCTCGTGAATCTGGACGACGATCTTCCGTGCAGACTCACATGGAGTCGGCGGGCATGTCAGCTCATTACAGTAGTGTGTCGTGAACTGCGGCAGAAGGGCTGCAAAGGATTCGGGGACCGGGAACAGTCGGACGGAGTTTTGCACCATTCAGTGCCAGCGTGACGTGTACAGCAATCAAATTTGTAGCGCAGTAGTGCAACCGGTTGTCATGATTTGATTTAAGTCGCTGCTGATATATCGATTGAGGAGCCGCGCGCGCGAACCGACGTCCACGATTCCCGATCGAGTCCGATTTTACAGCACAACAACGCACACTGGTACCAAATACAAATAATAACATAACACTCAACATAATATGTGCTTCTTGTAGAACGGATGGGGAGAACTGCTATAGCTGTCAGCGCCTGGCGGTCTTTCATTGCGCTAGCCGCGCTGCTTCTGCTCTTGCCTCCGGACTGTGTGCAGCATGGAAGCAATAAGTTCACGTTCTCATCGTCACCATCTCAGCTCGCAACGACGGGGGGCGGTACCCGGTGCGCAATTCGCTTCCTCGCAGCAGCCTCCGCTGCAAGGCAAGGAACGGAGGATGACGATTCAAGCGCGACAGAGCCCAATCACCATTCTGATGAACTTGAACAATTGCTATCCTCGGCTCGGAGGCTGCAGCAGGCCACGGCCCCAAGGCCTGCCCGCTCGCGGACAGGTGTGGGCCTCCCCTGGGTGTGGGTGAGACAGCGGAAAGCTCCCATCGTATAGCTGCGCTAGCACCGCCCACTGCCCATTTGCTACAACACCTGCCCCAAACAAATACCTTACGACCTCCCTGCCCCTAACCGCAGTAATTTCGCGGCCGCCGCCGCAGTCCCCGTCTCCGTCGCCCCAGCCGGCGCAGCAGCCCAAGCCGTCACCCAGCAGCAAGCCCAGCCCGGCGGGCGGCAACGGGCCCGCCGCAGGCCCAGCCCCCAGGCCCAACTTCGTCATCATCCTGACCGATGACCAGGCGCGTGTGCTCAGCTGGGTTCAAAAGCACGCAGGCGTGCGGCATTGCTGTAGGTAGCTAGCTAGGTTCCGGGTCATTACCATGCATGTCACCAGGGTCGGGCCAGCCGGCCTGCTGTGCTCGTCGTGGGGTCATCAGCTCCCGCCCAACCTACTCTACACACGCACACACATGGCGCGACCCTTCCTATCCTTGTGATTTTCTAACACACACAACTGCCGCCCTCCTGCTCTCACTTGACACAACCGCCCAACCACTCCACTCGACTCCACTCCACTCCGCTCAACCGACCGACCAACCGGCCGACCACAGGACCTGCTGCTCAACTCCACCCACCCCGCCCACATGCCGCTGCTGCACCGCCACCTGGCGGGGCCCGGCCTGGCGCTGCGCAACTTCGGCGTGTCCACCCCCACCTGCTGCCCCTCGCGCCTCAGCCTGCTCACCTCCAAGTTCGGTGAGCGCTGTGCGCTAGCTGTGTGGAGCGGCAGGAGGAGGAGGAGGAGCGCCTCCGATGTATGGGCATGGGGATGAGCCGCCGCCGCTGCCGCCGCCGCCATACCCTGGAGCCCTTGGGCCTGCTGATGGGCCGGCTCAAGACCAGCTCAGCAGCACTGCCAGCAGGGCACAGCGGGAAGCAGCGGCAGCGGTTGCAAGTGCCATTGTGTTTGCTTCGCGTGTCCTCGTTTCGCCCCACCCACCCCCGTGGCCCCCTCTTCCCCCCTCTCTACCTTTGAACCCCCGCCCGCCCTGCCAGTGCACAACCACAACATAACCGCCAACTACCTGCCGTACGGCGGCTACGGGCGCTTCGGGCAGCTCATGGCGCCCCCCGCCTCTGGCACTTCGGCGGGCGCCGCGGCGGCGGTTGCCGCTGCGAGGGGCGGCCTGGACGCGGGCTGGCTGCCGAGTCAGCTGCAGGCGGCCGGGTACAACACCTACCTGGTCGGCAAGGTGGGCCGCGGCTGGGTGGGGGAGGGCAGGGTAGTTCATTCCAAACCCAAGCAAAAAGTGGGAGGGGACTCACGGGGGGTCCCTCCCACATCGCGTGCCGCACACGCCTCATGTGTTAGGAAACACGGGATAGGGGAAAGACGCAGACCGTGTATGCAAATGCTTGAGCGGTCGCGCGCGCGGGAGTTACCTTTTGATACTTACAAGGTACCTGCCGAGCCGAACTGCCGAGCCGAACTTAATTCCGCCTCACGTGTGTGCACGTGGTTGCATATGCATCTGCGTCGTGGTGTGCAGTTCCTGAACGAGTTCACTCCCGACGGCGCGCCCAGCTGCCCGCGCGGCTGGACGGCGCTGGATGCGCTGGTCGACCCCTGGGTCTACGCCTTCTTCGGCCCCGTGTTCAGCCGCAACTGCGACCCGCGCCTGCAGCGCTACGGCCCGGACGACTACAGCACCGACGTCATCCGCGACAAGGGCCTGGGCTACATCCGGTGAGGAGGACCGGGGGGGAGGAGGGGGAGGAGGAGGAGGAGGAGGAGGAGGAGGAGGAGGAGGAGGAGGGGGAGGAGGAGGGGGAGGGGCAGGGGGTTAGTAGTTCATTCCAAGTGGGTGGGTGGGAAAGGCCCACGCTTGATGCATGCCGGCCGCACCCCTCACCACCCGGATGCGCCCGCAGTCCATCAAAGCGACCCCACCCACAGCTTTCCTCTGCCCCACCCTCCCCAAACCCCCCTTCATTCCGCACCACACCTACCGTGCACACCCACCCTGACACGATCCACCCATTCACCCACCCTGACACCCTCCCTCCACCCGCCCACCGCTGGCTAGCGAGGCGGTGGCCGCCCGCCGCCCCTTCTTCCTGGAGCTGGCCCCTATCGCCCCGCACGAGGCCTGCAGCCAGGGCGAGTCGGGCCAGTGGTGCGGCGACCCGCTGCCCGCGCCGCGGCACGCCGGGCTCTTCCCCGACGCCACCATCCCCTCCACGCCCTCCTGGCTCACGCCCTTCGCCGACACCGCCCTCACCGCCAAGCTGCAGCCGCCGCAGCGGGACGCCAACGGCGCCGTGCTGGGGCCGTACGTGCCGCCCGGAGGTACGGCTGGGTGGGAGGGGTGGGTGGGTGGGTGGGTGGGTGGGTGGTAGTTCATTCCAGAAACCAAAAGCACCAAAAGGAGGGGTGGGTGGGTGGGTGGGAGGGTAGGTGCATGCGACCTGTTTCGGCGCTTGGGGCGGTTGCCCCAGCTCGCACAGGGAGGGCGCCGGGTTGGGATTAAAGAAACACCGCTTTCAGCAGGGGCAGGCGGCGTAGGCGAGACGCAGCGTGGCGCGGCGCCGACACGCGGGCCGCTCGGCCCCCTCCCTCCGTGCCTCTACCCTCCTTAAACCCCTGGTTGCAGTGCGGCGCCTGACCCAGCGGCATCGGGCGCGGCTGCAGTCGCTGCAGGCGGTCGACGAGATGGTGCGGGACGTGGGTGAGAGCAGGTTTGGCGGCCCGAGGGGGGTGGGGGGCTGAGGGGGGTGGGGGGCCGAAGGTGAGCCAAGGCGTAGGGGTGGGGGGCGGGGGCAGTTCATCCCGCCGGGGGGGGGGCGGCGGGCAGGTTCCCGGGGGGCGGGGCAGCTGGGTTGAGTATGTGGGCGCGTGGCAGTGAGTGACTGCGTTTCTGGTGGGTGCGAGAGGACGTGGTACGTGCGTGGTACCTGGCGTGTGTGTGCACGTGTCAAGCTTACTTCCCCATCTCGCCACCAACTGCTGTGCACTAGCTGGGCTGCCGCCATCGTGTGACAATGCAGCCAAACCCCCTCCTCGCTCTTATGCATTGGGTTTGGCTTAGTTTGGGCTGGTAACCACAGCCCCCCCTCCCCTACCCGCCGCCGCCTGCTTCCCGCCGCTCGCTCCCAGTGCTGGAGCTGGAGGCGCAGGGCGTCCTGGACAACACTTACATCATCTACATGTCCGACAACGGGTGGGTGGGTGCGGGTGTGGAGGAGTGGGATGGTAACCGGTAGCATGGTAGCAGCAGCTTTTGACCGGCTGTTGCACCTGACATAGCTCAACTCCCACACACTTGCGCGCGCGCGCGCATGTGCACACACGCACGTGCGTACAGGCTCCCACATGCTATGCTATGGCTTTATGCTTGGGTATGGAATGAACTACCCCCCCCCACACACACGCAGACACACACCCAACCCCCCAACACACACACACCTGCAGGTACCACATGGGCCAGCACAACGCCAACGCGGGCAAGTACATGCCCTGGGAGGAGGTGAGCGAGCGAGCGAGCGAGCAGCGGGAATGGGCGATCTTCGACAGCGGTCACAGCATGGGGCTGTGTAAGGCCATTCACTGCCGACCACGTGGAGAAGGTGGCGGAGGAGGAGGATTCCGGGGGGGGCGGAGTAATCGCGGAACGTACGCTCCCACACGACGCTCCCACCGCACCACCACCTCTCCCGGCCCCGCCCCACCCCGCCTGCCTTGCCCCGCCCCACCCCGCCTGCCTTGCCCCGCCCCACCCCGCCTGCCTTGCCCCGCCCCACCCCGCCTGCCTTGCCCCGCCCCACCCCGCCTGCCTTGCCCCGCCCCACCCCGCCTGCCTTGCCCCGCCCCACTCCGCCTGCCCTGCCCCGCCCCACCCCGCCTGCCCTGCCCCGCCCCACCCCGCCTGCCTTGCCCCGCCCCACCCCGCCTGCCTTGCCCCGCCCAACCCCGTACCCCCGCACCCCCGTACCCCCGTACATCAGGACATCCGTGTGCCCTTCTTCATGCGCGGCCCCGGCGTGCCCTCCGGCGTGGTCAGCGACTACCCCGCCGCCGTGGTGGACGTGGCCGCTACCCTCGTCAACCTGGCAGGTGGGTGCGCCTGTGCCTTGGGGGTGGGGGCGGCAGCGGGGCTTGTAAATACCGTATGTGGGTGGGGAGGTGCACAGGGCCGGATGCGCGGACCGCCGGCGTCAACCTGGCAGGCACGTGGCCATGTCCAGGGGGTCGGCGGCGGCGGCGAGGGGCGGGGTTGGGGGGTAGTTTATTCCAGAAACCAGAAGTGAAACGACCAAGAGAACCCGAACCAGCCAGCCCAACCCAGAGCGCGGTGGTGTGGCCGTAACCTGTGGGTCTCGGGCGCCCTTGAGCCTTGAATCTTGAGTCTTGTTGTCGGTATTGTCGGTAGTCGCGGATGGCACCCAGGCTCGCGCGCGTACAGACCCACCCCGCTAGCTAAATTGCGGGGGCCGGGCACAGGACTTGATTAATGTACACAGCGGACCACTGGCGGCGGCGGCGGCACATGATGGCGGCGGCGGCATTGCCCTGCCTACACATAACCCGCCGACACAGCATGCCGCGTGCCGCGTGCCGTACGGGGGGCTGTGGGTTTGGGGGTGCAGGATTCGGGTGGCCACGTTATTCCGTGGCCTGTCCCGGCACGCACCCAGCCGCCGCCCGCATGCCGTGGTGCCGCTGCTTGCGGCCCACCCGCCATCAGATGCCTGCCCACCCGCCCTGCCGCCCGCCCACCCGCCCACCTGCCATCAGCCGCCCGCCCGCCCCACCCGCCCACCCGGCCGCCCGCCTTCCTGCCACCAACACCCACACGCATGCCGCCCACCGCCTGCCCCTCGGCTCACACACACGGCCCATGGTCCATCGAATTGGTACTTGGCAAATGAACTGCCACCACCCCTCCTCCTCCTCCTCCCATATTAGGCCACGCTCACCTCCTCGCTCTTATGCATTGGGTTTGGTTTAGTTTGGGCTGGTAACCACAACCCCCACCCCCACCCCCACCACCACCCCCACCCCCACCACCACTCCCACCCCCACCCCCACCCCAGGCCTGCCGCTGCCCGCCGACTGGGACGGCTACCCGCTGCCGCTGCACCGCCTCACGCCGCCCGGCGCGCCCGGGCTGGACCCACGGCCCTGGCAGTGGGAGCCCAGCGCCGCCGCCGCCGCGTCCGGCTACTTCCGGGAGGCGTGAGTGGTGTGCGTGCGCGGATGGTCGGTTGTGCGTGGTGTGCTCTGGGGGTGCGGTGAGATGCCGGCAGTTGTGAATGTCGCTGCAGCAAACTGCAACCCTCGAGAGCGGGGGGCAAGCTGCTGCGGGTTGGACTGCAATAGCAGCAGCAGCAGCAGCCCGGCACACCTGCCTGTGGCCGTGGCTGTGAGAGTGCTGTGTGTCTCACTTCTTGTTGGCTCTGCCCTACCTGCAGGGTCCCGATCGAGATGTGGGTCTTCCAGCCGGTAGGCGTGGGGCTGTGCGGGGCTGAGGCTGGGCGCGTGGGTGGGGGGGCTTGCCACGTGTGTGTGGGGGGGGGGGTGTGGTTACCAGCCAACTAAACCAATCTGAAGGAAGTGGAGTTTAGTAATGGGGGGGTTGGGCACGTGGGGGCGGGGGGGGGGGCTGGGCACGTGAGGGGGAGGGGCTGGGCACGTTGGGGGGGGCACGTGTGCGTACCTGGGGTGGCCCCTCGGGTGACAGGGCGGGTGCCTTGGCGGCCCGTTGGCCGCCGGTCAGCTGCAGCTGCTGAGCCACAAGCTCACCTCACGGCGGACGAATGCCTTGCAATCCAGTACACCTGCACTGCAGTATGGTGAAAACCACGGCGGTTCGTTGGATTTACTTCAGATTCTGGGGCTGGTATCAACACAAACCCCCGCCGCCCGCGCCGCCCGCCCTCCCGCCCTCCTGCCCTCCCGCCCTGCCCCCTGCCTGCCCTCCTGCCCGCCACACCTGCCTGCCTGCAGGGCAACTCCTGCCACAAGCTCAACTACCGCTCCGTGCGCGTGTGCTCCAACTACCTGGCCTTTGGCAGCGCCGCCCACTACCAGCAGGTGTGCGCGCGCGTGTGTGTCTGTAACGGTGTGGGGGTGCATCCCATTCCCATGGGAGATGCTGGGAGGATGTAGAACAGTATGGTTATGTACGCAGAGTTCTGCGCAGTGCACCTGAGGGTGTCAGCGCATGTCAGTACTACAACATTTCACCGGTGCTCGTTGACAAAGCTATGCATGTGAGGCATGTGTCATGTGGGTCAAAATGCCGCACACATACCCACCATGCCATGCCATGCCCACCACCAACACGCGCACACAGGCCATGGCCGACGCGGTCAGCAGCGCGGGGCGCACCAGCAGCCGCGGCGCGCCCGCGGGCTCCACCCTGGGGCTGGGCACGCTGCTGTTCGGGGCGGCGGGCGCGGCCGCGGCCGGCGACACGCTGGGGACGTCCCTGGCGCCGCTGCTGCTGCGCGCCCAGCAGCAGGGGCAGGGGCAGCAGGGGCAGGGGCAGCAGCCGGTAGTGGGCACGTGCTACAAGTACAACATCTGGTGCTGGGGGCCGCGTGAGCTGTACGACATAGGCCTGGTGAGCTAACGGCACGTCGTGCCTCGCCGCCGCCCGCTCTTCTTCTCAGACCCGCTCTGCTGTGGTGTGGTGTGGTGTGATGGGCAAAGCGCGCCGCTGTCAAACCGTGTTGCTGCTGCATCATCATCACCCACACCCACACACACCTTTCCACGGCTGCGTATCCCAGCTGCAGCGCAGTCACTCCGCAGTTTGTTTCTCACCGGGACTGTTTAGTAGTAACCCCTGTCCACTCCCACACACACCTGTCGCAGGACCCCTACGAGACTCGGAACAGGTGCGGGCCGGGCAGCCGGGCAGCAGGGCGGCATCAAGCGAGTAGCACGGCACATGTCCCCAGCTCATGACGCCAGCGGGAGCAGTCGTCATTTCCTCTGTCCCGACACCACCCACTCCAGACCTGTCAAAGAATGCGTTTCACGACCTTAAAGACCTGGGTCTTAGCGCCCATAACCCCACTGGTTGGTTCGGGTTCTCTTGGTCGTTTTGCTTCTGGTTTCTGGAATGAACTACCCACCCCCCGCTCCCCAACATTACCCCCTTCTCCCCGCGGCCCCCCCCCGCTACCCCCGGCCAACCCCATCCTCCGTCCCCCCCCATACACACACGCACACACACAGGTTCTCCGACCCACAGGCGCAGCGCCTGGTGGGGCGGCTGGACGCGCTGCTCAACGTGATGGGCTACTGCCGCGGCGCCCGCTGCAGGGAGGCCTACGGCGCCATCCTGGCCGCTGCAGCAGGCGGCAGCAGTAGCAGCGGCAGCGGCAGCAGCAGCAGCAGTGCTAGCAGCAATGTTGCTGGCGGCAAGATGGTCGTGGCCAACTTCTCAGACCTGATGGACCCCAAGTACGACGCGCTGTTTGCCAAGCTGCCGCGCTTTGCGTTCAAGAGGTGCAGCCCGGCACTCATCCCCGCCGTGAATGAGGCCGCGTGGTACCGCGGCGAATGATGAACCGGGCCGCGGGAGAGAGGAAGGGGGGAGGGAGGGACAGGGCGGGTGCGGGGGATGTGTGTGCCGTGCACGGGCACCGCGCCCGCCAGCCTGTGTTGTGCAACGAAATTTGTGTTAAAAATCACAAGGGATAAAATTGTGTGTGTATGGGATGGGTATCGCACGTATCCGCTCGTTTTGGCAACGGGCCTCCTCGTATGTGGGGGACCCATTGTGCGATTGTTTTGGCAACGTGTGTCAGCTAGCTAGCACACAGCGTGCTGCCACTGCCGTTTTCCTTGCCCCTAGATTCATTGTTCGTATTCGTAATATGCTCTTGCTCACGCAAGTAAGCTGGTCGATGGTGGGAACTTCATTCACTCACTAGCATGGTGGGGGCTTCATTGCGATTCACTCACTAGGATGGTGGGGGCTTCATTGCGATTCACTCACTAGCATGGTGGGGGCTTCATTGCGATTCACTCACTAGCATGGTGGGGGCTTCATTGCGATTCACTCACAAGCATGGTAGGGGCTTCATTCACTCACTGGCACGCGCACACACAGAGAGGCACAGCCGCAGCACATGCGGGACGTGCCGGTGCCTGGAGGTGCCTGGTGATGCATCAGCGGGGCTCTTGCTTGCTGTTGCTGCTGCTGCTTTGGCCCACTGCTGATGCCGTACCGTACTTTGTACGGCACAGCCTCACGGCGCCATGTACGACATCCGTGAGGCGGTGAGGCGCGTCTCAACTACTCTCGGGCTTGCAGCGCGGGCGGAGGAGGGCGGTATGGGTATGGTTGGATTGCGGTGTTACTGAGGGGACAGCCCCGACTCCCCGAGCGTGCGAGCACGCAAGGGGTATGCTGTGGATGTCGCAAGCAGCCAGGGCTGTGTGTGTGCCAACGTGTCAACATGTGGGCAGGCACGTACGTGTGGGCCGCCCGCCCGGGCAGGCGCCCAGGTGTGGGGCGGCGTTGGGACCTGGCTGGTGTGGCACCGTGGTCCGCCGCCTGATGCCGGCTCCCCGAATACTGTAGTGCCGTAGTGGTAAGAATTCCACAGATGCCAAGCGGGGCAGACAAATCCACAGATGCCAAGCGGGGCAGACTAGTGGATCGCATCATCCCATGGTGCGGAAAGCCCCACCTGCGGCATGCTGCTCCATACGGTACTATGCAAGGCGGATCGCGGCATCGGCCAGCAGTGCGTGTATCTTCCTTGTTACTTCCTTCTACCGCGTAGAAATTTGCCCTTTTTCGGCCGAAAATGTAGAAGCTTTCAGGGGTTGGTGGGGCGCACGTCTACGGCCGGTAGACGTTTTGGCTGGCAAATCAGGGGAAGTGTAGACGTTTTTGGGGGGTTTGGGGGGCTTGCCCCCCCAAAATTTTTTTAGCGTAGAAGGATTGGCAGGGGTCATCTACGCGGTAGTAGACACTGAGGGCCCAAGGGCATCTACAAGATATAGGCACTGGCGGCCAGTGCTCCGCCGTGTGTGCCGCCGCACTGTGCCGCCCACCGGCAAGCGCACCACCTGTCCGTGGCCGGCCCAAAGCAGGGCCACCACCCAGCTTACCACCCAATACAGCCACGCCACAGCCTGCCGTGCTGGGGGCGGAGCGCCCACCGGCCAACGTCACGATGCGGCGCACTGTGTGTCAGGACTCGAAAGCTCAACAGGGGCTCCGACTCCGTGTCTGAGGTGTCTCCGTCCCAGCTGGTGAGCTGTGCCACCTCTCTGAGTCTTCGCCTATCAGCCGTCCTCCGCGGGCAGCGGGCCTAGTGCTCCTTGTCCCCTGCCTGGCACTCCGCTACGCCCAGCCCCGCCGCCCAACCTCCATGTTAGTTGTTCCACGTCGGCGCCACCCACTGCCTCACAGCCCTGTGGAGCCACTCCATCCGTGGCCCGTGGGCCAGAGCCGCCACCACACCACGGCGCCACTGCCGCAGCCTAAACAACGCTCTGCGGCCTCACGGGTTCGGGATTCAGCACTCAACACAACGGGACACAATGCCGCTGCTACCCACTGTTTTGACATGGCCGTGCATGACCTCAAGCAGCCTCAACAACGCAACGAGCACACGCGCCATGAAACGTGTCTAAAACCCTAAAAGCATGAGCAGCAGCCACAACTCCTGCCCTCGCGCGGGCGGTACCGCTTGGCCACTCAGAGCCCACCTGAACGCACACGCCGCCACCAAGCGGCGCCCACCCAGCACCCGCGCCAGCAAGTATGTTTGGTCAAACGGCGCCTAGCACACACGCTTACGCCTCTCTTCAGCCGCCAAAGAAAGGCATGCCTCCGCTCCTGGTTCAAACCCGGGGCCAAGGTCCTGGCCCCTGCGCTCCACGACTTCCTCCCCCCCTCGCCAGGAGCCGCTCTCAACCAGGCTGCGGCTGCGGCTGCTAAAGCCGCCGGCAACTACGGTAGTTCGGAAACATCGCGGCCGCCTCACGCGCCGCCGCCGCCGCCTCACGCGCCGCCGCCGCCGCCTCACGCGCCGCCGCTGCCGCCGCGCCCCGTGGTGCTGCTGCCGCTGAAGATGCGGTCCTCGCCGCGGAAGGTGGCGGCGCCCTTCTTCTCGGCGGCCGCGGCCGCTGACGTGGAGCTGAGCAGGCCCTCGTAACCTGCCGCCGCCGACAGACCCAGCGCGCGAGCGGAGGGACAAACCAAGGAACGGGGGTTACATGGGGGAGGCACGAGTTATGACGAGTTATGGCATGAAGACGTAGGCAGAACAGTGCGGTACAGACGAGACAGGGGAGTTATACGCATTACGGTATGGGGGGGGGCCGAGGTTGGGCTGGGGCAATGTTGGGAAACGAGGCGCAGGAGCTGACGCTGGGCCTTGGCCCGGTGGGCTGTACAGGGCATGCATCCATGCATGCATGCGTGTTTAAACACACGGATTGAAGCAAGGGGCGTGTTGATGTGCATGCGGTGGTCCAGGCAGCAGGTGTGCTCAGCCAGCAGGTGTGCTCAAGGTGCGCTCGGGCCTCAAGGTGCGCTCAAGGTGTGCCCGCCCGCCAGCCAAAGCGCGCTTGCGCGTTGCCAGCCCCCGCAACGGGCACCCTGCGTGTGTAGCCGCACCCATGCTGCCCCAACCCCTGCATCCACCGTGCCCACCGTGCCCCCCGGGAGCCAGGCGGCTGCACTCCCGTACAACGCCCACGCCACACAGCCGGCCAGTGCAGCGGCACCCCTTTCCTCCAGTCCCTTCCCCTCTGGGCACGCCCTCAGGGCTGGTAAACAACAATCCCCCGCACGCGGCTCGCGCACCTCTCAACGCGTTGCCCTGCGGGTTGGCCATCTCCAGGTACTGCGTCTCCAGCTGGTGGATCTGTTGGGGAGGTGAGGTGAGGGGACAGGCGGCAGCGGCGCCGAGGTAAGAGATATGGACCGGTGTTAGAGCTTACTGATTTGCAGGGCAGTGTGCGAGGTCGCCGCGAGGTCGCCGCGCCGCGCGGCCGACGCCACGCGCTCGGCAACCCCCGACCCCTGAGGCAGCCGCCCACCCCCCGCAGTCCCCACCCCACCCGCATATGCAAGCAAGTTGCTGCCCCCCGCGCGCACCTGCGTCTCGCACTTGCGCAGCTGGTCCGCAAGCTCTTTCCGCTTCTTCTGCAGCTCCACCAGGTCTACCGTGCCCCCCGCGTCCGCCACGGCCCCGACCATCCGCAGGCCCTCCTTCGCTGCCTCTTTGCTACTTGTTGCTTTCAAAGGCGCCTTTGTGGCTGCTAGCGACGCGCCAGCCTTGGTCTTCGCGCCCAAAGTTTCTGGCTGTTTCCCCGCGGTGCCGCCGCGTGGCATCTGGATAGAGTAATACGTTAAAAGAAGTTCAAGACACACATTGCAGCGATGAAGAGCTCGGTGACGAAAGTCAAAGTTGCGAGGTCATAACGTGTGCTTGAGGTCTGTGATATCGAGGTTGTAGAATGCTGAGCACAAAATAGTCTAAGCGGAAAGGATCCGCGATTCACCGTTGACCTACAAGCCCTCATCCCGAAAGGACTGTGAAATTGCCCTCAGGCCCGCTCGCCCATATAGTAAGCTCCGTGGCATTGTATGCTTTGTAATTGCTGGGGTGCTAGGCTATACCCACAACGAGGTGCACAGGCCCTTCGCGCATCCTTGAATAGCTTGTCTTTCTTGTCCGGGCCTTCGAGGGCCCGGCTCAGCCCACTGTAGCCATGGCGTACAACCCTGATACCATGTCATTCGACTGCCCCGACACGGACACGATCTATGTCAGCGGGCTTCCGCCAAACACAACGGAGTCAGGTGTGGCGGCTGGCCCAGGGCCCTCCTGGCCGTCTGGCCTTGGTACCGGGCAGTATTGGGGGTCCGTCACGCAGGGACGGTCATGCGCCGGTGACGAAGGCGTTGCCACCGGTGGGCTCCCGGATCGCCCGCAGATGTTGCTACCTACTTCGGATCTATCGGTATTATCAAAATCGATAAGAAGACCAGGAAGCCAAAGATCTGGCTGTATCGCGATAAGGCGACCGGGGAGCTGAAGGGCGACGGCACGGTCACGTATGACGACCCCTTCTCCGCCGCGTCCGCGGTGCAGTGGTTCGGCAACAAGGAGTGGAACGGTGAGGGCTGGGCAGGAGGGGAAGATAGAGCATGGCGTGAAGAGAAGGGAAGGCGTGGTACCAACGTGGTCAACACGGCGCGACAGCGGAGCATGGGAGGGTGCGGGGCGTGTGGACGGTGCAATGACTTATTTGCTCGCTGCGCTTGCGCAGGTTCCATGCTGTCAGTTTCGCTATCTCAAAAGAAGCAGGCCGCCAGCGCCTACGGTGGCGGTGGCAGCTACGGCGGCGGCGGTGGTGGTTACGGCGGTGGCGGTGGTGGTTACGGCGGTGGTGGAGGCGGCGGCTATGGAGGTGCGTCGGGTGCTTGGCCGGTGAAACGTGGCTGCTTCTAGTCGGGCAGACCAGCTGCATGGGCTGTCGGCTTTGTATCAGTCCGGATCCATCACCAGCTTGCGTTGTATGCCGCCGGCCGCGGCAGTCCGGGGCTCATAACCTGTTAACGCGCGCAGCCCGTAGGCAGTCCCTGCGGGCCGCGTGGTGCTAACGGGTTGTGGGACCCGGACTGACGCGGCCCGGGCTAGGCATCAGTGAATTGGGGCTGCTTCTAGTTGGGCAGACCAGCTGCATGGGCTGTCGGCTTTGTGTCATTCCTGATCCATCACCAGCTTGCGTTGTATGCCGCCGGCCGTGGCAGTCCGGGGCTCATAACCTGTTAACGCGCGCAGCCCGCAGGCAGTCCCTGCGGGCCGCGTGGTGCTAACGGGTTGTGGGACCCGGACTGACGCGGCCGGCCGGGGCTAGGCATCACCGAAGCGAGGCAGGCAGCGTAAGGACGCCAGCCCCCATTCTGCGCTCGGCGTGGATGCCAACCTGCCGGCGTATCATTAAAAAGTGCAACCATCTCACAATACATAACAGACATGGGCGGCGGTGGATATGGCGGTGGCGGCGGTGGAGGCGGCGGTGGCCCTGGCGGTGGCCGCCCCGGCGACTGGCCCTGCCCCAAGTGCGGTAACAACAACTTCGCGTTCCGCCGCGCTTGCCACAAGTGCCAAACGCCAAAGCCAGGCGGCCCCGGCACCGGCGGTGGCGGCTACGGTGGTGGTGGCGCCGGCGGTGGCGGCGCCGGCGGCGGCTACGGAGGCGGTGGTGGTGGCGGCGGCTACGGTGCTGGCGGTGGCGGCTACGGCCAAGGTAAGCACAATAATGGAATACCTCTGGCATGCAAGGATGCTCGGAAAGGTTTGGTGATCAAAGCCCGTACGGATGACCAATTGGGGTTTGAACGAAACTCCGCCGTTCGCACACGCCCAAACAGACGCATACGGAGGTGGTGGCGGCGGCTACGGTGGTGGCGGCGGCTACGGTGGTGGCGGCTACGGCGGCGCTCCTGCCGCTGGCGGGTACGGTGGTGGGTACGGCGACGCCGCCCCTGGTGTTCCGCCCGCTGCCGCGCCGCCTGCTGCCGCTCCACCGGCGGCGGCCGGCGGCCCTCCGCCTGCCGCGGAGAAGCCTCGCGTGGTGGCAGCGCCGCAGGGCCCGCCCGGCCTGTTCACTGCCGACGACTGGGCCTGCCCCAGCTGCGGCAACGTCAACTGGGCGCGCCGCAACAAGTGCAACATGTGCGGAACCAACAAGCCGGGTAGGTGCTCGGCATGGAGGCGCGTGGAGGGGTTGCAGACTTGTAGCTGGGGCCAAATGGGGCCATGCTGACTATTGTTATTGAGGGAGCAGGTGTCGGTGCACGTCATAGGAACAGCGAAAGGCTAGTGAGCGGGGCCGGGCCCAATCCCAGTCTGCTTCGCTGGAGAAGCGGCGATGGCCTCCGCTTGTCATGACCACTTGCCTGCTTTGCAACCCGCTGCACACGGTCCTCCTTACGCATCCCCATCCACCTGGCTTCCTCCTTCACTGTTGTTGTTTACGCAGGCACCATGGACATGCGGCGTGAGGGCCAGGGCGGCGGCTTCAAGGAGCTGGACGAGCAGGAGGTGGAGGAGGCGCGCCGCCGCCGCAAGGAGTACGAGGAGAAGGACATGTGAGTCAGACTGTTGGTGGGGGTGGTGGTGGTGGTGGGGGTGTTGAGCACGTGCACGCGCGCAGGCTGGCATGGGGCTGGGGCGGATGGCAGTCCTTCATGTCGGCAGGTGCCTTCACCTGGGGCCGGGACAGGGTCGCAGCAGCAGCAGCAGCAGCAGGGCGCTGGCGGAAGGATTGGGGTCAGATAGGGCGTGGAGAGCTTCGTGCAGGCACGGCTGTGCGCGCGCGCGCGCGCGCGCGCGCGTGTGTGTGTGTGTGTGTGTGTGTGTGTGTGTGTGTGTGTGTGTGTGTGTGTGTGTGTGTGTGTGTGTGTGTGTGTGTGTGTGTTGTTTTTATCTCAACTGGCCTGCTCTGGGTGGTGACACTTGCAGGTACGACGAGTTCGGGCGGTTGAAAAAGCAGCACCGCGGCACCAGCGAGGCGGACCGCAAGGCGCGCGAGGAGGCGGCGCTGGCCCGCCTGCGCGGCGACTACAACCCCGCGCCCAGCGCAGCGGTGAGTGCGGGGGTTGAATGAATGACAATGACGCTGGTGGATAATGGTGGTGACGGTGGTGCAAAGATGTGTTGCGGAAGGGTTCTTGAGCGAGGGACACTGGGGGATGGGCGTGCTTGCTGCCGCCCGCGGCAGTCCGGGGCTCATAACCTGTTAACACGCGCAGCCCGCAGGCAGTCCCTGCGGGCCGCGTGGTGCTAACGGGTTGTGGGACCCGGACTGACGCGGCCGGCCCCCCTCCGTGCATGGACCCAGCGGCGTTTTGGTTCGGGCTAACCTGATTCCCCTGCTGCCCCACGTCGCATGCGCTCACGCATCTCTTCCTCCTTACGCTTAACCACCGCCACAGGATGACCGCGGTGGGCGTGATCGGGACGACCGCGGCGGTGACCGCCGCGACCGCGACCGCCGCACGCGCAGCCGCAGTCGCAGCCGCAGCCGCGATCGGGGAGACCGCGGGGGAGACCGGGACCGCCGGGACCGCGACCGGGACAGGCGCTAAGCATTTGACGGGGGGGGGGGGTAGGCGATCGGGTTTGTAGCTTTGGGGAAGAGCTGCGTAAGGCCTCGCTTTCTGTGTTAAGGATGTTGTGCATGCGGTGGGCATGTGTGTGTTACTGACCTATGGACGGTGCGGCAGCGGTACTTGTGGGGGGAACTGACGCCTGATAAGTCAAGACAACGTGTTCGTCATACATGTCACAAGCGTGTGGTTGTATGAACGGCTGCCATTCCGTGGCGGTGATGTTGTGCGGGCGCGTAGAACGCAGGCGGCTAAAGGCTGATAGGAACGACGAGGTTTGGCATAGGTTTGGCGATGTACGCAAGGTTTGAGCGTCGCAATCTGAGGTCTGAGGTGCGCCTGTTGAGCACAGTGCAAGCGCCAATGACAGCTGCGTAATGAAATGTGTAACGACTGCGCAATTTGGCAGGTGGGCATGAGCAAGTCCTGGTCGTCGGCGGGGCAGGCCGTGACTACAGGGAAAAACCCGGTGGTTGCATGGGGACACGCGTGGGGTCTTCGAGCGGCCACCTCCATAGTTCCCTTCACCGCAAATTACTACATTGACATGAACTTTTGCACATTGAATACTAGGGTAAGCCATACAAGAACCTAGGAAACCGTCCCAGAATGCCGCCCAACATCCCAGGCACCCTGACCGCTGAGTCGCTTCGGCGAAAGCAAGGAGACCAGCTATGGAAGACGTCAGATCAAAAGGTTAGCTCGCTGCAGCTTGGGGCAAGGAACGGGGCCGCGTCGCAGCATTTGAGGGTCTTTTTGGTTCGCCCGGTGTCATCGCGTGACGCTATGTCAACTGCTGGACTGACAGGCGCAAAAGGAAGGACCACACCACACGGTATATTGGACAACGGGCGAGCGGTACCAAGGCTCGTGGAAGGACAACAAGAAACATGGTGCGCATATTATTTTGCATCGCGTAATGACTCTGAACGAGCAGCCGACAAAGCGGCTCCACACCGGCTCTGAATGTCATGCTGTTTTGCTGAACGCCCGCGTTGCGACTCACCACGTCTGCAGGCAAGGGCACGGTTATCTATAAGAACAGCGATAAATATGAAGGCGACTGGGCGAACGACATGCGGCACGGGTTAGGGTCACTCTGGCTCTATCGCGACGGCAAGTACGTGGTGCGCTACAACGGCGAGTGGCGGAACGACCAGCCAACAGTGAGTGTACAGGGGCCAGGAGTGGGGACGTGGGGGGCCACGGGTTGGGGGCTGCGGCGCCTACGGAGGGGGGAGGGTCGCAGTAGAGAGGCCGCCGTGGAGGGTGCCCGGAGGCATGCGCAAGCGGCTGCCGCGCGCCTGGTCGCGAGCTGCAGGCCTGGACACCCGCTGTGCAAAGGGTTGGGCAGCGTGGCGCTTGCAGCGAGGGCGGACACACGCCCTTGGGAGCTTGCGGCGGGGGTTGGGGTTGGGGGCCCGATGTCGGCAGGAGGCCACCACTCGGAGCTTCGCGTCATACTTGGCGCCCACGCAAGGCACGCCCCACGCCCCCCCATCCTCAACCCCCCCCCTTCCCCTCTCTTTCTCTCTCTCCTGCACGCTCACACCCGCACCCGCAGGGCCACGGCACCTTCTTTGCCGACAACGGCGACACGTACGAGGGCGAGTGGCTCAACGGGCGGCGGCACGGCAAGGGGCGGGCGGTGTACGGCGGGCGGCCGGTGGACGGCTTCGGCGGCGACGTGTACGAGGGCTACTTTGAGAACGACGTCAAGTGAGTGGTTGGGGTGGTGGTGGCGGTGGTGGGGGGTGGGTGGGTTGCGGCGGCCTTCGAGAAGGGGCCGGCGGGCGGCACGTGGTGGCCGGCGTGGCTGGCTGGCTGGCGGGCCGAGGGGAAACATACGGTAATTATAAGTACACACCGTGCCGAGCCCCCTGCCAAAGCCCCTGAGCCCCCCCTGCCAACCACGCCCCGCCCCGCACCGCCCCGCCCCGCCCCGCTGCCGACACAGGTGCGGCCCCGGCACCATGATGTACGCCAACGGTGACGTGTACGAGGGGCTGTGGGCGGCGGACAAGAAGAACGGCACCGGCACCTACTTTTACATGAGCAAGGGCAAGCGCTTCGACGGCGTGTGGGCGGACGGCGCCATCAAGTGCGGCACCTACAGCGAGATACACGCGCCGCCGCCCGGCACGCCAGGTGCGAGGGGCTCCTGCGAGTGTGTGGTTGGGTGGGCGGGTGCGTGGGTTGTGTGGGCGGGTGCGTGGGTTGGGTGGGCGGGTGCGTGGGTTGGGTGGCCGGTGTCGCAGCCAGTGTGAAGCTGGACGTAGGAGATGGGGCGGGAGGAATGGGCGCCGCGTGTGCGGGGGGCTTCTTTCAGGGGCTGTCGGGTTTGTGTCAGGCAGCTCCGGGGCGGCTCGGCTTTGGTCCTGTGGCCTTCTTGTTACTGTCAGCCTGACGACCGGGCGTACGGGGAGGCCTTTAACCTCACTCCGCTCCTGACCCGCTCCTGCTCCCGCTCCTGACCCGCCCACGCCCCTGGCCCGCCGGCTACGCGACCCTGCAGGCGCGCTGCCCCCCTGCGAGCTGCGCAACGCCGACAAGGTGCTCGCGGAGGCGACCATGGAGGCGTCGGCGGCGGCCACGGAGGCGGCAGCGCGGGGGCTGTAGCGGCGGGCGCTGCCTCAGGAGAGGAGGCGGGAGCAGGAGCGCAGGAGGCGGCGGGAAGCACCAGCAGTCACAGCAGCGCCCGCAGGTCCATCGGCGGCAGGAGCGGCAGTCAGCAGGCAAAACTGGCGCAAGGGTGGGGGCGTTCACTGGCGCTGAGTTCACAGGAGAGGGTGTGGCGGCGGCGGGAGAAGCAGGGCGGTAGGGGGCGGGGCTGCTGCACGCGCAGTCCGGCGGTGCCGTGGAGGCGTCCACAGGAGGGCACAGGCAGCCCGACGCCCCGAGGCGCGGCGTGTGATTTGGCCTCTAATATAAGGAGGGGATGGTTGCGGCTGGGTTAGCAGCTCTTGAAGGCTGCTGCTGAGGCTTGTCGCGGCACGTGCCGCGCACCGGGGGGGGGGGGGCGGGCGGGCCATAGGGGCGTTGCCCCGCGGGCATATGCGCGTGTGCTTGGTGGTGAGCTCGGAACTCAATCACTTGAACAAACTCAACCCGGTTTTCGTGTGGTTGTGCGGCGGCTTGTTGTGGTTAGTCGAAGGCGGTCACACTGGTGGTGGTCATTATGTCCAATGCATTAAAGTCCCGAAGGGCCGCATTGGGAACGGAAGTGGCTTGGGTTGGGGGGAGCTGAAGTTACTGAAATTAGGGGTGTGAAGCGGCGCAGGGTGCTACTGATGGGCACAGGTCGGCGCTGAATCGCAGATGCCCCAGGGTGGCACGGAGGGCGGCCGAGCGCTCTTACGTTTCACGGTGTAATCCGATCCGGCAGGGTGGTACCTGTTGTTGTACCGAGCATGCCGTGTCGATGTTGTGCGGTGCGGGGTCGACGCGGAGTGATGGGAGGGACGGGGGCTGTGGGGGGGGGGATTCGGCGGAAAACGGTGGGATTAAGGGAGACATGCCGCATGTGGCGGGAAACCTTCACAACTCCACAATAACCCCGCAAGCTGTCTCCGGCTAGTCATCAAGTCCTTTTACCGGCAATACTGCTACAGTGGTATCGAGTATCAGTGTCCCGACCTAAGGATAAGGTCACGGGATCGAATCCTGGTCTGTACGCGTATGTCGGTAATAAGGCCTGTGCGTGTTCTCGACGGAATTAGAGGCTCCGACTAGGCGATATGAAGTCTCACATATCGTGACGTGGAATAACGTTAATCATCCATGGTCGGCGAGTTCGTGAGGATAAGCACAGTAGCCGAGGCGGCTAGGACTGGCCGCGACGTCCAGTCCAAAGGGGGGAGAATGTGGCGGGAAACCTTCACAACTCCACAATAACCCCGCAAGCTGTCTCCGGCTAGTCATCAAGTCCTTTTACCGGCAATACTGCTACACCGCATGCCGCTGAAGGGCCGGGGCGCCGCGCAAGTCCCGGCACTTTCCGGTTGCGCTTTTTGTTGCGGTGTGTACGCGCGCCGTACACACCGCAACAAAAAGCGCAACCGGAAACGTGTGGGCCGTGCAAAGCATGGTGGCAAGTTCAATGGTCAGTCAAGCTAGGATGACAGGGTGTGACGGGCAGTTGGGCACCCTGGCCGGGCAGGCCCACGGGTCTACGCATGCAGAGCCTCCATGACGGAAATGCGGGAGCGTGACCTTACCACCTGTGTGAAACCGCCCATCTTTGTAACTCATCACCGGAAGCTCGAAAGCTCCAAAGATGTCGAGCAGCAGCAGAGACCTTGAACACAGTGTGCAGCAGCATGCGGGGGGAGAGGGCGGCGCCGAAGAGGAGAACGCGGGAGCGGACGCCGCGGAGCAGCAGCCGCAACAGCAGCAGCAGCAGGCGCAGCAGCAGGCAGCGGCAGCGGGGCCCGGCCGCCTGCCTGGGGCAGGCGAAGCCGGTAGCAATATCGTCGGGCCTTCGACAGGCCATAGCGCCGCAGACGCTGGCGCGAGCACGCATGACGCTGTCCGCAGCGCCCGAGCAAGCGAGGCCGGCATGGGCACCAGCGCCGTGCGGCCGCCGCGGCCGTCTGGGCGGAATGACGCGGGCCCCGCTATGAACCCAGCGGCGGTAAGCTTTCCTTATCCATTTGGATTTGTTGCTATCTCATTTGCTCGGGTCATAGTATTTTAGCCATGGCTGCGCTCGGCGAGCGAAGTGGTTTTTTGGGGTTGTTAGAGACAACTCTGCAACCGCCGCGACTGCATCGCTCTGGCAAACGGTTGCGACATGAGCAACCAGCTAGGTTAAAAAGCAGCAAGGCAAGAGCTTGTGGGGTCGACGTATTTTGCACATCCTCGCGACCCCGTCATTCGCTCTGCTGCCGCCCTCTTGCCGCGCGCTCACTGCGGTGGCTGTTCTTCACCTTGCGGTCGCAGGGCATGCACGATGGCGAGCAGGGCCGGGGGCTGGCTGGAGCTGCGGTCGGGTCAGGAGCGGCGCCTGCGCAGGTGAGGATGCCCGAGGCGGGCTCCCGGCTGGGGCTGGGGCTGGGGCGGGGCCGGGGGCGGGGGGCTGGGCGCTGGCGCTGGCTGGGGCGCGGGCGGGGGCTGGCGCTGGGGCTGGGGCCGGGGCTGGGGCTGGGGCTGGGACTGCGGCCTGTTTTTCCGTGTTATGCAGACCGCAAAAAGTATCATACTGGCATAAACTGCGACTGCCACGTATTAGTATTTGCTATTGTCTATTGCATGTAAATAGGTGGCAGGGAAAATTCGGGCGGAGCGAGAAGTGCCTTTGCGCGTCCATGGGCATCTTGACTTTCGGCTGGGGCGAGCATAGCAGCCCGGCAGACTAACAATCTATTCAAATATGCGCACAGCAACCCAATAACGACTACTGACCTATCAAAAAACCAAACACCTTCTACCCAGCTAACCCAGAGCTGCTTCTCGTTGGGCGTGTGGGGCTTGGCCCCTCACCCCTGGCAAAATGACAATTAGGTCCAGCACCAGGAAGGTGCCACTGCGCAGCGTGTGCCATGACGAAGCCACGCTCGCAGCCATAAATTTTGTTGTAGAGCAAGTCGCAACGCCATTCCGCGTGCGGCTGCTAGACTTCCTGCGGCACTTCGTCGTATGCCGAACGGACCCCACGTTCCGCTGCGAGGCCTGCGACAGGGAGTGGCGGCAGGAATGCGGAATGGCGACGCGTCGCTCTGGATGTAAGTTGCTGCAACTCTTGGGCAGTGCTGAACCCACTTCTGATGGACTCTTTGCACAGTGCGCCAGCAGGAGGTGGGGCCCCAGCGGCAGGAGGAGTTCAACCGGCGCATCCCTACCATCGACATCAACTTCCTGCAGAAGGCCCTGTCGCTACTCACCACGTCGAAGCAGCCGCGAACACGCCATGGCCTTCTGGACCACTTCTACCACGCCCACTTCGAGCCTCTATTGAGCGAGGACCTCGGCGGGCCGGTTGTGGACATAACTGCGCACCACCAGGTGCGAGCAGTCGGCTCGTTAATGTAACACGGGCCTGCCGGACTTAGGCAGGGTTCGTGTCGGCAAGCTTTGTACGCTAAGCGACGCGTCCGAACTGTGTGTGCTCCCACCACAGCTGCTGCACCACATCGTTCAAGACGTGCTCACCAATCTGGAGGAGCACTACAAGCACAACTTCGTCAGATGGGTGCGCAAGTATTGCCGCGCGGTGCTGGAGGTTGACGCCGATGAGGTGCCGATAGCTGGTCTGAGAGGCGAGGAGGTGGATCGACGGTGGATCGACGGTGGACAGGTGCGCCGAGGCTCCACTAGTCCAGCGTAGGCATCAATATGCAGTTGGCGGTTGGCCAACCACATATTGGCCGTTGACCGCACATATTGGCCGTTGACCGCACATATTGGCCGTTGACCGCACATATTGGCCGCTGACCACGCATATTGCTCTTTGACTGCACATACTCCTCTCTGACCGCCCACATTGCTCACTGACACATACCTCTATGCGCCGGATTCTCTATGTACTAAAAACCTGCGAATTACTCACTGACACATACCTCACTGGCACAAGTCTTCGCACACGAACGCACACGAACACATATATTTTGCTTGCTTAGGGCCCGCGCTGTAATGAATTAATATTGCTACATAGTAGTTGATTCCTCGGGGCCTTCCTGGGGTATAAGCTGGGTATAACACTCGGGGCGGGGCAATTACGGGGGCATGCTCGGGCGGGGCAATGTCGGGTCGGGTTCGGGCCAACCTCACCTCGGTTCGGTGGCCCTCACCCTCCCCTCCCTCCGCCCCGCCCCAGTATATCCCGTATTGCCCCGCCCCCCGTGCTATAACCCCAGTTACCCCACCCATTGCTCAACTTTCCTCGCTGCCGCATACTCCAGGCCAGCTTGCAGCAGCAGCTAGCCGCGGCTTTGGAGGATTTGGTGGCGGAGCGGGCGGCCACAGAGGGCGAGCGGCGGGCCAAGCTCGAGGCGCAGGAGCAAGCGGTGGCGCTGCGGCGCGAGAATGAACGCCTGCGGGCACAGGTGGGGTGGCGGGGGAGTGCAACGAGTGCGTACTTGTGTTGAGTTGCCCTGTTGTGTGCAAGGGCGGGTGCAGGGTTCAGGCCCGAACAGGGAACTTTGCCGTTCTGGTTCGGTTGCAACAGTACGGTATTGCGCGTTGCAACCGCAGTAGCTCGGCCGTCAGGCGACCTCAGCGTGTTGGATTGGGAGTGGGATACTGCTCTCCAACTCCCCCTAGGGGGCGCTCCAATGACACTGGGGGCGCAGTCTACTTACTGCACATGGTCTAATGGGTTGGCTGCGACGTCATTGTCAGTCCCCAAACCCCATGCCCTTCGCCGGCCCTGTGCTCACGTGTCTGCCTCGCCCGCATGCGTGTGGACAGCAGCAGGGAGCTGGCGGCAGCGGGGCGGGGCGGAAGCGGCGCACCTCGGCAGTGCCCGAGGCCTCCGATGAGCGGCCGCTGCAACGACTGCGGCGGCAGCCGCAGCCGCAGCAGCAGCAGCAGGGCGAGGAGGAGGGGCCGGCGGAGGCGGACGAGGCGGCGGCGCAGCAGGCGGCGCAGCAGGCGGCGCAGCAGGCGGAGGAGCAGGCGGCGCAGCAGGCGGCGCAGCAGGCGGAGGAGGACGCGGCGGCGGGAGCGCCGACGGAGACGGAATGAGGGCCAGCAGCGGGGCCGGCAGCGGCAGCCGCAGGAGCAGCAGGACTAGGCCGCGGCGAAGGCGGGGACGCTTGGGCACTTGGCGCCGCCGCCATCCGGTGCCGCTTGCGCAGCCGCAGCCGCTGGACGTAGCTGGCTGGGGGTGATGGTGGGCAGCTCCTAGAGAGCAGTAGGGAGCAGCCGTACGTGCCCCACTCCAGCGGACCGCGGCGCGCTGGGCCGTGCTGTGGGGCTAGGGGTGGGTGTATGGAGCAGTGGGAGCGGGGTGTTAGTGTTTTCAGGCGGGCCCCGTGTGGGCCGCGACCGGACGGAGCCGCCGTGATGTATGTGCGCTTTTCCACCGCCGCCACTGCCGCGGTCGCACACGCGATACCTGCCGTTGCCGCTAGCGCCGCTGCTGCCGCGCCGCTGGCACTCTTGTTGTTTTCAGCTGAAGCTAATGCTGTCTGCGGCGGCGGCTCGCGGCTGGCAAGAATCCATGGCCAGTGCTGACCCGTGGATGACGTGCACTAGTCTGATGCCGAAGGTTCTGAAACGCCTCATCTCCAAGACGTTTGGCCTCGCGGGAGAATGGGCGCTGCCTATTGCTTGCAGGTTGCTTTGGGGTTGATGAATGAATGCCATTATTGCAGCTGGTTTATTGGCGACATTTGGCTTTATCGGCGCATGCCCTGTGTGCCGCGAGCCAGGGGCAGTGGAGGATGAGCTCCACGTGTCAAATGAGAGCAGTGCTTACGCGCCTGCACGAGACGAGTTTGAGTGTGATTTGCCGTACAAAGGGTCCATGGCACCCCTGGCTTGCGCGGACAATTGCCCACACCACTATTAACTGTAACTGTAACAGCAATTGATTTATTGGCGATCGCTGACCTGAAGAGCAGCGTCCCATGCGTATGATGATGGTGGCGGTAGCCGGGCGGGGTGTGGTTTGCCACTTGCCAGCAGCAGCCTGACGCCCTGACCGTGGTTGACTCATCGACTGCCGACGGCGGACAGCTACTTGTTTTCTTGGGTGCGCGTGTTTTACTATACCATCAGTAACACGGCACGCAGGCGAACAGGCCACTAGCGGCGCCCGCATACACCGTATGTATTACCCGACAGCCAAGAGTGCAGCAGCATAAGCATGCAACAACGCGCAGGAGCAAGAGCAGGTGCGCTGGGCGGGAAGAAATACTACGCACGGATTTGTTACTACTGTACACGGCACGTGTCACCGTGTCCTGCCTCGGGCGCCAGTCCAGCCCTTATCTATCAGTCATGTGCGTGGCTGGTAAGTGGCGTAATAAGTGTCAATCGACAACACCGCAACGAACTTCTGCAACTCGCTTCTCAACCAGCCACTACAGCCACCTGGCCGGCGTCTCCACGTTTCGCCACAAAGAATGATACAGCTAACCGGCTCATCATGCATGCATGCGTTTTTGTGCTGTACAGTCATAATTCACGCACCCCCGTGAATAACCTGCGACTGAAACCCTCACCACCCAGCCACTCCGCCTGTAGGGAGTCACTGTGCATATTTGTGCGTGTGCCCTACCTCCCGCCTGATTCTGGCATACATACATACATACATGGTACGTACTCTCCTGCTTCGGTCCAGCCAACCCTAGCTACCTGTGCCTGCCACCTCACCTCGCACCTTATCATTCTTCGGCATCTACACGTGCAGCACTCCTCACGCATGCGCTTCATGCATGCATGCATACGCCAGTCATACATCCAGCCGCCGCCTGTGAGAGGCGTTGACACATAGGGAACTCGCGCGACACACAACTTTGCTCGAAAGGGGGGGGGCCGACCGGCAAGCAAGGCAGGGCCGCTATCTAGCTACTGGATGGCACCGCCGGCTCAAATAGAATAAACCAACTTGCATCTTTTGAGGCATCTATCTGGCCCCTCTAGCCCCTCTGGCTTCGTACATTCACACATGGGCAACAGGTACGGGATACAGCAGAGTAAATAGAAAAGGGAATTTGTACGGGAGGGACCACTACGTACGGTATATCGTCAATAAGGGTCTCAGACTTTCAATGCAACTAGATAGAGCATATTTGAGCATACACGCACTGACGCACCCCAAATAAAACCAACCGCCAGCAGCAGCCGGATGCCATGGTACAGGGGGGGCCCGCGATAGTGCCCGCCCATACATGTTGCATGCATGCAGTCGTCTATCTATCAATTCTCCGTACGTGCCCCAGCAGGCGGCTGCGAGCCGCCGGCTCCTTTCCGCCGTGTCTGCGTGATGCATGAGGCGGCAATGCGCCACCGTACGTCCTGTCGCCATGAGCCTGCTGTCTGCCTGTCGTCGCTCCTCCAGCCGTACTCTACCGCCACCACCGCTACCTCACCCCCATCCTTGCTGCGGGTGGCTGCTGCCCGCTGCCTGCATGCCTGCCGACCTCAGGTGCACGGCGCCGGCACAAGTAGATAGCACAAGTAGATAGCACAAGTAGATAGCACAAGTAGCACACGCACGTACATACGCGGCAAGAACCTACCGGTAGATCGCGCAAGACACACACCAACACACCACACGCCGTCCCCTGGAGCAGTATGCCAGCCATGCCACGCACACCGGACGCTCCACCTCCCTCCCGCGGCGGGCCTTTCCTGTTCGCTGTTTGATTGATTGAGCACTTGTTTTGCCCTCCTAATCAATAACCTGCTGCATGCGGCTTTGGCCGTGTCTCTCTCTCCATTTGCGGACATACCGTACCTTGCCATCCATGCAATTGTACACATTGAATTATCATAGTGAGTAGCTAGCCGCCGTGTCTCACCATCTCTACTGCCGTACTATCTAGCTAGCTAGCGCTGGCGGCCGCTGCCGACCGGCGCCAGGCCCAGCGCCCGCAGCGCCGCCGCCACCGCCTCATCCGTCAGCACCGCGTCCGGCTGCTCGCCCGCCGCCGCCGCCGCGCCCGCAGCAGAAGCCTCCCCGCCGCCACCACCCGCCGCTGCCGCTGCCGCGGCAGCAGCAGCCTTGCCGCCGCCAGCGCCGCCGCCGCTCGCAACGCGGCTCAGCGTGCGCAGAACCAGCCGGCTCCATCCATCGTCTGCTGCTGCTGCTGCTGCATCGCCGCCGCCGGCTACCTGCTGCTGCGTGCCGCCAGCAGGGCCGTGGTGGTGCGCCCATACGGACGCGGGAAGCATGTGAAACGGCGTGGGCAGGCCGGAGGCTGTAGCTGCTACAGCCGTTGAGGAATCAGCGGCCGGACCGCCGGCGCTACTGCTGCCGCCAATGGCCGCCACCAGGGCCCACTCCTCCAGGCTGAGGGCCCGGGCCGCGGCTGCTACAGCCACGGCCGCTGCCGCAGCTACTGCCGCGTCGCTGTCAGGGGCTGCCGCCTTGACAGCGCTCCTCTCGTCAGTGAGACCCGCGGCGTCGGCAGGCACGGCAGTAGCAGCCCCAGCGGCGGCGCGGTCTGCGCGATCCGCAGCAGTGCTGCTACTGCCGAAGCTGCTGGTGCTGTTCCGGCAGTGGCGTCGGCCCGGGTCCAGCCCCGCAATGCTGTTGCTACTGCCGTCCGCAGCCACAGCCGCGGGTACAGCCATTGCTACTGCCGGCGCGCCCGCAGCGCCCGCGCTCGCCACGCTGTCAAAGCCGTACAGCCCCTCGGCGGCGGCGGCGGGGGCGTCGTTGCCGCTACTGCCGAACAGGCTGGCGGCCGGCTGTAGCTGCAGCAGCAGCTGCCGCTGCTCCTCCTGCGTCAGCTTGGACAGCAGTGCCGCCAGGTCCAGCCCACTGCTGCTACTGCCGTCACCGATCCCAACACCGCCGCCACCGCCACCGGTGTAGCTACTGCCGCCGCCGGCGCTGACACCTCCGGCGGCGCCAAACACGGCGGCGCTGGCACCCGGCAGGCCGAACGGCGAGCCGCCGCCGCCGCCGCCGCCACCGCCGCTAGCAGCATAGCCATCAGCAGTAGCACATCCCGCCGCCGCCGCTGCAGTGTGAACACCGCTGAAGGAGCAGGGCAGGGCACCGCCGAACACGGGTGATGGCGGGTGTGGGTTCGGGTGCGGATACGGATATGGATACTGATGCTCCTGGTGGTGATGGTGGTGGTGGTGCTGCTGCTGCTGCTGCAGGTGGTGCGGCGGGCTTAGGGGGTAGCTTCCCGGGAGCTGCTGCTGGTGCTGCTGCTGGTGCGGGTGCGGGTGCGGGTGCAGGTGCAGGTCCGGCTGCAGCTGCTGCAGGTAGAGCTGGGTGGGGTCGGCTGTGATGTCCTGTGTGGGTATGTGTGTGGGCGGGGTGGGTGGGTTACCAGGTCAGTCGTATTCCAATAACAGCTTGACTTGCTTCCGCCGCCAATACACATGATGGTCCTGAAGCTTTGAGAACACCTGCACACCTACCCGCCTCGCGCGTCAAAAACCTTTCGATCCCGACCCAGTAGCTTAAGCACCTATCCACCCAAAACCCATCGACCGCCACCCCGCCCGCAGGGGCACGATTGAGCCACCCTACCCATACATGGACTTCCCACCCCCCCCACCCCACCCACCCCCACCCCACCCGCTACAGCGCTTGTGATCTTTTGATATCTCCCCTCCCCCATCCCGCCCGCCCCGCCGTACGTACGTACCTGCAGCCTCGCCAGCAGCGCCGCCATCCCCGGGTGGTGGCTGGAGGCACAGCGCGCGGACAGCTCGGGGATGGCGGGCAGCAGCGCCGCCGCCACCCGGGCGCACTGGCCGGGGCTACACACCTGTGTGCGTGTCGCGTACGTGCGTGCGTGCGGCATGCGTGGCGGTGTGCGGCGGTGTGCGGTGGTAGGGAGATGTATGGAAAGGGAAGGGGGCGCAGGTGATTAGGGGCGGGTGTGGTTGTGGCAGCGGCGGCGGCGGGTGCGGTTGCGGCAGGCATAGGGGAGGCAGCAGGGAGAATGAGAAGGAGGCAAGTGCGGCGACGGAGCTGGGATGGGCTGAGCTTGCGCGTGGCAGTGGGGTTGAGGGGAGCTGCTGGGGAGGTGTGCACGCACGCACGCAAGCACGCACGCACGCACCCACATACACACGCACGCACGCACACGTGCACACACACATACACATACACACACACACACACACACACACACACACACACACACACACACACACACACACACACACACGCGTGCACACACACACGTGCACACACACACACACACACACAGTCGGCCAAGCTGCCTGCCTCCCCAGTGGGCCTAATACGGTACTGGAACCCCGACGCCCCCCCCCACACACAGGCCGTGTCGTGTCGCACCTGGAAGCAGCGCTGTAGCACGTAGTTGCCGAAGGGGTCGCACGCCAGCCGCAGCGCCCTGTTGCTGCTACTGCCGCCGCCGCTCGTGCCGCCACCGCTACTGCCGCCGCCGCTGCCGGCCGCTGCAGCCGCAGCTGCAATGGCACCCACGGCGGCGGCCGCACCCTCACCAAACCCGGCCGCGCCGCCAGCCGCCACCGCATCAAACGGCCAACCGCCGCCGGTGCTAGTGCTGCCGTACGGACTGCTGGATCCCACGGATCCAGCGGTTGGTCCCAGCAGCGCCGCCAGCAGTACCTCCCGGTCGGCGTCGCTGCCGTACTTGAGTACGGCCTCCAGTACGGGGCTGCCGTGGCGGCAGCAGGCCAGCCGTACGGCGTGCGGCGCCAGGGCCAGCGCCAGCGAGGAGCGCACATGCGGCGCCGCCACCTGCAGCAGCAGCAGGCGCAGGATTACGAAATACATGAGTCACCAAACATTACGCCATCACGGTTTTCAGCATTATGGTGCACATTATCTTCCGCACAATGGGAACAAAGCATCCTAGGCCATGCGCCCATGCGTGTGAGCTTCCGGTGGTATAGGGTAGATGAAGGGCCGAGCGGGGGTCTTGCGAGGGCCGCCGCCGCCGGGTTAGTCCTTGTGGCGGCCGGCAAAAGAGCATACCGAGGCCGGCAGCACCCAACCCGCCCGCCCACCCACCACGCCCAGCCAAGTCTCTGCCCCCCTGCTGGTTGGTTCGGGTTATCTTTGTCGTTTTGCTGGAATGAACTACCCCCACCCCACGTACCTGCGCCAGTGTCTGCATTACGTAGTTGCCGTACTCGTGACCGCCCAGCTGCGGCGCGTCCTGTTGGCGGGGGAAAGAAGGGGGGAGGGGCACGGGGATAAGGCAGGGGGGGAGAGGAGTCGGCGGATGCCTGTTGAGGCGTCCTGTTGGCGCAGCGAACCTGGATCGGTCCCCTCATATGCGGCCCCCTCCTCAACCCCTCCCCAATAACCCCTCCCCAACCCCGACACGCGCACATACACACTCCCCACCCCACATGCACACTCCGGAGCCCCCGCCGCCCCGACCCCCGCCCCCCATCGGCACTTCACCAAAACTCTGATACACGCCATCCTATGGATGGCTACACCCCCGGGGCGCCAGCGCGTGTGGGAGCCGCCCGCGGCCCGCGCCTGGCACCACCCCATCCTCACCCCTCCCCACACACTAACTATGTGCCCCCCCGCCCAACTTGTTACTAACACACCCTCACGCCGTCACTAACACCTCCCTCCCTGCCTCATGGGTGTGTCGTGCTTCGCCGCGCTGCGCCCCCCCCCTGGCCGCGAACTAACGCCCGCTACTGCCCCGCCCGCCGGCCCCCAAGTAACGCCGACGCGGCCCCCTTATAGGCCCGGCTGGCGCTCCGGCCAGCCCTCTTTCCACCCAGGCTCTCGCGCGCTAGTTTATGCTTTAGGCTTTTGACTTAGGCTCAGTCTCCTCCCGCTCTTGAGCTTTACTTACGCAACACTGCCCTGCAACCCTCCCGCATGTACGCCTCCGTGACCGGCGCTCACATCACGGCGCCGGCACTGCTCTGGTATCAAGCAGGTGAGTATAGCGATGGAATCGCGCAATTTAGCTAACGGGGTGGGTCTGTACGCGCGCGAGCCTGGGTGCCATCCAAGACTACCGACAACACCGACAACAAGAACTGAAGATTCAAGGCTCAAGGTAAGGGCGCCCGAGACGCACAGGTTGAGGCCACACCACCTCCGCGCTCTGAGTTAGTCGGGCTGGCTGGTTCGGGTTCTCTTGGTCGGTTCGCTTCTGGTTTCTGGAATGAACTCCCACCCCCCCCCCCACACACACACACACACCTGCAGCAGGTCTCGGCTGATGACCTGCCAGCGCTCCGGCTCGCAGGCGGTCTGCAGTAGCGACTGAACCAGCCGGCAGCCGTAGGGGTGGCGGGCCAGGGCCGGCAGCGCGGACTGGGGGCGGGGGGGGGGGCGGGTGACGGGCGGGGTTTGGCGGGGAGGGGTTTTGGGGGGAGGGGCGGAGGCGGGGGCGGGCGCCGGAGGCGGGGGGCAGGGAGAGGTGGGGGAAGAAGGCGAGGGCAGGGGAGACAGGGGAGGGAAGTAATCATTGGGAAAGAGGGGCGCGATTGACGGGGTAAATGGCGGCAGTACGTGGGAGTAATGCATTCTGAAAGAACTTCTGAAAGAACTGAATCGACCCCGAATCGGCCGGGGGCTAAGTTAGCCGAGTTGCAGCGGCACCCCGCCCCCTACTAACTAGATAGGCTATATTTTCCATCAACCCTCTCCCAGCGACCTTCCCCCCCAGGTTCCTGGAATGAACTACCCCACCTATTCCCCCCGTCCCCGACACCCACACCCACACCCACACCCCCGCATCCCCATACCCCCAACCCATTCAACCCCATCCCATTCAACCCCATCCACACACACACAGACACACACACACACACACACCATCCAGCCCCCTCCCCGCCCTCACCGTCAGCGTGTCCACCAGGAAGCCCTGGCGGCTGTGCGGCACGTGGTGCAGCGCCGCCCGCAGCACGTGGTGGGCGCACTGCAGGGGGGGGGGCAGGGGAGGGGGGAGGAGGGGGCAGGGGAGGACGGAGGAGGGGGAGGGGAGGAAAGGGGAGGGGTTAGCGGAGGGTGGTAGCCGGGTGGGGTGGGGTGGGGTGGGTACAGTGCAGTGGAAGGGGTGGGGCGGTTGGATACAGGGGCCCCCCACCCCGCACGCACGTCAGCATACCCAAGCGCCGCCTACCTTGTCCCGCACACAGCGCATGACCGCCCCATCCAGCTCCGCCACCGCCGCCGCGGCCTGCGGCTCCGGCACCACCTGCGCACCATACATCCACAAGCGCGCGCGCGACGTTTGAGCCAGCCACTGGCTTATCTTGGTGCCAGCAGTGCTTGAGTCCCGCAGTCCACCCGGCCAGTCAGCCGGCGCCGGCCGTCCACCTGACTGACAGTTTGCCGCCGTAATGGCATCAAAGACATGCACGTGTCACTCCAGCCTGTCGTTCGTCTCTAGTCTCCTTCGGTTTGTTCAAGCATGGTACTGCTTACAGCCCTATGTCACACTGTAACAGAACCGGCAATAGGTTTCCGCGGATGGCAGGGACCCTGTTTCACACCACCCACCCACCCACCTCGAGCAGTTTCTGCACCACGCGGCAGCCGTACGGGTCGAAGGACAGCTCCCGTACGCGGCCCGCCAGCGCGCCGCACAGCCGCAGCTTGTGGCGGGCGCCGCCAACCGCCAGCAGCTGCTGCAGTACGTAGTTGCCGTACGGGTGGCAGCAGGTGTCGTACACGGCGGGCAGCAGCTCGTCCAGGCAGCGGCCCACCTGTGCCGGTACCGTGTGGCGGTTGTGGCGGTTGCGGCGGGTTGGGGGTTTGGGGCTTTGGGGGTGGGGCTTAGTTTTGGGCGTGGGTTTAAGGTGACGCAAAGGTGACGCCACACAATCTAGCAGCACACGCGCCACGCCACCAGCCAGGACCCCGCCCCGCCTAGTTTGGTAAGAGTCCTACCTGGAATCCACGAACCCCCCTCCCGCCCCCCGCTCCCCGCCGCCCCGCCCCTTCACGGCACCCCGCCCCCTCCCTTCACGGCGCCCCGCCCCTCCCACCTGCTCACTGGCCGCACTGCCCAACAGCCGCTGCACCACCCGGCTGCCCTGCTGGTCGCAGCTCAGAGCCGTCAGCCGCCCGTACAGAGACTCCAGCCGCACGCAGCCGCCACCGCCGCCACCGCCACCGGCGCCGCCGCCACCAATGCTGCCCAGGCCGGCGCCAGCGCCGGCGCCGCCACTGCCGCAGCTGCCGCCGCCGCCGCTGACCCCAAAACCGCCACCGCCACCGCCACCGCCACCGCCGCCGCCACCGCCGCCGCCACCGCCGCCGCCACCGCCGCCGCTGATGCCCTTGAGACCGCCGCCGCCGCCGCCACCGAACAGGCTGTGCCCATTGCCACTGCGGCCACCGCCACCGCCGCCGCCGTCGGTGCCGCCAAGGCTGCCGAAGAGCCCAAACCCGCCACCGCCGCCACCGCAGCCACCGACGGGGGCTGAGTTACCCCAGGCCAGCAGGCGCGATGGCGGCGAGGGCGGCGTGGCGCCAAAGGGCGGGAAGCCGTTGCCGCCGCCGCCGCCGCCACTCGTGTACGACATCGGTGGCGTGCCGTACGGCGAGCTGTCGTACGGACCGACGCCGCCGAGGCCCATCGGCAGCCGCAGCGTGTCGCCGCAGCCGGCTGTAGCAGAGGCACCGACGGCAGGGCTGTAGCTCCCGCCGGCGCCGAAGAGGGCCAGGCCCTCGGGCACGGAGGCAGACGCGGGCAGGAAGCCGCCGAAACCGCCGCCGCCGCCGCCGTCGCCACCGCCGTCCAGCATCAATGAGTCGTACGACATCTGGTACGGCAGAGCTGCGTGACTGCCGCCGCCGCCGCCGCCGTACACTGACATGGGGTTGCTGCCAAGCACAGACGGCGGCTGGGTGTGCGGCTGCGGCGACGCCGGCTGCCGCTCCCGCTGGCTGTGGAACCGCGGTGCGCCCGACGACAGCAGCGGCGGCGAGCGGCCCTCTGGTGGTGACGAAACCAGCCGCTGGTTGCCGCCGCCGCCGCCGCCGCCGTCTGACGCCGCCTCAGGACCGGCACCGCCGCCATCCGCCATGTCGCCCACCGCTGCTTCAGCTGATGAGGCGAAGGTGGCGGCGGCTTCATCAGGTATGAAGGGCAGCGGCAGCTCGCCGCCGTTGTGCCTGCCGCCGCTGGCGCCGCCGCCGCCACCGCCGCCGCCGCCACCACTGGCGCCGCCGCTGGCGCCGCTGCCCAGCTGCGAAGCTGTAGCAACGGCGCCAGCGGCGGCAGCAGCAGCTGCTGCAGCCCCCTTCTCCTCCGCCTCCTCTTCGCCAGGAGCAGGGCCGCCGAAGCCGTCACCGCCGGCGCCGCTGCGCTGACTGAAGAAACGAGTGAGCATGCGGCCGGCGGGGCTGAGGCCGCCAGAGGCGCCGCCGTCGCCGCCGCCACCGCCGCCACCGCCGCCGCCGCCGCCGCCGCGGTTGAAGGTTTGACCGCCGCCGGCGCTGCCGTCGTCGGCGCCGTCAGGGTGGTCGCTGAGCACGTGCCGACCCGGCGGCGGCAGAGCCGGTGGCGGCGGCGGAGGCGGCGGTGGTGGGGAAAGCAGAAGGTGCTGCTGCTGCCGTGGGTCGGGCGACAGTGCGTGATGCTGCAGGTTTTGCTGTTGGTGCTGGTACAGTGCGTGCTGCTGCAGGTTTTGCTGTTGGTGGTTCTGTTGCTGCTGCTGCTGCTGCCAAGCATGACCGGGGCGGCTGTAGCTCTCCACGCCGCCGCCGCCGTAGCCTCCGCCGCCGCCGCCGCTGTAGCCCTCCGTAAGGTACTGGCCCGCTGGCGGCGGCGCCGCCGGCGGCTGACGGTTGGAGCCGTTATGGCGGTTCGCGTCCGCAACCGCCGCCGCCGCCGCCACCGCTCCCAGCGGTACCATCCCCTGCATTGCCTCGATCTCCAGCAAATGCCGCTGCCGCCACTCGTCCAGCGACGTCCAGCAGGGGCCGCCGCCGCCGCCGCCGCCGCCGCCATGGCCACTCCGCACAGCAGCAGGCTGCGGATTGGGTTGCGCGTACGGCGGCGGCGGCGGGTACGGCTGCTGCTGCTGCTGCTGTTGGTGGTGGTACTGCTGGTGGCACTGCTGCTGGTGGCTGGGGAACGGGTAGGGAGGCAGGGGCAGCGGCCGCTGGTGTGCCTGCGGCTGCGGCTGCTGGTGCGGCTGCGGCGACTGCGAGGGTTGGGAGAGGTGATGGCCGGCATCTGGCGAAAAGGGGCTGCCCTGCAGCAGCAGCAGCTGCTGCTGCTGCTGCTGCTGCTGCGGCGGCGGCGGCGGCGGCGGTTCAGGGCCAGCTGGAGCCGCCGCCGCCGCCGCCACCGCCAGCTCCGCCGCCAGGGCCTCCGCGTGTGCGTCGCACATGCGGCTGTAGTAGCGCTGGAACTGACCCGGCGCCAGCAGCGCGGCGGCGGCGGCGGTGATGCCGCCCGGCGGCGCTGCTGCTGCTGCTGCTGCTGCTGCTGCTGGCAAAGCAGGCTGTGCTACAGCTGCTGATGACGGCGGCTGCGATGCTGCTATTGCTACTGTGGCTCCGGTGGTGCCAGCAGCAGCAGCAGCAGCAGGGCGGGAGTCCCGATGCTCGGACGCTCCGGTAGTGGCGTCCACTGCTGCTGCCGCTACTGCCGCTACTGCTTCTGCCGCCTCCTGAAGCTGCTGCTGGTGCGGATGGGCATTCAGTTGCTGCTGTGGCTCGGTAGCGGCGGTCCCTCCCGCTGCTGCTGCTGCTGCTGATGATGTTAGGAGGGGCAGCAGGGGTGCCGCGCTCCGTGCCCCTGAAACGGCGCTGCTGCCTCTGCTACTGCCGCTGTTGCCGCCGGTCAGCTCCACCCCCACAAAGTCCTCACCACCACCAGCAGGCGGCGGTGGCGACGGCGACCCGGGCGGAGTGTGGGGGCGTGGGGGCGACGGCGGCGCGCGTGTGGGCGTCGGCACAGGGCTCGGCGGCGACGGCAGCCGCTGCAGTAGCTCGCCGCCTGCTGCTGGCGGCATCGGCGGCGCCATTGCTGCCGCTGCCGCTGCCGCTGCCGCTGCCGCTGCCGCTGCTGCTGCTGCTGTCGGCGGCAGGGCGCGTGTGGAGGCTGGTGCGGCAGCGCTGGGCGGAGCGGCTGTAGCAGCAGCTGGAGGCTCGGTCGGCCTGGCGCAGAGTGGCAGTAGCAGCGTTGTAGTAGTAGTAGCGTGGGGGGCGCCGCCGGCGTCGTCACTGCCGCTACTGCCGCTGAGGCTGCCGCCGCTGACGCCGTCGGCAAGAGTGGTGGTGCTTCGGCTGCTGCCGCCGCGTTTGCTGCTGCTGCTGCAGCTGCTGCTACTGCTGCTGCTACTGCTGCTACACGCGCAGGCCGCGAAGTCACCCGCGGCGGCTGCCACGGCCTCGACCGACGCCGCTGCTGCTACTGCCGAGGCTGCCACAGGAGGCTTGGCTGTAGCTGCCGTTGCTGTTGCCGGTCTTTTGCTGCTGCTGCAGCCCACAGCAGGCTTCTGTTGCTCCATAATGTCGAGGTGGGTGGTGCTGCAGCTGCCAGCTTCCATCGGAGCCCGTGTGCAGCTGCGTGCTAGCTAGCGCAGTGCTGAGGCGGTGTTCGCGCGTTCACTCCAAACCCTGTGGTCGTCGCAAATGAGGAAGAGCGGACGGGACGGGCGATGCAAGGACTTCAATTTGTTGTGAGTTTTTGTTGTTATTGTTGGGTCGCTCGCGGGCGGGTGGGTCGTTCGCGGCGATTCACTCGGCCAGCTCGAGACAGACGCCCGACGATCGAGCGCGGCCAGCCCAACGGACAGCTAGCCCGCCCCCACCACGCCATTAATTGCGGCGCAGAAAATGATCTTTCGCCTGCTACGCTGCAGCCCAATGCGGTGCCGGCGAGGCGGCGACGTGAGCCTTACCTTGGAACGCTTCGTTCGGCCCGGCGTAGACTCTCTTTCTCTCGTGGGGTCCTGACGCCTCGATCGCGGTGCAGCTCGCTCTCGCCTTCGCGCCGTCACGGCAGCACCACTGCAGCAGTAGCAGCAGTAGCAGCAGCAGCCATGCGCCGGCCGGCAAACCGGACAGGCGACCAGAGCCCCGCAGCGCCAGGGACCCGAGCGTAACGCACGAGCTCAGAGACGCGAGCGAGGGAGCGGGCTGCGAATAACCTCAACGTTGAGCGTTTACAGGTTTCAGGCTGTGCTGTGCAAAATGTTAGAAGGCTAGCTTGCCTGGGGCATCAAGCTTACTCGTCTTTTTTCCCCGGGTTATCACCGGCGGCCCCAATGATGACTCCCCTGCCCTTGGAAGCCAGACACGCGCCCAAACCCCGTCCCCCGCCACGTCGCTGTCCCCCCCCTTACCTTTCCCCATGCCGAAAGCCCGCGCCGCAAAACCCCCGCAAACCCCGCGCCAACCCCCTCGCCCCCGCATGCATCCCTGCAACACAACTGCTAGCGTGTGAGTGTGCTCCGCCACTGCCACCTCCACCTCCACCTCCACTACCTCGTCCACGCGGCTCTACGCCCGCTGCCGCTCCAGGGCGGCCTCCTGCTCCCCTGCTGCTCCCGCCGCCTCATCGTCCTCCTCCGCCGCGGCTGCGGTGTGGCCGTGCCCCAGATACACGCCCGCGTTCACGCCGTGGCACGCCGGCGGCAGCAGCTCCGTCAGCTCCGGACCCTCCTCCCCCCGCTGCTGCCCCCGCCCCTGCCCTTGCTGCCGCTGACCCACGTCCTGCTGACCTGCGGCCCCGGCCGCTCCTGCTGCCTCCGCCTCCGCCGACGCCGTCCGGAGCGACGGCGGCTCCGCCGCGCCCATGGCGCCCACAGCGGCCGCGGTGGCCGCCGGCGGCGGCATGGGTGCCGCGGGCTGCGCCTTCCACTTGGGCGCCTGGGAGGTGGCGGCAGCGTGGGTCAGGCCGAGGCCGTGCCCCAGCGCCGCCGCCGCGTTCGACAGCAGTCCCGTCACCGCCGACGCCACGGAGCCGCCGCCGCCGCTGGTACCGCCGCCGCCGCCGTGCGGTCCCTCCGCCGGCTGCTCTCGCACACCTGGTGGCGGCCCGGCGGCTTCCGCTGCAGGCGCGTTCAGTAGCCGCACCTTGCCGCCGCCGCCGCCGCCACTGCCGCCCATGCCAATAATGCCGCTCATGCCGCCGCCACCACCACCCCCGCCGCCGCCAAGGCCCAGGCCAGCGCGTGTGGCGGCCTCTATAGCCAGGTCCTGAAGATGGTTCGGGGGAGGGGCAGGGCGGGCAGGGCGCAGCGCAGTAGGTGGCGGTGCGGCACGTGGTTGTGCGGCAGTAGGTGGTTGTGCGGCAGCCGGGCGGCACGTGTGTCGGGTGCAGCAGCAGGTGGCACAGGGGCAGTCGACACCGGCACACACATGCACACATGTGCAACTTCCTGCCTGCGAAACCAGCTCCCGAGCTGCCCAGCAGGACCCGATCGAGGAATGCTGCGGCTCTTGCCGCCCCGGGAAACGCCCCGCCCACACAGACCCCTGCACCCCTGTATGCACACATGGGTCCATGCATGCACGCACACATGCACGCATGCACACACGCATGCACACATGCACACATGCTCACATGCACACACGCATGCACGCACGTGCAGCCAGTCAAACCGCCGAGAACACGAGTATATACCTCTCCTCCGCGCTCTCTGGTTCTGGGTTCTGGGTGTTGGGGTTGCTGCAATGGTCGCTTTGGTTTCTGGAATGAACTACCCACCCCACCCCATCGGCACTTCACAAAATTTGTTACACACCATCCTATGGAAGGCTACCCCACCCCAGTACCCCACCCCACCCCACACCCCACACCCCACCTCGTCGCCCAGGAGCGGCACGTCACCGCCGTCCAGGCCGCTCATGCCGCCGCCACCCCAGCCGCCACCCGCCGCCGCCACCGCCGGCCGGCTGGCGGCCGCCGCCGCCGCCAGCGCCGCCAGCGCCTCCTCCTCGCCGCGCCGCGGGCCGCCGCGCTGCGCCCCGGCACTGAGCTGCGGCTCAAAGCCGCCGCCGCCTCCTCCTCCGCCGCTGAAGTAGGTTGGGAAGTGAGGGCGACACAACGTGAAGAACGAGCGCCGGCAGCAGCGTGTGGCAGCGTGAGGTGCTAGCTGTAGCAGCCTAGCTGTAGCAACCTATCTGTCCACGGGCGCACTAGCGCGGCGCCGCCTTGGGTCGGCACCCTGGCCGCCTCCGGCTCCATCGCCATATGCCACCTAGCCTAGGGCCCCCGCCCCTCGCCCAGCTCCCCTAGTGCCCCCCCCCCCCGCCCAGCAAGCTCACGCCCGAGTACCTCAGCTCGTGGTGGGTCTGGGGATGGGGCTGGGGAGGGTGGTGCGGAGGGTGGTGGCGGCGTGTGGGGCTGAGGCCGTAGCCCAGCGCGGCGCCCAGGGCCGTGCCCACGCCCGCGGCGCCCACCACGGCGGCGGAGGCGGCGGTCAGGCTGAGGCCCGCGATGCCGGCGGCCACGGAGCCTGCATGATGCGCGTTTGATTGCGTTTTATTGGTGGGTTACTGTGAGCAGGTGTTAGGGAGCTGTCCACGGTGCATTCGGTCTCCGTCCAGCGGGTAAGCACCGTAGTGCGCCCCATGCTCCATGTGTGAAGGTGGCAGCACCCCGGCTGCATGCCGCCAGCGGAAGCACCTCTCCGCACCTCCACCACTCTCGCACACCCCTAGGTATCAAGTCCCAGTGGGCAGCCAGCACCCATCATTCAAACTATCCAGACCCACTCTGGCCCACCCACTCAACTGTTCGCTCACTCACCCACCCACCCACCCACGGCACGCACCCACCCACGGCACGCACCCACCTACCCACGGCACGCACCCACCTACCCACAGCACGCACCCACCTACCCACGGCACGCACCCACCTACCCACGGCACGCACCCACCTACCCACGGCACGCACCCACCTACCCAGCACGCCGCCCGCCAGGGAGCCCAGGGTGCCGGCGGCGTCCACCGGCCCCGTCACCTCGTACTCGCCACCCGCGCCGTGCAGACCGCCCAGCGCCGCCACCGCCGCCTCATGGGAGGCCAGCGCCTCCGCCTCCGCCTCCTCCTCCGCCTCCTCCTCCTCCGCCTGCTGCTGCTGCTGCTGCTGCTCCTCCTCCTTAACGGCCCGGACCCGCGCCGCGGCATCCGCCATCCCCTCTGCGCGGTCCTTGTCCTCCTCGTGCGCCCGCTGCGGCTGCGGCTGCGGCTGCGGCTGCGGCTGCGGCTGCGGCTGCGGCTGCGGCTGCGGCTGCGGCTGCGGCAGCGGCTGCCAGCCAGCAGCGCCAAGATGATCAGGACTGCCGGCGTGGCCCCTCCTCGCGCCGGGGTCGGCAGCGCTACTAGTGCCGCGGCCCGGGCTGCCGCCGCTGCCCAGCAGCGGGCCGCCGCGAAGGCCGGGCGACGCCGCGGCCTGCGTCTCAAAGTACTCCACGGCGCTCGCAGGCGGTCCGGCCGCGTGCTGGGCGCCGCCGCGGCCAGCGCATTCCGGTGCTGCGGTTGCTGGTGCTTCCGACATGGCTGGTGACTGCGAGCAGCGTGCTTGTGCTTAGCTGCCGCCTCTTGATCAGAGAAGCCGAGAAGGCGGATTTATCTGCGCGGCGCTGCGAATGCTACTTGAGAAACCGGCTTGTAGTGCTCGGGCGGGATCCTACTTGACAGGAGCTCGTTCGCCCCGGCGCTCGACCCGCGGGATCCTTGCCTTACCCAAGCTCGGCGCAGCGCGGCCTAATGGCTAAGCAGCACCGCGGGCAGCTGCTCTCTCCCAATGCACATACGCAGCAGCCCAGTCCTGTTTGCTTCGGGGTTCGAGGGCGCTTGGCGAGAAAGCAACCGAGGGTGGGGTTACAATCCCAGCGTCCTCCGTATGGCACGCTGGGCACGAACACGCCAATACACACGCATGTGCCCCATCCGTTTCTGCATTTTCTGCTTCCGCGTTGTTGCCTTTGTTCAATCGCGCACGCTGACCAGTGATCACTGGGAAAAGCCCCTGCTTCACGCCATTGCGCGCCCTCAGATCGCTCTATCCCAGCGTCCAGAAGCACATCCCGAAATCCCGAAAGTCCGAGCCACACGACTACGTTATCGCTTGGCAGCATGCACACGTACGCTACACTCAACCCTCGGCGTCACCGCGGTTCAAAGCGCCTGGCAATCACACCCACCCCACTTGACGACGCACGTCCCCCGCCCAACCGGCACGCACCGGGTGGCGCTGCCCGCCACGCCCACACATCGCCGCGGCCTCGTCCACTTGGGCCCCCCGAACGCGCCTGACGCCGCTGGTTCAGCCCCATGCCGCTGGTCCATCCTTCACCGCGCGACAGGTGGCCTCCATCGCTGCTCCTGCTCCTGCTCCTCCTCCTCCTCCTCCTACACCGTCTCCTTTTCCATGTTCTTTGCCTGCCTGTCTGCCTGCCTGCGGCCGCTACAGCCTGCTGCTGCCGCCGCCTGCAGCCTGCTGCAGCCGCTGCTGCTACAGCTTCGCAGTCTGCAGTGCCGCCGCTGCTGCAGCCGCGGCCGCTACAGCCGCGTCCGCACCTCCGCTGGCCGCTTAGAAGAACAGCCAGGGGTCCTTGTCGGGCGGGATGTAGTCGCGGGTGGTGGGCAGCAGCGCGAACTTGGCCACCGCCGCCTTGAACAGCGGCTCCAGCTCGGGCCACAGCTGCTCGGGGCAGCTGCGGGGGGGGGGGGAGCGAGGGAGGGGCAGGGGGGCAGGCAGTGGGGGTTCCATGCATTTAAATTAGTGACGAGGTAGACGTAGGACAGACGTTGCAACACACGTGGGGGAGGGGGAAGGTGTAACCGTGTAAGTAACAGCCCAAAAGCTACATGGCGTTGACCGATGCTTTTGGTAGTGATGGGTGAGCGTTTGGAGTGGCGGGAAAAAAACCTCGTGGCCCACCTTCCAACTCCCCCTTAGCTCTGCGCCCCTCGCCCGCCCCTCGCCGCGGTCCCCACGCCTCGCCCCGCACCTGAGGTTGAGGGTGTAGAGGTAGGGCGAGCCGTCCTGGCCGTTGCGCCAGGTGGTGACCGCCAGCGCGTGGCGGTAGGACTCCTTGGTGCGGCTGGTGATGGTGGGCGAGCCCTGGCTCACGTGCTCGTACACCCAGTACTGCAGCCCGCTGCGGACCTCCAGGTGCGACTCCTGCAGCGGCGGCGGCGGCGGCGGCAGGCGAGGCAGTGAGGTGGGGGACAGCGACAGAGGTGGTGGGGATGGGGGTGGTGAGGGGTGAGGGACAGAGGTGGTGACAGTGGTGGTGGAGGTGACAAGAGGTGGTGGTGCTTGGGATGGTGGTGACAGCTGTGTCTGAGGTGGTGGAGGTTGCAGTGGTGGTGGTGATTGGCGTGCGGTGTCAGGGTTGACTACGCCCCGGCCCTGGGCACCCGACTGGTGCCCGACCCAAGCTTAGGTCTCCACTCTTTATTCCCACCACCAGCTCCGTCTCGGCCGTGCCAGCCCCGCCCTGCCGCCCTGCCTCCCTCCCTCCATGCCTCCCTCCCTCCAGCCAGTCCATTCGGCCGCGGCCCCTGCACACGCCGCCGCCCTGGCACTCCACATGCTGCCGCCAGCCAGTGCCGCAGCGCCGCGCACATGCCTTCTGCACCGTCGCTAGCTCTTTGCTCCTTCCACCGCCCCCGACCCCCATTCGGTAACGGCTGCGTCTGCTGGTCTACTGTAACTGTTCTACCACTTCGCCAGATATCCTTGCAACCCCCGACCCCCCCCCCGCCAGTCGCCCCCGCCCTCTACGACGTTCGGACGCCGCCATCCACAAGTATCCCTGCTTTGCATCGATCGCCTTTGCCTGTGCTCCGCTCGCTAGTATGGTTTCTTGGTTCAGAGTGGGCTACTGGTATATACATCTCCCCCAAACAAACACACCTCCCCCAACAAACACACCTGCACATCGTTGAGCGCCACACGCTGGCCCGCGGTGGTGCGGGCCGTGGACCTGCAGGGAGGCGAGGGAGGGGTGAGGGAGCGGCAGTAGCAGGACACAGAGCCGGTCAGCAGCCGGCAGGTCAACAGCCGGCATCTTTTCCCCACATTCTCTCAGCACATCCTTCCCTGCTTTGCTTCTCCAGTCCGGCGCATCCCCAATCCGGCGCCCCTGGTCCGCAGCTCTCCACCCCCCCGCCGGCGCACTCCACACGTCTTCTTCGACTGCTTCAACCTAACGAGTATTTCGTTGTATTACCTTAATTGCATTACTCAACTCCGCTTCCTTTAGATTGGTTTAGTTTGGGCTGGTAACCACAACCCCCGCCGCCGCCCCGTGCTTGGCACCCACGAACTCCTTCCCCAAGCCCCGCCTGGCCGCGCACCGACGGCCTGACCAAGCCACAGCCCCCAGCCCCCAGTCTAGCCAACATCCAAACCAAACCCGTGGCCCACATCCCAGCCCCCAGCCCCCAGCCCCAAACGCACCTGTCCACCAGCACCGTCAGCGCCACCTCCCGAGGCTTCCACTCCTCCGGGTTGCGGCCCTGGGGGGTGGGGGGTTTGGGTTCCACGACGCCAGGAGCAATCGCGGCATGGATAACTTCGTTTCACTTCACTTCAATTAAGTGCACTGCAAGTGTGCACGTGTGTGCGCCCAAACTCGGGCCGTCTCCCACTGCGAGTCCACGGACGAACGCTCCTCGCCCCCCCCTGGCCCCCACCGCATGTCCAACTTGACATGCGCAGAGCCCACTCCCTCAAGCACCCTCTCTCCTTGCCTTTCCCCGCCCCCACCCGCACCCCACCTGTTGATTTTGGGTTCTGGAATAAACTACCCACTCCCGCCCCCCCGCTTCCGCTTCCCCACCTTGAGCACGCCCGAGGCAGGGCCCACAGTCATGGAGGCGGTCACGAAGTTCTTGAAGTCAAACACCTGGTTGGGAGGAAGGGAGGCAGGAAGGAAGGAAGGGGCAGCAAACCGTGTCACAACACATGGGCTGCTTGGTGGGTGCATGTGTGAGCGGCAGCAAGGCGTGCGAGGCCGGTGCGGACCGCAGAAGCCGGCCGCATCGGCAATGCAGCCCATGCTGCACCCGGTTGCATTGGTCCAGCGTGTGGTGCGGCAGCGCGAGGCGCCTCTTTGGCCACCCGCTCCCCTTCACACGTGTGCCGCCCGGACAAGACCCTCAGCCTTCTGCCCGCCCCCACCCCCACCCCCGCAGCATGGCACTGCCGCTGCACAACCCACACGCTGCCTGCGGGGGGCCACGTGGGGCTCTCCGGGGGGCACACACACACACACACACACGGCTGCGCCACGTAACCTGCTCTTAAGCGCGGGCACCACCCAGCTCCCAGACGCCCAGATTACCCCAGACCTCCCCTCCATGGGCCCTGCCCCCTGCCCACTCCAACCAACTAATTCCTGCCCCCCCATACACACCCGGTCCCCCCCACACACCCGGTCCGCCCCCCCCCACACGCGCACCTCGCTGACAATGCGCTGGCGGGCGTCCGCGGTGAGAGGCGCCGCGCTGCTGTACTTCTCAGGCACACGGCTGATGATCATGTTGAGGGGTTTGCCTGTTCGCATGCGTGTCCGTGTCCGTGTTCGTGTTTGTGTTCGTGTTTGTTTGGAAGTCAGGGGAACGCACCCAGCAGGGCAGCGACGCGAGGGCAGGTGACTTCACATCTGGCGCCGTGACATTCACTGTCCGCGTCTAGACTACCCTGCTCGCCCCGGTCCCCGCTCCTCCCGGAATGCCGGCAGTAGCAGACCGTGATGCAAGACCTGCAGGCACAACCCTGCCGCCCCCCCCGCCTTCCCGCCTTCCTGCACACGCTGTGTGTGTGTGTGTGTGTGTGTGTGTGCTAGGCAGGCCGCCGCGCAGCGCCACCCACCCTCGCTGGTGACCGTGGGGTACTGGTAGGTGTAGGCCAGGATGGGGTCCGTCAGCGTCTGGAGCTGCGGGGGCGGTGGAGAGGGGAGCGGAAGCGGGCGGGAGCGGGCGGGAGCGGGTGCGTGTCGGGTGCAAACACGTGTCGGGTGCGGCGGTCAATTGCCTGCCAAGCCGCAGTAAAGCGGTGCCACGGAGCATGGCGCCATCTGGCCGCCGCCTGCTCAAAAGCGGCATAGGCTACTGGCACCGGAGCTCCTGCCTGCCCAACCCCCTTCAAATGTGAACCTTCCCAACCCCCTCTTTCCCCCTGGCCCATGCCTCCCAAGCCTTTCCAGTGGGCCTGTGAGCCCACTACCACGCCCGCAGTGCCGCGCCCTTACCGCTCCAGCACCAATGCCGGCCGCGGCCGTGGCCGGCTCCGCCTCGGCAAAGGCGGGGGCCACGGGCATCAGCACCGCGCCCGCAACCATGGCCAGCGACGAGGCCAGCGCCTGGCGACGGCTCATGGCAGCCTCATCCGCGGTTTGCTGCTGCTGGCCTGTGACGCATTGTCAGACGTGCGGAGCGCGGGGCTGGAGGTCAGAAAGCCGCGAAGGGCGGGGTGTGTGATGGGTGCGCGGATGCAACATTCCGAGTGTGGCAAGGGCTAGCTCCATACGAATCTTTATCGTGTAAGATCTAGGCATATGTAAATGAATACCTGCGCGGATTCCCGACCCACCGCTGGATGCGCTTTGGCATTTGGCAGCAAGCCGGCACCGCGAGACGCGAGGCGCAGGCCCAGTGCCAAAGGCACCACGCCTGGGAGCAGCAGTCCTGCTCGTCTGCTGCAGCATTCTGCTGCTGGCCCAGTTCCCGCTGAGCTCGGAGTGCAAGCAAGACTGTTTTCTACACGCTACTCTCCCCTCGTTCAAACACAAGCTTGTCTATATTCTAGGATAGTCGAATTAATTGTTCATGGAGCAGAGAGAGCGAGTTGTAGCGATTCGCGGAATGGGTTTTACTCTTCCGAAGCCATTCCAGCGCTGCCTCCTGTGCATATGAGCTATTAATTGGCGTATTGGTAGCTACGATGAAATGTGTTGGCGTGACCCTTGGTTCCCGCCTCGTCCCGCCCCCTTCCCAGCCTCCCCCGCCTCCCCCGCCCTCCCGCCCGCACCGCCCCGACGCGCCACCGCTACCTGCTTTGAATCAGCCTCCTGCTTGTCCCTTGGCTTACGCTCTAACCCGCATCCGTCTGCACCCATCCTCTTCTGAATCGTGCCGTGGCGTCAACGACCGTGTGTCGCTTCAATAGGAAGGGCATGCGGCGACAGGCCTCCCCTAATGGTCCACCACGGTCCACCTGGCCCCCTCCGTATGCTTTCCCAGTTCCAACATAATAGGCGAACCTTGCAGCCTCCGTGACGTAAAGTAGGCTCTCCTTGATAACGTAGCTGATATGGTGCGCGTCGCTGACATGGCTGGCGTGTACGACAGCTCAATGCAAGCTTCAGGTTCTAGAATGCCGACGGGGACACGGTGTCTAGCTTTGTGAGTTTTTGCGGAACTAGTTTGTTTCGAGTTGCCGCGTTGTCGGTGACAACTACCCAATCTCGTATTTTCACTGTCAACTTCCTGGCAAAGATCAACATTCCGTGCGCCATGTCGCGTTCTTGGACGCTGGCAGCGGCTGCGCTGCTGGTGGCATCAATGATGATGTCACCGGCAGCTGCGTTCTACTCTAGCAAGGGCCCTGTCGTTGAGCTTACCGGCAGCAACCTTAAGGACAAAGTGAAGAGCGCTGGCGTGATGTTAGTGGAATTTTACGCCCCGTGGTAAGTAATAATTATGATCTAGAACAGTTTCGAGCGACGGTAGCGACTGACTTTGCCCGCGCTCGCCTCTGCACGCAACAGGTGCGGCCACTGCCAGGTGGGTGACAACGGCCAGCACCGCTGTGGACTCAACAATTGCAACAGATCCGTAGTATCCCATCGCCGGGCGGGGGTAAAGTGCCAGGGGCAGCAATACTTTCGAGGGGTGTTGCTGCGGCATACATTGGCCCCCGGTGCGGGACTCAGCGCACGAGCCCTGCACTTCACTACAGACGAGGCTGGCCGTAACGGCCTCACTCTCGAAAGCGACAAACATATCCATACATCGCCGTGATGTAAAGCAAGCGATTTTCACACATCTTGGTCCACCCCGCGGCCGCACGCGGCGGCCCCTATGTACGGTACGGCGCACAGGCCCTGAAGCCGGCCTGGGAGCAGGCGGCCAAGGCGCTCAAGGGCATTGTGGCTGTGGGCGCGGCCGACTGCGACGCGCACAAGGAGGTCGCGGGAGAGTTCCGCGTGCAGGTGGGGTCGCGGGGGGGGATGGCAGGGCGGGGCGGGGAGGTAGGCGGGAGGGGAGGGGGCACTGGGGCAGGGCGGGGAGGTAGGAGGGAGGGGAGGGGGCACTGGGGCAGGGCGGGGAGGTAGGAGGGAGGGGAGGGGGCACTGGGGCAGGGCGGGGAGGTAGGCGGGAGGGGAGGGGGCACTGGGGCAGGGCGGGGCGGTAGGAGGGAGGGGAGGGGGCACTGGGGCAGGTCGACAGAAGTGTTGGGCGACAGAGGTGGGTGGGAAGGGGACACAATGCGGGAAGGGGGCACGGGCAGATAGCCGGGCGGGGTGGCAATGTGACAAGGAGAGGGCGGGAGTAAGCGCGCACCAGCCCAGGATGGACGCATGAGTACGGCGGGGCTTGGCCGCGTCACCCCCCCGCTGTTCCGCTGGACATCGGCACTTCACAACCATTTGATAAACACCATCCGATGGATGGCTACCCCCCCTCTCTCTCTCCCTGCCCGCCCCCACCCGCCCACCCCTTACCGCCACCCCCGCCCGCCCCCAGGGCTTCCCCACCATCAAACTGCTGTACGTGGACAACGCCGGCGGCTCCGTCAAGTCCGTGGACTACAACGGCGGCCGCACCGCCAAGGTAATACGGCACGGCGCGGCGCCGCACGGCACGGCAGGCGCAAGCAATGCAACACCTGCAGTTGGTCCCCTGCCGCGTCCTTTGATCCGGACTGGTAATTCCCCCCCCACCGCTACCTCGTCTTCAAAATTAAATGCATGGAACCCCGCATACCGCAGTCTGATTACCCGACATCGCGCACCCAGTCGTGAAGCATGGACGGGGGACGGGGGCATGCACTGTGTAGCACATCAGCATGCCCGTGCTCACAGCAGCACCCCACCATGACGCCTAACGCAGGAGCTGGTGACCTTTGCGCTGGACAAGGCCAAGGCCCTGGCTCTGAAGCGGCTGGGCGAGAAGCCCGACAGCGGCAGCGGCGGCAGCCGGGGCGGCGGTGGTGAGTGTGGGTGGGTGTGGGTGTGGGTGTGTGGGTGTGTAAGCATTGGGATGCAGGCGTGGCGGCGCGAGAGAGCGGGCCGGTGTCACTTGCGCTGTGACGTCGGACTGACTGGTGTGATGGATGTGGGGTTGTGTTTCCGGGGCCATCGACAGCGGCGGCGAGGCTGTGGTCAAGGCATGTGTTCCTGGTGCGGACCGCGCCACACACAGCACGTATGGCTGTCTTTTGTTGTTTTCTCTTGCTGCTATCTTACCATACCCTGCACATCGTGACACCAGCATCGTGTGGGGTTTGTCTCACTCCCTCGCTCTCACACATGCGCAGGCGGCGGCGGCGGCGGTGGCAGCGACAGCGGCTTCTACCAGGGCACCGACGTGGTGGTGCTGACGGACGACAACTTCAAGAGCCAGGTGGTCAAGAGCGACGACCTGTGGCTGGTGGAGATGTACGCGCCCTGGTGCGTGGGGAGGGCGAGGGCGAGGGAGCAGGGGGCGGGGAGGCGGTTGAGTTCACTCCAGAAGCCGACTTGAACTAACCCAACGGGAGCTGGGGGAGCGCTGTGGGTTGAGTGGAAGCCTGTGATGGTCCTGGGACGGGAACTTGGGACGGGCTGGTAGTAGGGCTGGGGGCTTGAGGCGAGGGTTTAGCAGGGCTGGCCGTGTGCATGGGTGCAGCGGGAGCGGGGGTCTGGGTCTGGGTCTGGGTCTGGGTAAACCCGGGAGGTGAGGCTGGCGGCAGCTGATTCAGGTACGCAGGGATTGACAGTGATAGCTGGCTGCACCAGGCAAGCGGGCGGGCAAGGCAACGCGCTGCGCCTTTGGCGCCACCACCACCACCACCACCACCACCACCACCACCACCACCACCACCACCACCACCACCACCACCACCACCACCACCACCACCACCACCACCACCACCACCACCACCACCACCATGCACACGCACTTGTCCCACGCACCCGCATGCATGTGTGTCCCACCCCCCCGCCCACACCACCCACCCCGACACCCCCCACCCCCACCCCCACCCCCACCCCAGGTGCGGGCACTGCAAGGCGCTGAAGCCGGCCTGGATCGAGGCGGCGGGCGAGCTGCAGGGCAAGGTCAAGGTCGGCGCCGTGGACTGCACCGCGCACCAGGCCGTGTGCCAGGAGTACGGCGTGCAGGTGTGTGTGTGTGTTAGAGATCACAAGGGAGAGAACAGCAGACATAGGTGTGTGTGTGTGGGTTGTTACCAGCCCAAACTAAACCAAGCTAAAGGAAGCGGAGTCAAGCAATGCAGGCAAGGCGATACAACAAAATACTCGTTATGTTGAAGTAGTGGGGGATGGGGGTGCACGTGCGTGTGGGATGGGGTTTGGGTGTTGGGGGAGGGGGTTACTGGTAAACAGTCCCGGTGAGAAACAAAATGCAAACACGACTGCGCTGCAGCTGGGTGTGTGTGGTGGGGGGGTGGCCGGATAGGGAATTGGGACAAGGGAGGGGCAGGAAAGGGAAAGGGGAGGGGAGGGGAGGGTGGAGGAGCTGAGGAGGTGGCATGGAGGAACAGAGGAGGCCACTCGGGGCTTAAAGTACGTTGCATGGGTTGACGGGGCCGCATCTGACCGTGGTCGGGCAGTGCAATTCTTACTCTCTAAACCCACTAACCGCCTGCAACCACCCAACTACCTCAACGATACACCATACCGCCCCCGCCCCCTGGACGCCGGCACTTTGTTTCTTGAAATACCATGGATGGCTACCCCCCTCCATTACGCCTCACTCACCTCCTGGTTCTCTTGGTCGTTTTACTTCTGGTTTCTGGAATGAACTACCCCCTCCCCCCACATGGCACCCCCGCCCCCGCGCAACCCCCACCAGGGCTACCCCACCATCAAGTTCTTCGGCCAGAACAAGCGCTCTCCCGAGGACTACCAGGGCGGCCGCGACGTGGGCTCCATCGTGGCCTTCGGAAACAACAAGTTCGCGGCCATGGTGGGTGGTGGGGTGGTGGGTGGTGGGATGGGGGGCGTGTACACGGGGGGGGGTTGTAAACACCAGCCTATCCGAAACCAAAAATCAAACTAGCGAGTGAGGCACAGGCAATGGGGACGGGGGTTCAGGAGGAGAGGGGGGGCATGGAAGGGTGTGTGGCAGGGGCTGTGTGTGTGTGGGGGGGGGTGCTCGCAGGCTGGAGAATGATAGGAGGGTCTGCCTGCCTGGGCCGTTTGAGTGGAAGCGCGGTTGATCTGACTAGTGAGGACTTACGGGGGTAGTGCTGCTGTCAGGGCGGGAGCACGATGGATGGCTGCGTGGTCACCGAGTGTGGCCACCGTGCCGCTAACTGGTTCGTGTCTTCGAGCCCCGCCCCGCCTCCGCCCCGCCCCGCCTCCGCCCCGCCCCTCCTGTAGGTGCCTCCTCCCGAGCCGGTGGAGCTGACCAGTGCGGACGTGTTCGGCAAGGTGGGGCTGGATTGGCTGGGGATGGGGATGGGGATGGGGATGGGGATGGGGATGGGGATGGGGATGGGGATGGGGATGGGGATGGATGGATGGATGGATGGATTCGAGAAGGGCGGGCTGGATTGGTTGCAGCGCCAACTGCGTTGTGTTGTCATGTGATGCGTGGTGCGCCCCCCGCCCCTTACGTCTTCTCTATTCTTAATGCGTGCTACCCCCTCCCTCCAGGAGTGTGTGGGTGACGCCTCCGGCGCCAAGGCCAAGCGCCTGTGCATCCTGGCCTTCCTGCCCAACCTGCTGGACTCCAAGGCCGCCGGTGCGTGTGGCATGACAGACAGAGGGCACATGGGAAAGTAACGCAATCGACACGGCGTGCGGGTGTGTTTGGAGGGGGAGGGGTGCGGGGAGCTGTGGTCCGACTGGGCTGACTGGATGTCTTCCGGGTCCGGCGATCGACCGAAGCTTTCGTGCTGGTTGTTGGATGGCCATCCACGGCCTTTGCTGCCACGTCAGCGCCAGGCGTGTTCCTGCCACCACCCAGCAGCTCGCGACGCGCCGCGCTGCCCTTTCACACTCCTCCGACCCATCCCGTGCGCATTGCTGCCCGCCCACCAGCACAAGCCCGCCTGCCCACCTCTGCCCGCTAACCCGCTAACCCGCAACCCCCTCACCCCCGCCGCCCCGTCGCCCTGCCGCCCCTCGCCCCACCCCTCCAGGCCGCAACCGCTACATCAAGACGCTCAAGGGCCTGGCGGAGGCGTACAAGGACAAGCCCTACTCCTATCTGTGGGTGGAGGGCGGCGCGCAGCCGGGCCTGGAGGCCAACTTCGACGTGGGCGGCTTCGGCTACCCGGGTGAGCGCTGGGCAGAGGGAGGGTCGAAGAGGGGCGGAGACGGGTGGAGCAAGGGGCACGGGGGGGCGCACGGGGCGGAGGGGCTGTTGTTGTTACCAGCCCGCACTAAACCAAGCAGGGGGGCCGTGGGTACGGGGGAATGGGGTGGTGGGCCGGTGACAGGTGCGAAGCAGGGGTGGGGGACAAGTTGAGTGTGGGGTTGCGGGGGGGAGCGGGTGAAGGAGCAAGGGAGAGCTGAGGTGCACACACCCTAGGGCTCGTGGGTGGGGGGGGGGCGTGATGTTGTGCTGACACGCGGACCCATTCCCCTCTCACGCTTCCCGCTCCCCCCTCGCCGCCTTGAACCCGCAGCGGTGGTCGCCTTCAACCCCGCGGACAAGAAGTACACGGTGGGTGGCGGGAGGCGAGGGGCGGGGGGCTGGGGTGGGCCGTGTATGTGTCTTTTGCGGTCAGGAAAATGCCAGGACCGTGTCAGCTTGCAAGCCGAAACGGCTTGCTGCACAGTTCTGACGCGGCTGTCAAGTTACAATCTCGTGATGATCTTGGCATCCCTCTTTTTCTTTGCCCCCGCTCGCGCCTTACTGCTCGCCCTGCCCGCCCCCATCGTCCCCGGCCCCCGCGCTTCCCTGCAGGTGTGCAAGTCGGCGTTCGAGCTGGCGCACGTCAAGGACTGGATGGAGGCCATGCGCATGGGCGGCACCGGCGCCGTGCCGCTGCATGTAGGTGCCGAACGCTGGGTGTGTGGGGTGGGGGTGGGGGTTACTGGTAAACAGTTCCGGTGAGATATAAAATGCGAACACGACTGCGCTGCAGCTGAGTGTGTGTTAGAGATCACAAGGGAGAGAACTGGGTGTGTGTGTGTGGGGGAGGGTTGTGGTTACCAGCCGAAACTAAACCAAACCGAATGCATAAGAGCGAGGAGGTGAGCGTGGCCTTATATGGGAGAAGGAGGAGGAGAGCCTCGCAACCATTCCCGCAACCCCGATAAGTCCCGCTCCCGAACCCAAAAATCCCAGTCGCTTCCCGTGAAGTAGGTCACCCGAACTTGACCTAGGACTGAGTAGGCGATTACCACTCCAGTCTCGGGGGCAGCGTTGACGGCAGCCGCCGGGGGTGGGGGTTGCGTCGCTCGCAAAGAAGGCTGCAATGGGCATGTAGATCTGAAACATCAAGCAGCGCGCACCCGGTGGGTGGGCTGACGGAAGCCCGCAGCGTGGCCGATAGCGACGCAGCGCCCAGCTCGGTGTGTGCGAGTTGACCCATCGCCCAGTTGCCCGCCCTCCATTGATGCGACACGGCTTTCCAACCCAGTCGCGCCCACCTACCCACCCACTTCGCCCACCCCTCACCCCGATTCCCCGCCTTTTTGTGTGTGCCTGTCTGTGTGTGTGTGTGTGTGTGTGTGTGTGTGTGCCTGTGTGTGTGTGTGTGTGTGTGTGTGCGCGCGCAGGGCTCGCTGGCCACGCCCGCCAAGCTGGCTCCCTGGGACGGCCAGGACGCCAAGGAGGAGGCGGTGGACGAGTTCAGCCTGGACGACATCCTCAACGAGGAGCTGTAGGTAGATGGAGAGGGGGGATTGTGGTTACCAGCCCAAAGGGGGCGGGAAGGAGCAGGAGGTGATGGTGATGGAGGTGGTGGTGTGCCGGCATAAGAGGAGGTGCGCGTTGAGGTGTTGTTGTCGATGTGAGTGTGTACGGAGGGCGCAGCAAGCTGCTCCCCACCCAACAGGAGGAGGATTGTCTCCAGCTGCAGCAGCCGTCGTGAGGCGAGGCAGGCATGCAGGGGGGGAGTGTGCGGCGATGGTTGCTGGCACCGACGAACGCACTTGGGGCTTCAGGTCATGCATGGTGATTGGTTGGCAGGGGCTGTGGCAGGGGCTGTGGCAGGCACACGGTACGCGTGGCCTCCAGGAGTGAGGGCGCTTTTGAGGTGCTGGGACGGCAAGGTATGGGCCCGGCTGCGGGGCAGCAGGCCCCAGCGGACAGTCCCCAATTTTGCGAGCGAGACAGGGGATAAGGAGCTGTTGGCGGACGCGGCTGTCGCCTTGCAACCTCACCAGTGCACAACCACTCGGCATTAACGGTTTCACCGCTTCGTCGCCCTTATGTTTGACATGAGGTGCTCCACACGCCCGGGTCAGTGCCTTGACGTGTGCTGCACACACACGTGGACGTTGCACCATCACGGCATGCAGTGCTGCCCGCGTCCAGTCGGCGTTCAGCCTGTCATCACGTAATCAGATTCTCTCACCCCTTCTTCGCTCCATCCCCCGTGCCAGTGTGCCACGTTTGCTGCTTCCACGTTTGGCGCCCAAGTACACGACTGCGCGACTCACATTTCAGTCCCCGCGCTTCAGCGCCAGCTGAGATTGATTTCATCCTGCCCGACAGACACACACATACACACACACACATCACACCGCACCGCACGCATTGTCCTGTGTCTGCTGTTCTCTCCCTTGTGATCTCTAACACACACCCCACATGAAGCACAGCCTCTCTTATGTTCCGCACCACCACCTCCACCACCTCCACCTCGCGCATACGTTTGCCTTCATGTCCATGTTGTGTTAACCCCGCTGCACCGGGCCGGAGTGCACGCCAGAAGCAGTGCCGACCTGCCGTCTGGCACACGCCTCACGACTGCCTGCTGCCTCCTAGTTCTTGGCCTTGTTGGGCAGCAGGTTCAGCAGCTCATCCGGCGAGGAAGAGTCCGCTGTCAAAGGAGGTGGGAGAAGTCCAGGACCACAAGCGTTAGACCAAACGCAAATAAACATTGTGGATCAACTTGCCAAGTCGCAAGCGCTGCACTTTATGAGTGAGCCTTCAGCTCATGAGCGCAGCCACTTTGTAAGACCAAATGGCAATGGCGCCATGTCAGGGCAGCACAGCTAAGAGCACCAGAGGCAGCCGTGCACACGTGCGCGCAACCCACCAGGAGCGGACGTCACGACCGGCGCATCGGCAGCGGCTGACGAGGCCGGGCCCTTGGCCTTTATCCGCTCCGCCTGCTCGAGCTCCAGCTTAGCCAGCACCTCCTGCAGGCACGGCCGACAGGTGCGGGCGCGTCACCGCAGGGCCCCGGTGGCGGCAGCTGACTGCACATTTCGCGGCGATGTCCAGCAGCGCAAAACACCGTATACACGCCACGACCCACGCCTTACGGTTTTAATGCCATGCGGCCAAAGCAAAGCCTTCCGCACCCTGCCCGGCACCCCTGGGCTCCGCCACAGCTGCGCCTGCCTTCGGCTCTTTCACGGCTGGAGACGCCACACCACGCAAGCGGCATGCCCCCTCCCTCCGTGCCCGCCCGCTTGCCCGCCCGCCCGCCCAATCGCGCCGCACCTGCTCCATGCGGCGGCGCTCTGAGTAGGGCACAAAGTCCTTCTTGGTGATGGCGGCCAGCTGGTCCTTGAACACGTACGTAATGTCTGAGGAGTGAGAGAGCACAATGGAGAAAATCAAAGCAAACACCGTGTACGCGATGCCTGGGGTGAGTGTTAGGAAACACTAGAAAGGGAAAACGCAGACTTTTGGTGTTAGAAATCACAAGGGAGAGGACTATGAAAGACTTGTGCATGCGAAGGTACATAAACGCCAAGCAGATTTTTGGGGTGTGTGTGTGTGTGTGTGTTAGGGCGATGATGTGTGGGGCAGGGAACTGGGGCGGTTCAGCGGAGCAGCTGGTGCAGTGGGCCGGGCATGGGCGGGGGATGGACGCATGTGCTGTGTGGCACGCGTGCACATTGGCACGCGTGCACAATGTGAGTTACCACCAAAAAGGCACACAACCATGCCGCGGCGTCTCTGGCCATCCAGCGGCAGCCTGAGGCGTGGACAGCACCGCCTTCCCTTCCGGGCACCGCCTGCCGAGCTACTCCCCCCACCCGCATGTCCCCTTCCGTGCCTCCACCACCAGTGAACCAAGCTTACAGGCGCCCACACCGCAGCGCCCAAACCCGAGCGCCCACACTCACAGCGGTCCGCAACCTTGCGAGTCCACACCTTCCACCCCCCCTACAATCTCGAGGCCCCGACCTTATGCCGGCCCCCACCCCGCCCTCTAGCGCTCGCAAAACTCACTGGAGGCGCCATAGAACACAATGGAGTAGAACACGGAGATGACGGCCATGATGGCGGTCACGGAGCCCAGGATCCTGAACAGCAGGCTGTCGAATATCCCGTTCCCGGCGCCGGCCTGAGCATTGGCAGCACTGCCGCTGGTGCTAGCAGAGCTCGTAGGACTGGGCGCTGGGGAGCTGGTAGAGGGGCTGCTGCTGCTGCTGCTCGCGGGTGCAGCCGCTGGCGTGGGGGCCGCCGGCGTGGCAACGGGGGCGGGGGCGGAAGCCGCCGGGGCGGGGGCGGCCACGGGCGCGGGCGGGGGCGCTGCCTTCCTGCGCGCGGGAGGAAGGTGTTTGCCCGCAGCAGTGATACCCAGTGTTGTTGGCGAAATACAGCTTCTTGCAGGTGACTTACTCCTGCTTGAGCTCCTGCAGCTCCTTGCTGGCGGCACCGCCCTTTCGCCGGGCGAGGGCCTGTGTTTACCGGGGGTGTCCGCGCAGGTGTTTAGCCCCGGTCGACACGGTCCCGGGGATCTCCCATCCCAACCCTTTGCTGAATTGTCCTCTACGTTATGCCAGCGCTGCAAATGCGGGCAGCCCGGGAGAGCAACCCGCAAGAATTGTCATGTGTCGCCGTGCACTGGATCAAACTATGGTTGCATGGAAGCATTTCCGATGAGAGCTTCCACTTATATTGCTCACCACAAGTCGTGACCCAGTTGGCCCGGCACGCGCAGGAAGCGCCCGGGCCCCGAGGCTCGCGCGAGAAGACAAGCTAGCCGCTAGTGATGTCTGCATTTTCCTGTACTGTAATATAGCTACAGAATTACTTGCAGAAGGTTTGCTTGAGGAAGGCAGAAAGGTGAGTCCAATCCCGGCCCATTCCTTTTGGAAGTTTTGACTCTTCCTCTCGAACCGGGACCATAGAGACGGCACCGGTTTATAATTAGCATCAACGTGACGCACCGCACGCGGCCACCAAGAACAACGGAGACCCCTCGCTCTTGAACACGAACCTGGTCAAGTTTGACGCCCTTCTCCTGCGCACTTTAGCTAACATATGATGTCATCCTACTGAGCTGGATGTAGCGACCGCTGGCTTCCTTTTGGTCGACGGCGTTCTCTTGCAGAACGGCTGAAAATGGACCCGATCGCGAACCTTGGGCGCGATGCCTACCATGCCCTTTGTTTGGCGTTTGCGGCGCAAAGTAAAGACAAGCTCTACGCGCCGGTGAGAGTGGTCAAGGATGATTGGGGAACCTTTGCTGCTCGTCTACCTTGCTAGAACGCGGCCACAATCTTCGGTCCCTTGGCACTGCACAGGAAACGGACGTGCTGCTAGAGGAGGCCAGGGAGCTTCTAGGAATCTCAGAAGACGACGATGAGGTGGGCCCGGGGCCCGCAGGGGCCTTGTCGCCTGATGGCCGCGCCGGGCGCTTCGGATATGCAGAGGGTTTCTCGCATTCAACGATCTACCGTGGGGGCTGGATAGAGTTGACAGAGGTTCGCGCCTGGGCAGGCGGGCTTAAGGGTGAGGGGAAACGCGTGTCAGTGTGGGGGCTGCAGGGTTCGCAACTGCGTGCCGCGCCGTGTTAGCCGCCGACCACAAACACCTGATGAGCTTGCACGACCGCCATCGTCCCCACAGACGATCCGGGCGCAGATCGAAAAGGACCCTCAGGTGGTAGCGCTCAGGTGAGGCACCCACTGGGCCGCGGGCGCCTCTGCACACATAGCAGCGCCGCGGCAGCAGGAACGCAGTGCACTGCCAAGGAGCGGCCAGGAGCAGCGCTGGGGACCGCATCCACGTGCTGCCGGTCGTACGGGGTTGGGGCGGAATCTGTGGCGGCGTAGCAGTTGCAGTCTCAGCTTGGGCGGGATGCCAGGTGCATAGGCAAAGGCCATGGATGCGCGATACTGGTGTTGTCGCGCGCCGCCCTATGCCAGGCATGCGTCTGTGGGTGCGTGTGAGGGCCCCAGCAGGCCTAGCAGGCACACTCCCCAGAGCTGCCAGCCTTGGTAGGGATGTACGGTGGCGCTTTGGCCTGAGTCGTTGGTTGCGGCTGACCTGCAGGCAGGGGCAGTTGCCGCCTGGGGGAGTGCGGTTGCCCGGGGCGACGCCGGCGGCCAGGTGCGTGTGTGAGGGGGTGGGCGCCAGGTGTGGTGGCACTGCCGCATGGCACCCGCTTGGCACTGCGCTGTGCACCGTACCAGCCCTCGGGGTGGCGTGGGCGTGTTGCGGGTGGCTGGCCGGGAGGTGCGCTGCGGGTCCTGCGGCGGCCGGTGTGGGCGCGGCTGCGGAGGCCGCACACCTAGTCGGCTTGGTGGCTGGGGGTTAGTTGGGTGTCAAGGGGAGTGGAGGGGGGCTTCCGGCTGGAGCCGTGCGCCAGCCGGGGCTGGCGCCCTCGTGTGCTGGCCCGAGGTACAGCTTTAGGACCGCGGGGGTGCTACAGCCCCGGGGGTGCACGTCCACGGGGCGGTGGGCAGTGGGCGGGTGGCGGGGGGAGCTGATTGTTTGGGATGTAGCAGCTGTAAGACGGATGCGGATGCTGTCTCCAGCTGGCGTCTGGGGTGGCCCCGATGTGCGCAGGACGTCCATGCCGCCGCCCGTGACGCCCGCGGCGGGGCTGGGCGGCGCCGGCGGGTACGACCCCTCGCCCTTCTCCGCGCCCAGCCACCAGAGCAGCGCGCTGCAGAAGATGAATAGCAAGAAGAAGAAGGCGGAGGACAGCGGTACGTGCGGGGCGGGCGGGCAGGCGGGAGTGCGTGGAGTGCGTGGTGAGGTATTCGGCTGAGAGCACGCGCAGGGGACAGGTGGGGGCGCTGCGGGATGCAGTAAGGGGGACGGGTCACACGATTGACACTAGGCACACGCACCAGCTGCAGTGTCCCCTGTTGAAAAGGTCCCTCCGCGCGGAACTGCTGGCGCTGCGCAGTTGTGGTGGTGCCGCCTCCGCCTCCGCCCGCGGGCGGCCAGACGTCGTACGTGGGCCGCATGCTGAAGCGCCTGTTCCCCGACCTGTCGCCACCCTGGGTCACCGGCACCATCATCCAGTACAACCCCGCAAACGGTGAGGGCCCCAAAGACGAAGAGCCGCGGCGTCGGGTGTGGGGTGTGGGTGTGTCTGAGGAGGAGGTCGGAGGAGTGAGGGCCGGGACAGCAATTGCTGACCTTCTTGGACAGGTCCGACGGCTGCCAGGGGGACAGACCAGGGACGGCAAACAAACGGCCGCAAAAGCAAACCAGGGCCCGCTGCCAAATCCGGAGGACAAGCCAGGGACGGCAAGCCAACCAGAGGCGGCGTTGGCAAACCAGGGCCACGTGGCCGTTCCCGTACTGCTGGCGGCAGCACTGCGCCACGTCGGCGCCAGCGGGCAGCTCCCTCCAGCCCGTGACCGCACACGGTTGCGCCACGACAGCCGCACCCGCAGACCGCAGGCGCGCACTGCAACGGGCTGCAGTGCATGCTCGCGTGTGAACCGGATGGCTTCAACAAGCCGGGATAAGCGCACTGCTCTGTCCAAAGTTGAACGAGCGTGACCGGAAGCCCCCAGCACGTGTACTAGCACCCACGTGCAAAGTCGCCTCATTTTCAGCACCAGCGCGCCCGCCTTCCACGGTGTCCCTGCTTGACTCACCCGCCCCCACCCCTCGTGTGTTTGCACGTCGTGTACCGCAATCATCCTGTGTCGTCACCTCCACCACCATCATCACTACCACCACAACAAAAACCACAACCATAACCACCACAACCACCACAACCACCACAACCACAACCATTACCTGGCGGTACACCCCAGGCCAGCACCTGATCCAGTACGGGCCGCCGCTGCGGAAGGAGCTGTGGGACAAGGTGGAAGACTTTGCGCCGCAGAACGTGCAGTGGATCGAGGTGACGGCGGCGGCGCCGGCCGCGCCGCCGCCGCCCGTCAGCAAGGCGTCTGGCTCATCCAAAGCGGGTGCGTGGTGTGCACAGCGGCAGTGGCAAACGCGTTGCAGGCGTGCAGTGTAGCACCGGTCGTTTGGACGCAGGGGGGGAATGCGCGACTGGGGCGGGGCTCAATTTTCATCCTGCCGTGCTGTGCTGGAAACCTGTCCACACAGGCGGGAGCTCTAAAGCGGCCTCCAAGGCGCCCACGCCCAAGGCGTCGGTCGCGCCCAAGGCGCCGGCGCCGCCGCCGCCGCCGCCGCCCGCAGTGGTGGCACCCATGGTGCAACTACCGCACCTCGCGTTGCCAGGCGGCGCGTCTACGTTTGCCGGAAGTGAGTCAGCCTTTTACCAGGGCTCAGCTTAGGGGCGGCGTGACAGGCTGCAATCGCTACGGTACGGCGCGCCGTCGGCTTGACCCAGCTGGTCTCTGTCTCTGCCTCGCACTTCTTCAGCTCACCACTGCTTGTGACACCACTTGCTTGCGCATGCACACCTGCATGTTGTCACTGCAGACGGCATGGCCCCAGGCGCCGTGCCCTACAACGACGCCTGGCTGCGGAACACGCTGCCCAAGAGCAAGGTCGAGGTGAGCGGCCGCAGGCAGCACTGCCGTGGTCGGGGTTGGATGGGGCGGGCGGTGGGAGCCGGGCGGTCGGCTGGGTGCGCAGGCGGACGCCGTGGCAGCGCGGTCGGCCGGGTGGGGTGGTAGTTGTTGCAAGTGCCACTCGGCGTTGGTTGACATCCACGCCTTGCACACTCGCCCGCACACACGCCCGCACACACGCCCGCGCACACGCCCGCATACACGCCCGCACACACGCCCACACATGACAGGACCTGGCCTCCATGTCGGCTGCCATCGACGTGCGCGAGGCGGGCGTGGTGCGCGAGGTGGTGGCGCTGCTGGACGACCCCGCGGACGTGGGTAAGTGGGCGAGCGAGCGAGCGAGCGGCGTGTGCGCGGCCGCCACCACCTAGCTTGGCTGGTCTACAGGGAGGGAGGGAAAGCAGGGGTGTGAAGGGTGTGCAGACGCGCGGGGCCAGGGGGAAAGTACAGCCAGATTGTTTGCTCCCAAGGCCATTCCTGTGCGACCTTCCAGCCACCACCTGACATCCAGCCCTCCGCCCGCCGCTGTGGCCCTCCTGATGGACATGCGGCGGCCGCCACAGCCGAAATCACGCGGCTGCTGGAGCAGTCGCAGCAGCTGGGCAAGCGGGAGCAGCAGCTGCGGGCGGAGCTGCACGAGCTGGGCGTGGTGGCGTGAGGCGGACCGGTGGGCAGGCGGCAGCCTGCAGCCTGCAGACGTATAGACGGCAGGCGGAATGCGGTTGGGGCGTGTGGAGAGGCGGGTGCCGTGGGGAGAGGGAGGAGTGCGGAGGCCGGGCGCTACAGGTGGCGTCCCGTGAGCGGCGTCAGTAAGTGTAGGGTTGCGGCCATTCGTGCGGGATTGGCAATTTGCCAGGGCGCTTGCAGCTGGGGTGCACGGAGCTGCACGACGAGAGGCGGGATACAGGCTGGTCCTAGAATGTTGTATGTGCGGTACAGGACGGGGGCGTCTTCGGGCGGGCATCAGCGGGCAAGTACGGTATGCTCTCGCCAAAAGCGCGCAACACGCGGGGGCGCATACGTTTTGGGTTGTCTGGGGGCTTCAGACTGGAGGTGGAGCCATCAGGAAAGGCTTTGGGAGGCGCAAGCTCAGCTTGGGCGTTGGGACTGAGCATGTGAGAACGGCCGGATATGGCGGCTGCTGTTGAGGCAGCGAGGCGGGTTACAGGCTCACAGCGTGTAAATTCTGCAGCTCTTCCAGTCGTGCATGGCTTTGGCGTCCTAGGACGAGCCGTTGGATTTGTGCCACCAGTGGCGTAGACACAGGCGGGGGTGGCACAGGGCGAAAGGGTTTCTTGACGGCGCCACGGCGACGCAAGCGCAGCAAGCGCCCGCGGGAGTTGCAGCGGAGCCGTCGGCTTCTGACCAAGTCCTTGCCCGTGGCATCGCGTCTGTCGGGTGCACCGTCGTCTGCCGTTTTTGATAGTTTTGAACGATAGAAACTGCTTCCGCAAAATCACAGCGTGTCGGAAGGCCGCGCGGACGCTTTACTCGTGTCGGTCCCGACGCAACGGAGCTCCGTGACACACAGCTCCGCGCCCCTAATTCAAGTCGCATTACCAGCCCATTACGCTTTTATATTGATTGACACTATGCCCGCGACTACAGGCGAACTTTCTGGCCCGCGTACCCCCATCGCGAATGGCCGACGCACCGAGCCCATAAATACCTCGCTGTTTGAGCGGGCAGCCATCACACTGCCTTTCCTCACAAGTTCAAGCTTATACACGTATTAGTCGAGCCTTCTATTGACCACAGGTCGACCTTAACACGTCTCAAACCCATTCGTTTGTTGCTTTCGTATGCGCGCACGCCACTATGGCGCGTAAGTGCCTAACCATCATCGCCGTGTGCCTGCTCGCGTCAAGCGTCGCGGCCGAGGTAATCATTTTGGGAGTCGTCGCATCGGCGTGCTGCCTCCGCCTGCTTCACACCTTCTTCTTGCTCAACGCTGACAGCGACACGCGTTTCACCTGCCCAGGTGCTTCCTGAGAAGAAGACAACATTAAAGGAGCCACTTTTGGAGTCTCGCATGGTACGTTTCAACGAGTACCCCCCTGGCCGGCGCGACGATTCAGCTTTCCACTTCGAAGGCGCCTTTTCCTGACGTTTCCGTGTTTCGGCGCCGCAGGGCACCAGCCATTTAGAGCGAATGCTCCAAATTGAGGCCGAGCGCGAGCCGGAGCCCAAGGAGCCCGCTGGTGAGAGTCAGGGCAAGGAGGTCGTTTGTCCTTTCCGTCCGGGTCGTCCTTTTGTTTCGGGCGGCCGCATAACGTTAGCGCTGTCTCCACGCGTACATCTGGTGCCATGCACAATAATTATTTGGGTGCCAGGTCTCAGGCCGTCAAGAAGCTGCCAGGCTGGTGCTGGCCATGGCAGAAGTCCTTCAACCCCCGCGCCCCATTTCCTTCCCCCGACCCGCTCCCACAGGCGCCAGCTGCAGCCCCGCGGCGCTCAGCGAGCGCACCGACTGCGCCGCGCCCGCCTCCACCACCACCACAACCACCACCACAACCACCACCGCCTCCAACAAGCAGGAGACGACCTGCACCGGGCCCGACTGCATGGTTGCGCCCATGCCGGGCGAGTTCGGCGCCCCCGTCCGCCCCGCCGGCGACTCGAGCGCCATGCAGGCGCCGCAGACGCGCCCTGTGTCGTACGGCCCCATGACCTCTGCGGCGTTTGACCGCATGGTAGCCAAGAAGCGCGCCGCGGTGCGCGCCAAGATGGAGGCGGCGGGCGGCATGCACGGCGTGCTCAAGACGTTTATGGAGGGTGAGCAGCTGCAGCTGGAGACTAAGCAGCACAGGATAAGACTGCAATGCGTGGCCGGGAAGAATGGTTAGTGTCGAGTGGCTCGATTGGGCCAGCTAGAAGCAGGAAGCTGGCTGGGAATTGAGCCTCTTTAAGCGGGCTGCAGGTATCCGGGCTAACCCGCGGTTACGCGCCCTCCCTCCCTCCCCGCTCCCCCGATCCTCAGTTCGCGCCGATCCCTTCAAGGAGGTCGCCGCACAAAAGGTCCCCCGCCACGCCGCCGACGATGCCGGCATCCCGCTCCCCACCCCCAGCTCCGGCTCCGGCGCCGGCGCGTCCAAGCAGGACAAGCCCCAGCCCCAGCCGCGGCCGGTCGTCAAGGCGGACTTTGAGATGCGCTTCGCCGCCGAGGCGCCCCCCATGGCGCCCATCAACGACGAGGAGGCGGTGCTGGCGGACGAGGCCGCCGCGCGCTCACACACGCCCGCCGCCGCCGGCCGCGCCTGGGGCACGTCGGAGGCCAACCTGAAGAAGCAGGTGCAGCAGCAGGCGGCGGAGCAGCAGCAGCAGGTGCCCAACGGCCCCGGTCGCCCGCCCATGACGGAGGAGGAGGCGGCCAAGCTGGCGGCGCAGGCGGCGGCGCGCGAGGCGGGGCTGGGCCGCAAGAAGCTGGCGGCGCAGGCGGGCCGGCCCGTGAACCGCCAGGCGGCGCTGTCGGCGGCGATGCAGGCCAAGCAGAGCGCCAAGCCCACCGCGCTCCCCACCCGCACCGTCACCGGCGCCAGCAGCAACCAGCAGCAGCAGCAGCAGGGCCAGCCCATGCGTGGCGCGGCCATGACGACCTCTCCTAACGCCGTGCCGGTCAAGCAGCAGGGCGCAGACTACAAGACCATACCGGCCGCCTCTCGCTCGGGCTTTGCCGGCCGCGGCCCGCGCGAGCCCCGCATCGAGGTGGAGGTCCACACCATGCCCGGCGCCTCGCGCCCCGCCAGCGAGCTGCCCGACGCCGAGCGCGTGCCCGAGTCGCTCCTGCGCTCTAAGCCCCAGTCGGAGGCCGCCGCTGCCACCGACGCCGCCGCTGCCGCCGCGCAGCCCCACGTGCGCTCCGACATCGAGCGCGTGCTGTTGCTAGAGCCCCAGGCCCAGGCCCGGCCCCAGCCCCAGCCCGCCGCCGAGGCGGCGGCGGTGGTGACCGAGACGCCCAAGGAGCCGGCGCCCACCAAGCCCATGCGGAAGCCCTCGGCGCGCATGTCTGCGGCCGCGTACAAGCTGCAGCAGCTCATCAGGGCCGATGAGGTGGCGCAGGCGCGCAGCTGGGCGGCGTTCGACTACGCCTGCGCGGCGCTGCTGCTGATGGTCGCGCCCGTTGCTGTGTTCCTGGCAGCCGCGTTGCTGGAGGACATGTTCCTCAAGTCCCCCTCCTCTTCCTCCGCCTCTTGTGCCGCCGCCGCCTTCTCCTCCTCGGCAGCCACGGCCTCAGCTGCGACCTCCTGGACCGAGGTGCCGGCGCACTGGGCGGAGCTGACCGCCAGCCTGTGGCGCCGCACCCGCCGCGCCGCCGTCGCCGCGGTCAAGTCGCTGGGCGCCCTCGGCGCCGCCGGCGCCGCCGACCAGCTGCCGCTGTGCTCCCACGCAGATGCCGCCGCCACCTCGTACGCCACGGGCGTGGCGGATGCGACCCTGCGCCGCCGGCACTAGGGCAGAGAGCGAGGGAGCAGCGGGCGTTGCGCTCCACAAAGCGCGCGCGCGCGCGAGTGTGTGAGAGGAGCGGACTAAGTAGTGCTTCACGCAGCAGCGGCAGCTTGGCTTCTATATCGTCACGGTGGCCGCGCAGGCGCGGCGACTGTTGTTCAGGGCCCACCACCAGGGCTCTGTTCGGCTTTGGAGGGGACGGGGTACTGCAGGTAGACACGGGCTGTAGCTGTTAGTTAGTTTGAAAAAGCGCGTCAGGGCTCACCATAGACGCGTGCAGCGTAGGGTAGCGGGGGCTTGAGCACTAGCTGGGGGTGAATGAGCTCTCATGCGATGCGTTCTTCGCGAAGCAATAGGACAGCGGCGGTGCGCGGGGCTGCTGGGCCAACGCGGGTCATTTGGTGCGTTCGGCCGGTCCTGGGGACCGCGCCTTTGCCAGGTGGTGGGTGCGGCGGTGCCAGGGAGCGAGGGCAGACATCTGCCGCTCTCTTTGTTATGGCCTGTCGGGTCTGTGGGGCGTATTTCCCTTCTTCTTTTTTGATGTCGGCGTGATGCTGGCGGTTCGACGTGCGCGACTGACTGATTGCACGGATATGCCGAATTCTTTGCGAGTGCATCCCGAAGTACCATGTGAGGACTGAGAGAGTATTGCGACACAGGCACCGCGCAACAGTTGCGGCGGAATAGGGCAGACGTCGGCATCGGTTCGTGATCTTGGCTAGACTTCTTCTTTATCATGTTGTTTTGCGTTGAGGAGCCCCCGGGGACACCGCAACCCGCAATTTACGCACACAGACCATGGTGACAGTGACATGGTCGTGTTGGGTGATTGCCGTAGGTCCTGGATACCGTATGTTGCACGCACATGAAGACGCAAGAGCGCCGCAACTAATAGTAATGTATTTGTGAGCCCGCCTTAGAGAACTGAGTAGGCGTATGTTATAGCGTCCTAATGATACATGAGTATGCGTACACTTGCCGCCACGACTCTGGGGTTGCAGTAACCTTAGCATTTAGCACCTGGAGCTGATTGCGCCCGCCTTAATGAGCATTGGCTTGTACATACCGGCATAGATCTGGGGAGCGACTGTCAGGGAGATGGAGAACATGAAGATCATGATTATATGGTATGACACGAGTGTGTACGACCTGGCAGGAAGGAGGGAACCCGACGAAGCATTTCGGGGATGGAGAGCTCGAGCAGGAGAGTGTGTGCTCAAGCTTTCGTTACAAATTCGTTATTCGTCGTTGCGGGTTCAAAACACATGGCCTGCCGCAGGGTGGCCCACAGAGCCGTGTGGGCACGCTGCTTGGTCCGCACACTGCAGGATGGGACTTTCTGTGCCGGTAGCAGCATGAGCTTTTTATTATTAGGGGCGGGCTCCTGCAGCCTTGCAGCTGTTGAGCACGATAGCTAACACTTTGGAAGGCGCTAATCAAGTAGCAATCCACCATGCGAGCTTGGCGGCTCGGCTTATTACGAATCACGTGGATGCGCAAACGGTGATTTGCGACTCGGGAGCCTCTCAGGAGGCATGGGAGGCTTGGCCTGATGCCGTGCCTCCCGAGACTGTAACACACAAGGTTGCCTGCTTTTCCCGCGTCCTTAAGTTGACCCAATAGCAGCCCCGGTACCTAATAGTGCGAAGGGCCATGGGCACACTGGACGCCATGCGGCCTGGACAGCAGGACAGTGGACACCCTGAAGCCATGACCCATAAGACCCGCCTGGCCACCCTACGGTGCTAGCTAGGTGGCGGGCCGGCCGCCCCACGCCGCCGTGCAGGCACTAACTGCAGCAGCCGGCCCGTGGTGAGCTGTTGGGAGTGGTGGCGCAACGCCTCTCATGATTCCCGGGCAAGTGGGTAGACCCGTTGACGCAGACAACGCGCGCAGCGGTCGTTCCATTCAGCAGCGAGGGGGACGCGGCACCCTGCGACACGCAGGTTGGGATTGATGGGACGTTGTGCGCAACTCTCAGCGACTCCAGAACTTCTGGCGACCTGGTCGCATCCATTTTCTGGCGAGTGAATAATTCTCAATTTAATTTATTGCTTTGCTTAATTGCACTGTGGAGTGGTGCAGAAATTACCAGTCGGACAATGGTCTACGGCACCCCCATGAAGTCGGCTCGACTGAGTTAATAACTCGCAGGAAGACCTGTGAGTGCATGCCGAACTATCCACTGCACAGATTTGGGCGCACAATAACGCCCTCAGACGTGTGCAAGCGTGCCGCGATAGTATAGGGCACAACAGAAGCTCACAGCGGCGTTTCTCAGGCTTTGGCCGTTCTCAAATTTTCACTACCAACACCAGATTTTGCGTCGTCTACAGTCGCCTGGACAGGTGAGGGGAATGCCTGTGTTAGTGCAGCGTGTGAAGCCGATTGGCGACCGGTAACGAATCATGCCTTGTCGCTGTCCCGCTTCCATTTATCGCTTCTGTTGGCTTAAATGGTTACCATATGTGCCTTGGTTGTATTGCACATGCCTCAGACACACTTTGGCGACGCGTCAGTGCTCTTGGCGCCTCGGGACCTGAACCGTCACTTGGATGGTGAAACCGCCCCGCTGCAAATGTGGCGGCGCGGGAGCAGCCAGTGATATAGTTTCGAGTAATAATATGAGGATGATAGCTACCTTGCTGGCCTTGGCGGCTCTCGCCGTCGTGGCCAAGCCGGGACATGCGGCAGACATGCGAGCTGGGCAAATTGAGGTGTCAAGGGCGCGCGCATCCGCCGGCTCTGCAGCTGAAGAGATCCAGTACGAGTTCCTATTGACCTGTCATGGTGAGTGCAAAGGACGATCAGACAATGTGGGGGATCACACACAACGGTGGCTGAGGGGCTCCCGGCCAGTGCTAGGCACGACCAGGCCGGGGCGGTAGGATGTTGCAAACACGCGCGCGTGTCGGTGTTCAGTATCACCACCGGTCCTCCCCGCGGATTCGGTCCACCCGGGAAAGCAGATGCCTCTTGCGCTGCATTGACTGTTCAATTTGATCCACCTTGATTAATTCCTCGGACCCCCAGCCGACGGCTCGCAAGGCCGCTGGGCCACTTACTACGTCACCTTCGGTGACGACGTCCCGCCCGCCACCGGCCGCGTTGGCTGCCCAACCGCCAATGAGCTGGTGCGTGTGAGCCACACCTATGACACCGCAACCGCCAACGACAACGGTGACGACAACAGCAGCAGCAGCGTCGGTGTGGGTGGCGGCGGCGCGATGCACGTGATCGGCCTGTCGCTCATGGGCCCCGGTGGCGAGTGGGTGGATGTGCCCCACGCCCGCCGCGCCATCGTGGTGAGTTGGGGTAACTGACAACGTGACGGTCCGACCTGGCAGCATCTCCTGCGACGGATATACCCATCCACCTCGCCCCGCGGATCCTTCATACGGTACCCGGCACAGCTTGACGCCGCGTTCACACCTCCCCTGCATTTGTGCGCGCGCGCTTCTATCAATGCTCCCAACCCCACCCCCGCACGGACCCACAGGTGATCCCGCCCCGCCGCGCCGAGCGTTCCCTCATCGCTGCCGCCTGGCCGCCGCCGCCCTCCCCGCCCGACGCCTCGCCACCGGGCTGGACAGCGCCGCACGCGCTCGCGCTCGACACGCCGCCCGATGCCGCCATCGCCTCCACCGCCGCCGCCATGCCGCCCGGCGGCGCCTACGGTGGCGGCTGGTTCGAGCCGCCAGACGCCGCCGGCGGCACCGGTGCGCCGCCGCCAGCAGCCGATGTGCTCGACGCGCCGCCACCCTGGGCCGACCAGCCACCCAAGGCGCCGGAGGTGTGGGAGTACGACAACCCGCCGCCGTACGAGGAGGAGACCAAGAGCCCCAGGCCGCCGTCGCCCGCGCCGCCGGCCTACCCGTCCAGCCCCGCAGGCATGCCCCTGGCGGCGCCGCCGTACCCACCCTCACCCGCGCCGCCGTCACCCACACCGCCGTTGCCGACGCCTGGTCCAGTGCATCCGACCGTGCCGACAGCATCACCGCCGTACCCTGCCTCGCCGGCACCACCCTCTCCCGCGGCGCCCTCGCCACCGCGTCCTCCCTCGCCCGCACCGGCTTACCCAGTGGCGCCCACCGCTTCACCGCCGTCACCTGCCCCACAGCCACCGTCACCTGCCCCTCCCTCCCCAGCGCCGGCTTACCCATCCCCGTCGCCCATCCCATCTCCTACCCCTTCTTACGGTCCTTCTCCCACGCCGGCCCCTTCCCCACCCCCATCCCCGTCGCCTTCGTCGCCCACTCCATCCCCAAGCCCCGCGGCACCAACCGCCCCGACATCGTCCCCGACACCGACACCGACATCGCCATCGCCATCGCCATCGCCCTCCTACCCCGTCGTTCCCACGGCGTCCCCGCCCGCACCGGCACCGGTGTACTCAGCTATGCCCCCGTCGCCCTCCCCTGCCGCTCCCGCGCAGCCTTCCCCATCGACTCCCTCGCCCTCGACACCCTCGCCTTCCACCCCCTCGCCTGCAACACCTTCGCCGGCAACACCCTCGCCAGCAACACCCTCGCCTTCGACACCCTCTCCCTCAACTCCCTCACCTTCGGCGCCCTCGCCTGCAACGCCCTCGCCTTCGACGCCCTCTCCCGCAACGCCCTCGCCTTCGACGCCCTCGCCTTCTACCTCACCTTCGCCTTCGCCCTCAACCTCGCCTTCGCCTTCGCCCTCGCCCTCGCCCTCACCTTCGCCCTCGCCCTCACCCGCCGCCGCCGCCTCCAACTGCTCGGCCCTCAACACCGGTTCCCCCACCTCCCCACTCATGGCCACATTCGAGCTGGCCAAGTGTGCGGACGGCGCCGCCACCAGCCCTGCCGCCTGCTCCGCCGCCGCCGCCACGCCGCTGGCGGTGCAGTGTGTGGTGGCTCCCTACTACGACGCAGGCACACGGTGCGCACAGGCTGAGGGGCGTGGGGGCGTGCAGATAGACACGGTGCTACTAGCACTGCGGGTGCCGTGGCAAAATCCAAACCCAATCGAAAGCCATCTAACTCCACAGCCGGCACAGCACCTAAGTCGCCTTGTCACGTCGCCACCGAGCCCACCACATGCACCTCATGCCAACTCGCTCCCCTCCATTTCAATCATTTCCATTTACCACTTCACACATACACGCGGCGCAGGGAGCTGGCCTTCGCTGTGGGCTGGGACCCCGCCGCGCTCCAGGCCGACCCCGCCACCTCGGCCCTGGACGCCGCCGCCGCCGGCTTCAACGGCACCCTGTTCCGTTACGCGCTGCCCGGCGACCGACCCGCACCCGGGCCCGGGCTGTACCAGCTGCTGCTGCTGTCCAGCGCGGGCGTGGCGCAGCGCGTGGTGCTGGAGCTGGCGGATGGTGGGTAGCGGGCGGGCGGGGTCGATGCGCAAGGCAGCAGCAGCTGAACTAAATGCACTGCAGGCTGCAGGGCAGCAGGCGTAGCATGGATGGATGCGGGGCGCGAGATAGAAGCTCCTTGCCACGCGTCTATCGTGGGGGTGTAGCGGGCTTTGCAGCTGCAGCGACCCGCCTATGTTCGGGGCGGTGAGTTTAGGTGGGAGAGGGCCTTCCCTTCATACGACACGCGCCCCCCTGTGCGCACACAGGCTCTTCCCTGGATGCAACCAAGACCGGCGCCACGTCCTCCGCCAGCCCCTCCGCCGTGACGCCACCCACCTCCCTCGACGCCGCCGGCAACGCGCTCTACCTCGGCCTGCAGCTGCCCGACCGCCTCGCCGCCATCACCGTCACCTTCACGGTGCCCGGCGGCGCGCCGGCGGAATCCGGATCCGTCCGCCTGATCCAGATCGACACCGGCAGCTGCCCGACCGGATCTGGATCCGGACCCGGATCCGGCATGGTGGACCTGCACGTGGAGGGCTGCGCGGATGCGCTGGATCCAGCCAGCTGCGGCGGCTCGGCGCAGCCCGTGGCGCGGCAGTGCGTGCCCGGGCCCGCGGTGGAGCCGCGCCTGCGGTAAGTCGGCGGGGTAACAGGAAAGACAGCACGCACGCAGTCTCGCAAAGCCCTCAGGAGCCGACATCCAGGGGTGCTCAATCCATTATTGACAATGAGCAAGCACTCCTATTTCCACTTTTAACCTACCAAAGTACCCCTTCTCCACAACCATGCCGCACACACACACACACACACACGTACGGTACGGTTTTTTGTTTTATCCTAACACACACACACACACACACACGGTACAGGCAACTGAGCTGGGGCGCGGGCTGGAATGTGAGCGGCCTGCCGGCCGGCCTGGGCTCCGCGGTGCCATTCGCCGCCTCGCTGCTCCGCTACGACCTGCGCCCCGCCGCCAGCGGCGCCACGCCGCCCGCGCTGCCGTCAGGCGCCTACCAGCTGCACCTGCTGCTGACCAACAGCGGCTCCGCCTCCTCCGCCCCCTCCATCGCCGCCGGCAGCAGCCCGGGAGTGCAGGTCGTCCTGGAGCTGGCAGACGGTGCGTGATGATAACCGACCACGTAGTGGTGCATGAGACACTGATGCATAATGACAAGCTCATTCGTCTGTCTGAGCTTTGATTTTACATATTATTCGTGCATAGACCGCAAGGCTGCTGAGACCCGCCGGTTGACTATGACACTGCTGGCGCACCCATCCTCATTGGCATGGAACGACAGGCTCCAACGTGACAGCGACCAAGGGCCAGCTGGTGCACTCCGCCGCCCCTGGGCCCGGCTGGTCGCAGCAGCTGGCGCCCACCTCCTCCGACGCCGCCACCGGCTCAGCCTTCTACCTGCAGCTGCTGCTGCCCGCCGCCGTGGATTTTGTAACCGTAACCTTCACCGTACCCCTCGCCGCCGCCGCCCAGTCAGCCAGTGTACGGCTGCTGTACCAGGCGCCGATGCCAGCTGCCTCCCTGCCCATCGGACCCAGCACCAGTGGTGGCGCCGCCGCCTGCGTCGCGCCGGCGGCGCCGCTTGCAATCACAGACTGCGACAACGGCGGGGACCCGGCGACCTGCGCCGCCGCCGCCACCGATGCCATCCGCCCGCAGCTGGCCCTGCAATGCGTGACGCCGGCGCCCACCTACGACTCGGCGTTCATGTGAGCCGTTGTGTCCACGTGCTCTCGGCACCCAATAGTGCACGCGAGGGGCGTGCGTGGCAGCAAGGGCAAAATCGGTGTGTGGACCACAAAGCAGCTTTGAACCGCCCTGCCTGCTGACAGCATGCATCCCCAACCCGGTGTCGCGGATCTGTTACAATCGTGCGTTTGCAGGGAGCTGGCCTGGGCTGCGGCCTGGCGCGCCAGTCAGCTGCCGGCGCCCTACCAGGCCGCCGGCTTCAACGCCACCCTGTACCGCCAGCCCGTGCCGGCGGCCGCGGCCGGCGGCGGCGGCGGCGCCCCCGCCGGCACCTACACGCTGCAGCTCCTGTCCGGCGCCGCCGTGGCCGCCCGCGTCGTGTTGGAGCTGACCGACGGTGCGTGTGTGTGTGTGTGTGTTAGTGTGTGTGTGTGTGTGTGCGCGCGCGCGTGTGGGTGTGCCTTATGTGGTGCTTGCGAGGCTGAGTCGTGCACGTGCAGAATGGTGAGTGGCCATATGATATGCGGTATCAAAGAGTGGGCGCGAAGCCCAAACAACCGGCCATCTAAACACCAGGGTTGAGAAGCAAGATGGTTACCTAACTTCGGTTCCACTGGCTTTCTCCACCAAAACGCAGGCACTATTATCACCGCCACTCAGAATGGCATCGCGGTCACTGGCGGTGGCGGCGGCCCGATATCCGCTGCCGCTGTGCTGCCGGCGCCGCAGCGTGACGCCGCCGGCAACGCCCTCTTCGCCGGCGTGCAGCTGACGGCTCCCCCCGCCTTCCTCACACTGGTGCTTGCCGTACCGGCGTCGTACGGAGCTGAGACAGCCTCTGTACGGATGCTTCTGGAGCAGAACGCGCCACCCTCGCCGCAGCCGCCGTCCCCCCAGCCGCCTGCGCCTGCACCGCCCTCTTCGCCCCTGCCGGCCACTGCCGTGCCTCCCTCGCCGGAGCCACCCTCCCCCGAGCCACCCGTTCCTGCTACCGGCGCGGTACCGCCCAGCCCTGCGCCGCCCAGCCCTGCGCCGCCCTCGCCCGCACCGCCTTCGCCCGCACCGCCGAGCCCCGCGCCACCCAGCCCCGCGCCCCCTTCGCCCGCGCCCACCTCCGTCCTGGACTACCCTCCCTCCCCCGCGCCTCCCATGCCCAGCCCCACCACCCCCACCCCCACTACCCCCAGCCCAACCACCACCATCAGCGGCAGCCCGCCGCCGTCGCCCGGCCCGCCCTCGCCGCGGCCGCCCGCCGGCTTCGCCACCGCCCCGCTGCGCGGCGCCGCCTACGACGGCTACCTGGACGGCTGCACCGTGTTCCTGGACGCCGACAACAACGGCCAGCCGGACCCGGGGGAGCCCAGCAACGCCACCACGTACGCCCTGGTGGTGAGTTGCACCCGTCGGCAGTGACGCATACGCACGCACGCACTGCTTGCGTCGCGCCACACCGCCGCAACAGCAGCTCTGCAGCCCCGCGCGCGGTCGTGTTGAAGGCTATGTTGCATGAACCCCCCGGGTGGAGTTACGGACATGCACTAAAATGCGGATGCTAGGTGGGAGTGTTTGCTTCGTGCCAGTCCCAACCCGTACCCTTGCTGTCCCTTCACTAAGTAGGGGACAATTGCTAACCCGCCGCCTTGCCCACATCCCGCAGACCGGCTCGCGCGCCTCAAACGCATCCGTGTGGGTCGGCTGGTCGCTGGCAGTGCCTGTGTCGCTGTTCCCGTACGACCGCATGAACGTGCGGCTGCTGCCCTCCGCCACCCTCCCCACCGCCCCGCCCGGCGGCACCACCTCCGCAACCGACACCACCAGCGCCAACAGCGGCGGCGCCACACCTAGCAGTAGCAGCAGCAGCCCCAACACCATCGCTGCCGGCGCTGCCGGCACGCCCGCCGCCTCCTGCTACGACGCCGCCACCTACCTCATGGTCCCCGTCGGACTGGCGGCGCCCGCCGCCGCCTGCTCCGTCATCAGCCCGCTCTCCACGCTGCTCGTCCACTGGGCCGAGCCGCTCGCCGCCGCCAACGGCTCGCTGTCGTACAACGACGCGGTGGCGGCGGCGCGGGACCGCGTGGCGGCGGTTTTGGGGCTGGCGACGGCGGCAGCCGGCGGCGGCGGCGGCGGCGCGCAGATCTGCACGACGGACGCGTACCGTGCCCTGATCCTGGACGGCAGCGCGGGCTCGGAGGCGCTGCTGCGGGCCGAGCAGGCGGTCATGTCGGTGGTTGTGGGCGTGTGCTCCTTCGTCATGACCTCGCGCGCCGGCCTGCCCGCCTGCGGCCCGCTGGCCTTTGACGCCCTCGCCCAGCAGCTGGCGACCGCCCTGGCGGCGGCGGCGGGCCCCGGCAGCGCCGCCGCCAGCACCTCCCCCGCCGCGGTGCTGCAGAATGCCACGCTGCTGCGCGCCGTGCTCGCCACCACGCTCACGGCCGCCGCCAGCGGCGGCGGCGGCGGCGCCGCCGCCGCCGCCGGCGTGGTGCCGGTCCAGGCTGCGCTCGAGGACGAGCGCCTGGCCGCCGCCGCCGGCGGCATCGCGCGGGGGCTGCAGCTGCAGGCCGCAGCCGCCACCCTGGACAACCTGCTCCTGTACGGCATGGTCTGCCAGGACTACCTTGCGGTACAGCTGGCGGTGCTGGGGCGCTCGTCCAACGTCAGCGCCGCCGCGGCCGCCGCCGCCTTCCAGGCCGCCACGCAGCCGGCGGCGCTGCGCGCCGCCGCTGCCGCCGTCGGCACCCTGCCCGGCGTCATTCTGCCAGGCTACGCCAACATCCAGGTTGGCGGCGGCAGTGGCGGCGGCGGCGGCGGCGGCGACCGTGGCCTGGCGCCGCCGCCGCCGGCCAACGGCAATCTGGGCGTGGGCGGCGCGGGCATCTTCAGCTCACGGAACAGCTCATCTGCCGGCGTGATCGCGATCGGGGTCGTCATCCCTTGCGCCGTGGTGCTGCTGCTCCTGGTCTTTGTCATCGTCTACCGCCGCCGGCAGCGCGCCATGCGCTACTCCGTTGCCGAGCCCCGCGCCTCGGAGGTGGCAGCCGGCGCCGCCGCTACCGCCGTTGGCGGCGCCGCCGCTGGTGCCGCCGCCGCCCGTGGCAGCAGCAGCAGCGACAGCGGAAGCGGCAGCGGAAGCAGCACCGCCGCTGCTACTGCGGCGACCGCCGCGGGCCCGCCAGGCCTGTCCACGGCGGACGTCGAGACCGCCTCGCCGCTCGCGTCTCCGCTCACGTCGCCGCGGGGGGCCGCCTCCGTCGGTATCGCCACCTCGCTGCCCACCGTCTCCGCCACAGCCGCCACCTCCGCCGTCGGGCTCAGCGCCGCCGCACCCGTCGTCGCAGCCTCCATGGACGCATCCGTTGGCACAGGCGCCGCCGGACCCATCATTAGCGGCTCTGCACCCCGCAGCCCTGCGGGCATCGGCCAGTACAGCATGCCTCCCGGTGCCGCCGCCGCCGGCGCCGCCGCCGGGATCCTGGCCGCCGGCAACACCAGCAGCGGCCGCCCCAGCGCCAACGGCAGCAACCGCTCCAACCGCTCCATCAACCGCCATCTTATCACGTACGGCGACGCCAGCAGCATGCGGCCCTCCAACGACGGCAGCGCGGCGGCGGCGGCGGCCATGGGCGTGCTGCGTACCTCCAACACCCTGTTCAACGCCCCCGACTCCCTGCCCTCCACACCCGGCGCACCCGCCTCCGCCACGGCTGCTGCCGCCAACGCCGCCGCTGCGGCCCGGCCTTCAGAAGCCGGCAGCGGAGTCGCCGCCGCACCCGCTGCTGCTACTGCCGGTGCTACTGCAGCACAGGACGGGCCGGGTGCGGTGGGGCGCCCCTCTGACCAAGTCGACATCCAGGAGTACCTGCGCCCCACCAGCCTGGGCGGCGCCTCCGACCACGTGACCATCTACGCCTCCGCCTCCTCCGCAGCCAATGCCGCCGCCGCCGCCACCGCAGCAGCAGCAGCAGCAATAAACGCCGCGCCACCGAACGCCTTTGCCGGCGCGGCGGCGGCCGCCGCCACCGCTGTCACTGCAGACGGCGGCTCCGGTGCGCCTGCTGCTGCTGCCGGCGGCGGCCCGGTGCGCGCCGCAGCGCTGGTGGGCTCTGAGTCGCTGGCGGCGGCGCACGGCCTGGCGTCGTCGCCCTTCTACCAGGGCTCGGGCGCGACCACGCCGCAGCAGTCAGTGAAGGACGACTGAGGAGCGGCGGGGCTGAAGCCGCTAGCGCGGATGCACGGGCTGCTTGGTCGCTGAACCAGTAGCCCAACCGGGCGAGTCCGCGGGCTGGTGTGCTTGCGGTTTGCAGTTGTTCTCCGCGACGCATCACGGATGTGAACGGTTGCAAGGCGGAGCCTGCTGAAGACACAAACTGGGCGTGCAAAAGTGCGGGCGCTGAAGCTAGCATTGCGTAGCTGCCATAGAGCTTGCGGGGCGGCTGAGTCGCGTTTGGGCTGGGGTTTTGGAGACGTGAGCCGCGCAGATATCGTTTAGTACTGAGTAGGGCGACTGCCTGCAATAACTTCGATGTTTTCTGTTACTTTGTGTTGGACATGCTTTGCGGACAGGTGACCCATTCTTCTCTAATGGACGTGCGTGTTTAGGAACAAGCGTGGCGTGCCAGACAGATGCCGTACATGCTGCTGGCTCCTTGCCTGCATGCTGAGCGGGGGGGCGCAGGACCCAGACAGGCAATTCATTTTCGTTCACAGCAAAGCCATGTCGCAAGGATCAATTGGGTTTTGGCACTTATGTTGCTGCGTTTCATAACTGCAAAGCACCCTACTATATGCGCGGCTGAGTCTGGTGCAAGGTGTGTCCCTCAATTGATTTCTATTCCATCTACCAGTAAGTGAAAGTCCTTAGAGATGATGTGGCCGGGCGACGCAGTCATTCATGGTATGGAGCGGCGTGGGGTGGGGCGGTGCCGCGATGAGCACAGGTAAGGGCATGGCGACGGACACATCTATGACGAGTGGTTACACGTCGGCGCGCCTGTAATCCTGCATCTATCCCCTTTCAGCACATGCTGCCAGGCCGCGTGTACCCAGTTGCACCTACACCCCCGCACTACCACCATGTCTGCATGCCTAGCCGTGCAGCTTTATGTCAATGACTCTGTCTTGGCAATGGGTCCGTTCGCTTACCAGCCATCGACCCCAGCAGCCTGGCAGCCCGCCCTGCCTGCCTGCATGCAAAAGCAGCTTGCCTGATCGATGCAGATGCAGACAAGAAAGGTGGTCCTCCCATGCGGGAAAACGTGGGCTGAGCCCACACCACGTGTACTGGTCAGGTTCCGCAAGACCTCATTTCCCAGACAAATCTGGGGTCGGCTGGTACAGGCACCGCCCGCCATACATCTAGTTGCATACAGCTATCAAGCGCAAGCACACCACCACAGAACCGTGTAAAATCTAGCCACTCAACTAGCCACGATAACTGAGTGCTTGCAAGCAAAGACCGCAACCTAGACATAAGCAAGTCTCAACCTGCGCGCTAGCTCCGCTTTCTGGGCGCCGCCGCGCCCTCCACCTCCACTTGGCTGTGCCCGCCCCATCCGCTCCGCACATGCGTGCAACTCATGGAGTTGGCAAGGGGCAAGAAGGCAAGTTCCCGGCAGTGTCCGAAGCCCCCCATATATCCAAAAATACGAGCAGGCAAGGCATTGGGATCAGAAACAAAAGAAACGCGCTGCTGTTACTGTACCGACGTCCGCTCCGCACATGCGTGCAACTGCTGCCAGGCTCATGGCAGGAGCCGCGACCACCACTGCCGCCGCCAGGCCCTGGGCAGCCGCCGCCGCCGCCAGGCCCTGGGCCCTACATGCAATAGGCAATAGCAAATAGTAATACGTAGCGGTCGCAGTTTGTGCCAGCATACTTTTGCCAACCCATGCACGCACGCACGCACGCACGGACGGACAGGGGTGATCCTGGGGGGCTTCACCCCCACCCCCTGGGACGCTTCGCGGGGGGGGGGGGGGGGGTCCATGCATTAAGTTAATGACGAGGTAGACGGGGGGGGGGGGGGGCTCAGCCCAAAATGACGCCGAATTACAGTAGTGTAATCATCATATGACGCCGCTTAACAGGGGCCTGCCAGGGCTTGCCAGGGCCGGCATTAGATGCAGACAAAGACGACGTCGTGTTACCGACATGTGCGAGCAGCGCACGGCTAAATATGTATAGCATGCTGTGGACGGCGCGTGGCGCTGTCCACCCATTCTCACAACCATATTATATGATGCGGCCACACCAACCACATACACGCACGGTAAGGCCATCCCTCGCCGTTCTGACGTCCTGGGTCTAGAAAACGATTTAATGCTACCCCGCAGACCACGTTTACGGCCGTTCCATCCCGTACTTTCCGAAGGAAAACTTGGCGAGGGTGTGCGCACCCTTTGCCGCATCCAGTACTTGCAACGCACGCCGCTGCTAGCTAGAGAGCTAGGCTAGCCACACGCAGCGTGCCACACGCACCACCCACAACAAAGCCCTATCGCCTAGCATCCCCCCTCCTGCACGCGTAGACCCCATGCGGTGTGCTGACGGCGTGCGGGCGCAAGGCGGCAGCACACCGGGCGCAACCGCAGAAGTCAGGACCCAGGACGTAAACGACAGTGATGTCACTGATGCACTCTGTTGAGTCTGGGGATCTTGACGCACGACCCGCCACGTAATGGACACATCACCGTCATACTAAGACAACCCAGCTCAAGCAAAGGTCTCACAGTCACGCATGAGAGGGCACGTATGAGAACATGTAATACTTGGTCACGCGTAGTAGTATACAAGCTGCCTTTGTAGGCACACACACCTCAGCAACGGCAAAGGCTAGTTCCCTTTATCTGACAGGCACCGGGCAGCGTCCGCGCCGGCGCACATTCAGCCTGGTGAGGTAAGGCTCCGCTTATGCGTCCGTAGACGAAAGAATGAAAGAACAGAAGCTAGTTGGCTTTCCTCCCCGCCGCCTTGCTCCCCGCCCGACATCAACTCCCTCCCTTCTCGGGCTGTCGCCCACCGATGCCCACAATCCCCAACCGCGCGCCAGCAACCTCCCCTCATCCATCTAGGGCTTCTGCGTCGCCGCCGCCGCCGCCGCCGCCCCCGCCTCCTGCCGCAGCGCCGCGTCCGCCGCCGTGCCGATCTCGCTGCCGCCCGCACTGCTGCTGCGGCTGCTGATGCCGTCGGGCTCGCCGGCGCCGATGACCTGCGCCTCGCCCGCCTCCGCCGCCAGCGCCGCTGGCGCGTGCTGCTGGACCGCGGGACCAACCGCCACGCCGCCGCCGCCGCCACCCGCGCCCGCGGACTGGGCACGCTGCTTCTGAACCGCAGCGGCGGCTGCAGCCGCCGCCTCCTGTGCTGCGGCCGCGGACTTGGGCAGCTCGCCGAAGAGGCGCTGGTAGGTGTGCGGCGGCAGCTCTGCGCCCAACTGGTCCTGCGGGTGTGTTGAGGGCGGGTACACCTTGTCGCTATGTGCGGTGGTTGCACAACATCGTAACCCAAATGCATTAGCAGTTCGGCTCGCGTTCGGTTCGCGTTCGGCCTCCGCCTCCGCCTGCGCGGCCCCTTCCGTCCCTTCGCACGTGCGCCCTGGCGCGGCCCCCACTCCTCCGGACACGCCTTACGGAGTCGTGGTGCGGAGGCGCTTGGTCGCGGGTTGGGCACATACACACGGCAAGGAGAGGCGGAGACTACCACCACTTTGCCCTTCCAGTTCCTTCCGCGCCCCCGCCCCCAAGCCCCCGCCCTCTGCCCCCATTTGAGGAGTGCAACCTAGCCATCCTAGCATGCAAGGGAATGAGCGACCCCCAGCCTCGTTTCCACACCTTGCTCCCTATGGGTTCTGGGTTTCGCAAATGTCGGTCGGCTTTTGGTTTCCGGAATGAACTACCCCACCCCCTCTCCCGCTGTCCCACGACCTCCCAAGCCCTCCACACCACGCCCTGCCACGCTGCACGCCCTCCCACCTCCCACCTCACCTTGACGGCCTGGTACTCCCAGAAGCTGGACACGTACTCGGCGTGCTTGCGGCTGAAGTGCGTGCACACGCCCAGCCCCACGCCCGCCAGCACCACGCTGAGCGCCGCCACCGTCAGCGCCACGGTGCGCCAGTGCACCACAGCGGCGCCGCGGTCCGGCACCTCGAACACGTGGCTGCTGGGCTCGATCTGGGAGTGATTGGGAGTGGTGGTGTGGGAGGTGGTGTGGGAGGTGTTGGCGATGGTGGTGGTGTGGGAGGTGGTGTGGAAGGTGGAGGGGGTGCGGGATGTGCAGTTAGGCAAGGCGGAGGTAAGGGCGACATGGTGGGGAGGAAGAAGGCGACAGGCATCAGGCCAAGGCCACTCTGAAGGCAGCCAAGGCCCCTCCCCTCCTAGGGCGCCTCCCCCCCCCTCGCAGCGCCTCACCGTGTATTTGTACTTGCAGCCGTTGGGGACCTTGACGGTGATGCGCGTGGCCGCGGGCCGGTACACACGCATGGGGCCGTGCCGCTGCTTGGCGGGCACAGGGTTCTTCTCCAGGCGGCCCGTGTCGCCAGACCCCGCCACCTCGACCTTGCCCTGACCCGACGTCCGCGCCACCAGCAGCCGCCGGCGTCCGGGCTCGTCGCCCGCCTCCGCATCGTCGATTGCCTCCTTTGACGCGTCCGCCCAGCCCTGCTCCGCTGCCGCTGCCGCTGCTGCGGCGGCCGCCTCCCCGTCCTCGCCGTCTGCACCCAGCAGGCCGTGCTTATTGCTCTTGCCGCCGCCATCGATCCCTGCGACATGCGGTGAAGCGGGTCTCAAGTCAGTACGCCCTCGTGCGGCAGTAGCAGCACCCCGCTCCCGAGATGCACCCAAGGCGACACGCCATGCCGCACACAGCCGACAGCTACGGGTGCCAAGTGCACGGGCAGCTCCCAGCTTTCCCGTTACGACTGGTGCCGTATCATTGCAGAACACCCACAGCAACATCCCGTCGAGCAAAAAACCCTGAAAGCCAAGTGATAAAGTCGCTCTCACATGAATCGTCGGCAAACCGCGTGTCGGTGGTGAAGGTGCGCAGGAATGCCCAGATGCCCTTCACCACCAGCTGCGGGCTGGCTAGCTTCAGCGCCGCCACCGACTGCACGTGTGCGTGTGCGTGTGTGCGTGTGTACGTGGGTACGTGGACGGATTCAGCGGTGCAGGGTGTGACGGTGCGAAATCATCAGCAGGAGGGTGCACCAAAGCACCGACGGCGCGCACACACGCCAGTCCCCACACGCCAGCCCCCACACCCACGCCTACGCCCACGCCCAGCACCATGCCCAGGCCCGTCCCGAGCCAGTGCAGGTGCAGGTGGCCTCACGTCCTGAGCCAGTGCAGGTGCAGGTGGGCTCACCTCCCCAGGCGCCAACGCAGGCCCCGCCAGCCCCCAGCCCCCAGCCCCCACCTCTGGCTGCCTGCGGAAGTAGTCGAGCAGGCCACGGCCGTCCACGTCAGCCCACATACGTGCCTCCAGGCCGTCCGCTGCGTCGCGTCAGATTATGGGGCCGTGCACACAAGGCGGCGTGTCATGCGGTGCGGGTGGCTGGTCAAGGTCACGAGTTGCGGATGACCTGGGGGGCAACAGTAGCCCAAATGGCAAGCCGGGCCCTGTACCGGCAGTCCGGCACTCCGGCAGGTGACTCACGCGTAAGGTTGCCCTTCAGCCCAAAAAGGGCGCACGGCATGCGCCCGGGTCCCGAATAAAGGTCGGCATCCGTGCGCATAGTAACCTGCGTTCAAGGGTCCGAAGTCCACAGCAGCAGGAAAGGTCACAGATCCGTCCAGGCATCCTGGCATGCGCGACCCTGCAAGACTGCCAACCACAAACCCCCACGCAGTCCTGAGCAACGCACTGCAAAGGTCCCATAGCAGCTCCACCCCGTCTCACGTCGCAGCCGACCACGTCGATGCGGAACTCCTTGAAGCACGTGTACACGCTGGTGCCGATCAGGTCGAGAGAAACCGGCACACACATGCTGTTCTCCACGCTGTCCACGCTCCTAAAGTCCATGAACCCTGACGCTGGCTCTGTATTCAGGTTTACATGAGAACATGGTATCAAATGAACAGGTGGGCTTGCACAGCCAATTTGACAAACCCTGATTGCCAGCTCGACAAATAGGGTTCTCGCTTTTTGCGGAGCGCCGCAGCCCCAGAACCACGCCATGCAGCAAGGTGTTCATATAGCTTCATACTGAGTATGGAAGCATATGTCGCGGCCTGCGCAAGCGTCTGGCGAATCCCACCCCAGTCGTGTCTGCTTGCACAAACCTGGCGGGCAGTAGTCGCCAACATCGTGCGAATGAGGCACTCTCCGGGCATGAACAAGAGTGGCAAACATGAGACCAGCTACCGTCGCGCAGAAGCTTTGCCGCCATCTTCCGCGCTGCTTAGCTGTGCTCGGAACTCTCACGCACCCCATCAGGATGCACTAAGAATTTATATTGGCTGAATCTGAGCGCGGGACAGAAAGACCTGTAAGAAGAGCGCGGCAGCTTCCAAAATTGGTGTTAAAGGTCGCCGTGTTCAAACTGCAAAGCGCAATCGTTTCACAATAAGCGCTAAGTGCATCTTATTTACCTGGCACTGCACGCACGGGCGGACTGGACCAAACTGATGTCTCCGGAAGCTCGGCATGGACCTCACCATTACGATTGCCGCGCGCCAACGCAGCGTGTTAGGACAGCGTCCTGATTGTTTCAAACGTTCTTCTCAGAACTTACACTTGCCAGACCCACGAACACTTGTGCAATTTTGCGTGTGTCTGTGAACACCTACTGCACCACAGCGTCGCGCTCTGCCATTCCAGCTCTCTCCCATGCTGTTATGATCATCTAGGCTGCATGCGTGCTAGCAGCGAGCAGCTGAGCCGCATGGCCGCCCTTCGGGGCAGCGTGGCTGCTGGAGGGGCGTTATGGTGCCGGACGCCCCCCGGCTTGCTGGCGCAGCTCTTCCGTCTTGTGGCTGTTGACAGGGGCATCACCACACATACAATCCCGGGGGCACGATGTAACATGGCCGCTGCCACGGAAGCCCTCGCTGGCGACACCGCTTCTGCGGTGGCAGTGCCGCCAGTCGGAGGTACAGCACCGGAAGCAGCGGCAGTGCTTCCCTCCCTCACGGTACTCGCCCAGGAACAGCCCAACCCGCGCCTCACACCGCCCACACAGTCGGCGTTGCTGCGATTGCTGTCACAGCTGCCGGCACGTGGGCACGGCACAGTGCCAGGTGGGGAGCTCGTCGTGTGTGGCGCTGACGCTGCCAGAACCACCGCCCTGAGCGGCAGCGGTAGCGGCACCCTAGCAAGCACAATCCACAGCCCTGGCCCTGCCAGTCCTGCTATCAGCCTCCTGGGCCGTATGGCCCAGCAGCCGAGATTGTGGGGCCACACGGCGCGTGTTTACCGCCTGCAACAGCACGAGGAGGGCGCTGGCGGCCGCCGGGCGTTCGCAAGCGTCAGCCGGCGGGGCGGCGGCGGTGGCGGCGGTGGCGGCGGTGGCGGACGTGCTGTTGCTGACGGCGGCATGTATGCCGAGGCAGATGCCATCGTGGACAGGCGGCGCCGCCGTCGTGGCAGTGATGGGGACGGCGACGGCGACCAGGGGGGCCGCGGCAGCGGCGGCCGCAACCGCGGGTGGGCCGGCAGCGACAGCACGGCCGCGACTGCAGGAAGGGGCAGGGGAAGCGGCAGCGGCAGGGGGAGCGGCAGTGGCAGTGGCAGCGGCAGTGGCAGCGGCTGGAATGAGCACATCGCTGGAGGTGGACCCCAGCCGGCCGAACTCGTCAGGCGCCAGGCTTGGCGTGGCGGTGAAGAAGACGGCTCGCTCGCATCTCCTCCTCTGCACACAGGCGGCAGCCGTGGCAGGCCGGCGCACCTCAGGGGCAGCGGCGGCGACGCCGGCACCGGCACCGATGCCGGCACCGGCTTAAGCAGAAGGAGCAGGAGCAGCAGCAAGACCAGGAGCAGCGGGCCGTTGAATTCCTTTCAGGAGCGGCGACGCGAGCTGCAAAAGCGGCAGGAGTCATTCTATAGGCAGCTGCGAACGGCGCACAGCTTCTCGCAGCTCCACCGGCTCTTGGCGTCTGCCTGGACATCGGAGCCGGAGCTGCTGGACGATCAGGCGCTCTCGTGGGCGGTCACATGCTATGCTGATCTGCTGCTGGCGGCGGCGCCATCGCCTGCTTCCAAGCAGGCTGACGGCAGTAGCAACCAGCAGCAGCAGCAGCAGCCCATGCAGGCGGAGCTGGAGGCGCACCTGGCGTCGCTGCTGCGGGCGCGCGCTCCGGGCCTCAACCCGCGCCTGCTGACATACATCCTGCACAACCTGTCCCGGGTGGGGCCGCGCTGCCCGCTGCTACAGCCCCCCAACAGCGGCAGCAGCAGCAGCAGCAGCGCCAGCGCCGGCGGCGCCAGCGCCAGCAATGGCAGTAGCGGCGGCAGCGGTCCGGCGAGTGCAGGCGGTGCACCAGCGCCGGCCGCCGCCGCCGCGGGCGTGTTGTCGGCTGCGCTGTTGGCGCGGGTGCGGGAGCTGCTGCCAGGCATGCAGAGGGAGGCGGCGGCGGCCGCCGCCGCGCTGGAGGCCGCCGCCGCAGACGGGCTAGACGACCTCGGCAGCAGCAGCAACCGCGACGGCGCCGCCGCCAGCCCTGCGAGCCGCCGCGGCAGCGACCGCGACGGGGCCCGCAGTGGCAGTGGCCACGAGGGTGGCAGTGGCAGCGGCAGTAGCAGCCACGGTGCTAAGGCGTTGGTGACGCTGACGTGGCAGGCTGTGCTGCTGCTGCGCGCACTGCGGCGGCTGGGGGTGGTGGACCCGGCCCTGTACCGCGACCTGACCGCCGTGTTGGCGCCGGGGCTGCACGGCGGCAGTGGCGCCAGCAGGAGCAGCAGTGCGGGTGCTGGTGCGGCGGGCGCACGGGCTAGCGGTGGCGGCGCGCTGTCTGGGGAAATGCTGGTGGCTGCCGTGCACTCGCTCTCGCAGGTGGGTGGCTGGGGGGCGAGGTGGGTGACTGTGGCCCGAGGGGCGCACGGGTGTTTTGCTTGGTGTTTGTGTGTCGGACGCGTGCTTGGTACAGCAGCAGCGTAGTCGCTGGCACGGCCTGTCTTGGCGCGTAGCCAGGCACTGGTGGTGGTGTCCTGTCGCAGATAGCCGCACCCGGCGTGTTACACGCGTGCATGTCCCCGCCCCGTCTCGCCCCCACCTCCTCTTCTCCTTCACACTACGGTCACCAAGGCACTAAATGTGGCCTTGCTACGGCAGTTGCGACCCTTTCCGCTACAACCTGGCGTAAGGACTGTGTCTTTGTGTCTTGTGGTCAATGATTCGCAGTTGGGCAACCCTGACCCCGTCTTCATGACCAAGGCGCTGGCGGCAGCGGCGCGGCCCGACGCCCTGGGCGGCCTGCACGCACCCCACCTGGTGGCACAGCTGCTGAGCGCGGCCGCGCGGAGCAGCGCCGGAGACGACAGGGCGAGTCGGGGCGGGCGACTGCGTGGCGCGTTGGGTTCAGCTCTGTGTGGATGTGTGTTTGGGGTAGGAATGTGTGGTAGCTGGCCGGTTCGCTAGCTTTTGCCGCGAGCGAGCGTGCCTGTCTGCTGGTGCCCGCCGGGGGTGGTGTACAGATTGAGTGCAGATGAGTGCTGTCCGCTGCGGGCTGGGCTCAGGGCCCAGAAGAGGCGCGCGCGCGTTTACGGCGCTTTGCCCTCTCGCACACGTTTATACCTTTTTGCCTCCAACTGTTCCAACTCCAGGCCATGAAGCCGTTCGTGGACCGACTCGTAAAGCTGCTGGAGCTGCAGTTGGCGGACCCGCCAGGTCGGTCAAGGCCGGGGCGGGGCAAGGCCCAAGGCGCCGCCAACGCAGCGGCGCAGCAGGGGCCGCCGGCGATGGGCGGCTCCGCCGCGGCGCCCACGGACCACCGGCCCGCAGCTACCGCAGCAGCCGTCGACCACCTGCTGCCGACGCTGCAGGTGGGTGATGCGCACTGCCGCTGGGTGCGGTTGGAGGCCTTGCAGCAGTACTGCGTGCTGCTGTGGTCGCCGCGCCGGTGCTTGCTTGTGTGCCTGCCTACCTGCTTAGCCCGCCTGGCGAGATCGCCCTACACTGCCGAGACCGGGTGTGCATGTTGCAGGACCCACACTGGTTTGTGGGTGTCGGTGTGTGCGTGTGTGTAAATGTGTGTATCATGTGGTGCTGCTGGATGGGTGGCTTGCAGGTGCTGGCGGCCGTGGGATTCGGCCGGCACCAGCACCAGCAGCAGCAGCAACAGGTGCAGGCGCAGCAGGTGCAGGCGCAGCCGCCCAGCAGCGAAAGCAGGCTCCTGGACCTACTGCTCAAACAGGTGCGCGCATGCGTGCGTAACGGCTGGCTTTTGTTATGGCGCGTGTTCGGCGCGCTGCTAGGAGTCATGTAACGTGCCCGGCGCCTTGTATATGTATACGGGACTGTGTATCCGCAACGGCAGATGGATGACATCGAATCATGACGAGGTGACAGGCTGTAGGCTGTGTGATAAGTGCGTTTGATGCGATCGTCATCTTACGCCCCGAATTCTGTCGCGGCCTCCATCCTGCAAATGAGTTCGTGAGGTGTCTGCGCTGACATACGCAACGCACGCCGTGTACATCTCCGCAGGCCCTGGCCACTCGGCACGTCACCCCAGTGCCCGCGCGCCTCCAGGCCGCCTGGTGCTTCGAGCAGCTCGGCCTCCGCACGCTGCCGCGCAGCAGCCCCGTTGCGGACGGGTCCGGCACCGGCAGTAGCAATGGCGACACCGCCGGCAGCAGCGGCGGCCGCGACGGTAGCAGTGACGGCGGCGGTAGCAGCACCGAGACCACTACCGCGCTGGTGACGGAGGCGGAGGTGCTGCAGTTCCTCGGCCGGCCGCAGCTTACCGTGCGGGTATGTGTGTGTGGACGCTTGTATGGGCTTAAGCCCCAAGCTTGGGGCCGTTGCTGACGTGGGGTGCCAGGTCACAACTATACAGTAAGTGAAAGCATGTGTCAGGCCGACTATGTAGGCAAGCTCGTGTTGTGGTGCGTTCGCGACAAGGGCGCTTCACTGTCAAAGCGCATTCAGCTACCCGCAATCTAACTGACACGCGCGCTCGTGCGTGGCTGGGTGCTTGCTTGCACTACCCGCGCGCAGGAGCTCCTGGTGGTCCTGGATAGGCTCGCACGGCTGCAGCAGCAGGCGCAGCAGCAGCAGCAGCCCGATAGCAGCAGTGGCGACACCGGTATCAGTGCCGCAGCCACCCAGCCGGCGGCGGCGGCGGCGCCGCCGCCGCCCATCACTCCCCTGATGCCCGAGGCGCTAACTGCCGCTGTCGCGCAGGTGGGCGCCGAGGCGACGGGTGGGCGGTCCAAGGGAAAGATCAGGGAATGTCAATCCGCGTCGGTGGCGAGCAAACATGGCCACGCGTATATGTGCGCCGCGTGCGAGCTTGTGCGTGTGCATGTGCCTGCGCATGCTCGCTCACAGGTTGGCACGGCGGCGCCGCACATGCGACCGGGCGAGCTGGCAGCGGCGCTGTGGGGCCTGGTCCTGGCGGGCGTGCAGCCGCCACCGGCGGCGCTGGAGCGGGCTCAGGCACTGTGCGCTGCCAGCAGTGCGTCCTCGAGGCAGCAACAGCAACCGCAACCGCTGGCGGGAGACGGGGCCGCCGCCGTCGCCGGCGGAGCGGCGGCGGGGACAGCAGGTCTTCATCGTGATGTGCGGGTAAGCGGGCTGCAGGCCAGGTGGTTTCAGGGCTTGGGGAGGGGAAGTGGCATGAAGCATGAGGCGCGTTGCTACGTTTGCCCAGCAGGCCATCGCCGGCTGTGAGGGGCCTTATGTGGACTTTTGGGGGCCTTGCTAGGCAGGGGCGCGGCCATTCAACGCTGACCCGCTCGCGCCCACACACTGGCGCTGCTCACCCTCACACCACAGGAGCTGTGTAGGTCGGTGGGGCGAGTGCTGCAGGTGCAACCCGAGCTGGCGGAGCGGGCGCAGCTGCAGCCCGAGTTTGTGGCGGCCTGCCGCCGGGCCGCGGCGGCGGGCTAGCTAGCTACTAGCGACTGCGCACCGGGTTGGGGCCTGAGAACAGGTTGGGGCCTGAGAAGCGATGATGGTGCTGACGCTGATGGCGATCCGGAGCTCCGATTGCTCGGTTGGGCAGCGAGAAGTTCTCACTGGTTTTGCTGCCAAGGTTTTTTAAGATATCCATATGATATCACTTCAGAATGTATATATGCTACGCGGCTCATGAGCAGGAAATAGACACGCCGTCAAAAACCGGTCGCGACGCGCGCAAGGCCGCCGGACGTCTTTACAGCTCAGCTTATTGAGACCTGACAGGCACAGATAGATTAGGTAGATAGCAAGGCTCTTACGCCGTGTTTGTTGGTTATAGACCCGGTTAGTGCGCCTGGTTGATGATGGAGCTCTTCACTGCTGCGGATTACTTGGCTTACTTCGTGATCATTTGGTGCTTCGGCGAGGGCTGGTATGAGGCGTGGGCGCCCGACTTAAGCGCAGCGGTCATCGCGACGAGCGAGCGGGAGGCACTTAAAGAGATTAAAAGCCAGCTAAGAGGTTGCCTGGAGTCTAGCTACGTGGACAGCAACATACCGGCTGCATCAAGCAGAGAGGTGGCCATGGAAAAGGCGCACGCGACACTGCAGGAGTGCGACCCCGGAGACTATCCAGAGCCAGTATCTTATCGCGTCAAGATGGTCTACGTCATTTTCAGCAACAGGTATCTAGTTGCGGGGCAGCGGGGGGGCTGTGGCCTTCGGGCGGGGGTCTGAGGACTGCCCTACCTGCTGTGGCACAGGGAGGTTCGGGCGGGCTGACGGCGGGTTTGACGGTTCTGCAGCATGACGCCGAGGTGCGGCGGATGGGACATCACACACGTCCTTGCACCACCCTGCACACGTCTTTGCACCACCCTGCACACGTCCTTGCACCACCCACTCGTGCACGTGCAGAGCCCGGCCTCCGGCAAATTCCGCGCGCCCGCCCGCCCGGCCGAGGTAGAGACGCACGCAGCGGATGCGCACATGCCTGCCAGCCACGTGCGCTGCCGAGTAAGGTGTGGCGTTTGCGCTGTAACAAGCGGACCTTTTGGTGTGAAGCACATGTACACGAGGCCAAATGTTTCCAACGCAAGGCGCAAGAGCCGCGGCGTGGCCGCTTCACGCCGTTTGGTTCGTGTGCGCCGTTCACGTTGTCGGCGCTCCGCCAGTCCAAAGAGGCTGGTAGGCTGCAGCGGCCGTGTTTCGGGCCCGGGGCAGAAGTCTCCCCACAGCTGTAACATTCAGTTCGTCCTACTCCTGCGTTCCTCGGCACGTCCGCCTAAGTATCGTCATCGGCACGCTAGCTCGTCACACTCGCGCGCGGCAGCACTGCAATCGGCACCAGTGAGCACGCCGCACACCGCCGCCGCGCCTTGCGCCGCCTCCACTCCCGCGCCTACGCACGTCCGTTCCTCCGCACCGCCCTCCAGCGCTTCCACCATCGGCACCAACACCTCCAATCAATAATCCTTTCTTACCTGCGCCATCTCATCCCGCGTGCTCATGCGACTCCTGCCGCCACCCGACTTGCCTCCGCTGCCGCCCCCGGGGCCTCACCCTCCGCTGCGCCGCCTCCCCAGCCCTGTGCCCAGCACAGCCTCCCCCACCCAGCGCCGCCGCCACCCGCCATGCTCGCTGCTGCTCCCGCCGCCCCCTCCCCTTCCCTTGCCTCTCCTACCCCACCCACCCGCAGGTCACCCAGCCTGGCTCAGCGGCGCCGGCGACCTCGCGGCCACTACTCAGCACCGGCCCTTTCTCACACGTACGTACAGCGACATGCCCGCCTGCTAAACCAGCAGCCCGCAGACGCGGTCAGCCAGCTAGCCAGCACAGCTGCAGCGACGGCGAAAACGTGCAGCTCTGGGCTTACCGAAGCTTCCATCCGTAGCGGCGGTCCATCCCGAGCGGTCCGGTGGCATGAAGTGGGTGTTTAAGATTGCGGTTTTCCAGAGGGGACAGCCCGAGCGTGCAAGCACACAAGGGTCATCTGAAGCTGCAGCAAACCCTCCCGCAGTCGGAGTCCGCGTGATTTGCGCACAGTGAGTCCCAGCCAAGCCATGGCCCGCCACATCCCCACCGTTTGCATCGTGGCCACAGTCCAGACAGTACAGGGGTGAACCCCACACAGCAACACACCAAATAACACGCCCAGTTAAGGGGACGGAGGCGGGGATTCAAAGTGACAAAGTCATATGGCAACACCAGGAGCATACTATCATCATGTGCACGAGCGATGAATGGGTGGCCAGGCGAAACCGTGTCCCAACCCCTCGGCCGAATACCCAGGCTCACAAATGTTTGCAAACGTCCCCAAAAGCCCGCAACAACAGCCAAACCAATGCTAAGAAGGGCGGACGACAGCAGAGTCTGTATTGCCGCCAAACTAGCCATCACCACCCGCTGCCGCCTAAGATCTATGGCTGACATAGCTGCACCAGCCACAGCTCCACACGCGAGAAGGCAGACAGAGCCTCCTCCGGAAGCCATCCCATAGCCATGCCCATACTCTCCCGTAACGCTTGGGCGACCCGACACTCCCAAAACCAATGGCGCCGGTCCCCATCCTGCATTCGCACACCGCAGGCGTGGCACGGAGCTGTGATACCAGCAGCCAGCAGGTCCCGCGTATGGTGGGGGAAAGCCCAGCACGCATTCGCAGCCACTCGCCACAACGCCTCTTTGTGCTGATTTTCCCACTTAAGGCCCCACATACAACCGCGCGCGCCAGGGTCCCCGAAAAGGCCCCGGCGGCTAACGGCACGTCCGTATCTAACACACCAGCATCCAGAATGTAAGCCCGGTGCTTAGCGTGCAGGGCCGCTAAGTGCGGTGTCATCTGCAGCACCGCCCCCGCCTTGACCGTATACTCCGTAAGCAGCAGGGGCGGGCCGGCCTCTTGCATCCAGCCCAGCCCCTGCACCACCTGCCGCACAGACTCCGCAGCAGGCGGCACGAACCCGCGCCAGCCGCGCGGCGCGCGTGGCCGCCGCCCAGCCAGGCGGCAGGAGGGCGACCGCCTTCGCAAACCTGTCCGCCGTATCTTGGACCGAGGCCGGGCCGCGCAGGGCTGACGGTAGAGTCAGCCGCCACCGATACCTGAGCACCCGCCGCCACACATTATTCAAGTACATTTCGTCAAAAGCCTCAGCAAACCGTGTCCCCCAGCGGCCAGGGTGCTGACTGGCCGCCCGATACTCGTCCAAGCCGTCATGCGCATCAACCAGTTGGCCCACACACAACAGGCCTGGGAGAGCGTACAGATCCGCAAACGCCACATGTGTTTAAGATTGCGTGGTTACAAGAGAGGACACGCCGAGCTTGCAAGCGGCGGGCAAGGGCCCTTGCCCGCTTGCCCCGGGGCATACACGGGCTGACATAAGCCAGAGGGATCCACCCTGTGACCGGAAACCACCGCCAACAGGTTTTGCTGCCCACACAAGGCACAAGAGGCGGGTTGGGGCGCACAGGGCGGGGCGGGGTGGGGCGCAAGGGGCAGGGCGGGGTGCACGGGGCAGGGTGGGGCGGGGCGGGGCGCACGGGACAGGGTGGGGCGGGCGGGGCGGGGCGGGGCGGGGCGGGGCGGGGCGGGGCGGGGCGGGGCGGGGCGGGGCGGGGCGGGGCGGGGCGGGGCGAGGCGGGGCGGGGCGGGGCGGGGCGGGGCGGGAGAGTCTGAATTCGGGATCCGAAACATTCACCGCTATTTCGAACAGTATGTATGGCCGCCGTGTCTGAACCTTGGTTTGAAGGCGGCATCCGAATTGTGGGGCGGGGCGAGCCGGGGCAGGAGAGTCCAAATTCGGCATCCGAAACATTCGCCGCTATTTCAAACAGTATGGCCGCCGTGTCTGAACCTTTGTTTGAAGGCGGCATCCGAATTGTGGATGCGATTCAAACGCCCCATACGGGGCGGCGGGTCTGAAGTTGGGCATCCAAAAATAATTCAAAGACCGTGTAAAATTTCGAAGCAGTTTTGAAGCAGTTTCGAAGCAGTTTAGAAGCAGGTTCGATGGGGGTATTTTTGGATGGATTGATGCACATTCAAACAGGTTACAGCCCTATGGCACCCAAACAGCCGTAACGATCGCTTTTTGGGGGGTAACGATCGCTGAGCAGGGGTAACGATCGTTTCGGTGTGAGACCTGGTGAGACCGGCCCGGCACGCCCAGGACGCAAGGGGATCACTGCCGAAGCTATCAAGTAGCTAACTGTGACATATAAAAGCATTACCAATAGCGCGGGCCCCCTTAGGCATGCCGACATTTCTGGCTCGAGGTCGCACCCAGCACCCCAATTTTGTGTCTTAGTACTTGATTATGTCAAACATAAGTGTTATGAAAAGTCAAAGGTAGCGAATGAGCGGTCTGGACGGTCCTGGCCGACTTTGTGACACTGTGACACAAGCCCGCGAGGGGGGTAACGACGCAGAAGAGGGGGTAACGACACGGTGCACAGCCGTCGCGTCGGGCCCATGCGTCGGTCCCCATGCGAAGACGCTGCTTGTTTGCTATGTAGTGCTTATATTTGATGCCATATTTACATACTCGTATACTAGCTCTTCATAATGTTTTCGGTATAGTCAAATGCGCAAACACGCGTCAACTCATAGGCGTCTCTAGGCGTCTCTAGGCGTCTCCAGACGTCCAGTCCACTCTAATTTCGATTGTATAAGAATGAAGGAGTCGTGGTGGAGCGCTTTTGGTGCTGGCGCTCGCTGGGCGGTCTCGGCGACAGTCAACAGCACACGTTGACCCAGCGACTCTGTCACACTGGCCTACGATACCGCGGTGAGTCACGCGTTATTGATAACATGGCTATCCATTGACTAGCAATGCTTCAAAGCAGTGCTGAATGCTCCCACGGAGTCGCGTCAACATCGCTTCGGCTTGTTTGCGAGTCTCCCTGTCCGTAATCGGGGCGTCGTGCAGTTCAATTCTTAAGGACTTCCACCTTTCGTCTGAAAGCTAAGCTTGCTTTTCTCCCTTTGACAGGCCGAACACAGGACTCCCTCCCACACGAGGACCCCTGAGCACGAGCAGCCAACGAATCAGGCGGTCGAATGGGGCACTTCACAAGTCAGTCGGACGGACTTAGGCGGGGACTTGTGCATTCAGCAGGTGGGGGCGGGAACTGAATGCGGTGGGACTTGTGCAATCAGCGGGGGGGGGGGCGGGGACTGAGTGCAGTGAGCGGGGGACTTGTGCATTCAGGGGGGGGGCGGGGACTGAGTGTGGTGAACGCGGGACTTGTGCATTCAACAGGTGGGGCCGGGAACTGGAGTGCGGTGAGCGGGGGACTTCTGCAATCAGCAGGGGGGCCGGGGACTGAGTGCAGTGAGCGTGGGACTTTTGCATTTAGCGGTGGGGGCGGGGACTGAGTGCGGTAAGCGGGGGACTTGTACATTCAGCGGGGGGGGGGGGGGCGGGGACTGAGTGCAGTGAGCGGGGGACTTGTGCATTCAGCAGGGGGTGCTGAGCACAGTAGGCACGGGCTGAGCTTAGGCCTGGGCTGCACAAGCAATTGCTGGTGTCTTTTGACATCACTAACAGCGGTGGTGGCAGCGGCAGGAGGGTGTGGGAGGTAACCATGCGCAATGGGAGGTAACCATGCGCAGTAGTCAGAGGTAACCACTATCGTTACCGGGATGTTACGACGTGCGCGGGTTACGATAGTCGTAAGATGGTTATGGGGATCGTAACGATCATTTCGGTGCCATAGGGCTGCAGGTTCAGATGGGCCTTCTGAACTGAACTTCGGACGGGGTTTCAGACCAGGTTGGGACCAGGTTCAAACTGTGTTTCGGACACATACTTCGGACCAGGTTCGGACCAGGTTCGGACACTGGGCTTTCCCCGAGTGATACGGTGCGGACAGGCCAGTGGTCCACTGTCATCCGCATCAAACAGAAACACCACTCATTTTGCACGCTGCAAAGCAGGGTCGCCCCCGCCGTGCGGACGTGACTGGGCGTCTATGTGTGCCTGCGGCACAGTCTGGTCCTGGCCCGAAGGCCCAACACGGGGCAGCGTCCTCACTTCATGCATGCCAATTAATGGCACGGTCTGGTCCTGGCCTAGCTGCAGGCCCATCACCAGTTGTTAATTCGTTTATTCGATTAGCGATTTGATACGTCCTTATGGCTGAAGGGACCCGGGTTCGAATCCGGATGAAGCCCAATTATGCACGGGCGTAAGATCGGTGAGAGACCAATCGGTGATCCCACGAATGAAATAGGTCGTGGTGCAGGCAGAGTCCGAAGTTGGTGGTCGTAAAACAGGAGCGCCAGGCTCTGGCAAGTTGCGCTAACTGGCAGTGCTCTGCAATGCGGCGCTTCCCTAGCGGCATAGGGTCTTGGCATGGATTAGGTGGCTTTGGTGTGCTATGATGATGGTGGCTGTGATAGGGTGGGTGATGCTGCGTAGAGTTCGTCTGTCAGTGCTAGGGTTGCGCTTGCGGACAATTGTCCATTAATCCAACGCTAGATCCTACGGATCAGTGTAACCTTTCTTTCTTTCTTTCCTAACTACAGGCCCAACACAGGGCAGCGCCCCTGACAACCCATCAAGACAGACAACTCGCTTGCGACAAAGCGCAGTGTTTAAGACCCCCCACACGGAAAGGGCCGTACGGCAGTGGTAGACATCTCGGGCATGCAGTGGTTTTGACACGCCAGCCAGCCGTGTTCAGTGCATTGTGGGGTTTATTTCCTAGTTCGAGGTGTGCGCGCACCACTGGATGGTTCCCATGGCTTTGAAGGTGCACCATTGCCCCTGCCACGTACGGGTGAGCCGGGTTGCTTGGGTGTACATGTCTTATAGTGGCATACTCCTACAGCCGGGTGTTGATAACACAGGCTTACGTTTCTGCGGCCTCCCCCTCTCGCAACCACACGTATGCGATTGGCTTCAACGGCCCACTAAATCAACACTGGCATTGCCATGTTCCGCAGTCCAGGACTTCCTGGCCGGCAACGCCGGTGATGAGGGACACAAACTGAGCGAATTTCCTACCAACCGCGTGGTTCGCACCCGATACCGTGCTTGGCCAGAGCACTTTTCTATACGGTATATCTAGACATTGAATACCTAGTCTCGTACCGGGCACTAGTACCTGCTCGTCACACAGGACGGGGACTTGCTTGATGCGCCCTCTACCAAATAAAGCCCGCGCACGTCATCTTGCTGTCCCTGTGTGGCACTACATATGCCTGTTACCTGCAACTGCGCAAGCCAGGCCTCGTACCGGTATCTCAATGTAATGTTACAGCTGTGGGCCTGCCTCCGACCCGGGCCCGACACACGGCCTCTGCAGCCTACACCTCTCTGGACTGGCGAGAGCGCTCACAAAAGCAGCGCTAGAAACCCAAGCCCACGGCTGACCTGCCCTGCCTGCGCACAGCATACATAGCCGCGAAATGAGAAACGCCTCCCTGTGCTCTCCCGAGCCCACAGGACCAGGCGGCGGTGTGGAGACAGCTCGCGCATCTAAAACCTTAAACTGAAACCCCCGACAAGAGGCAACCCAAAGACGCACGACCCACGCTCCCCGCCCTGGGGGCTACCTACGCCTGGGAAAACCTTATCAATCCCAATCAAACAAAAAACGTTCTCTGAGCGTTAGCCTTGGCCCGGAAACTGTTTTTGGACATTCCAAAGACAAAAGAATCCAGGGGTAAGGGACCGGACAGTCTGGCCCAGACAAAACCCCCAAAACAAGATACGAGGCCTGGCGCAAGCCCTCTCTGATCTTGCTTGCGTCAGCTTAACAGTACCTTACCCGTTCAACACCATTATCACACAAAGCCCTTTAAATTTCGGAAAGCTGTTCTGGTTGACCATCCAACCACGCACCGCTCCCTGCTGCCGTTCCGCAGCATCAATTAGGATTTTACCAAATAAAGGAATAATGCCGGCCAGAATGCCGGCCCACATCCGGATTAAGATACGCACGCATAAGTTTTCTACACTCTTCATGCATGCATGCATGAATGATCAAGTCGCAAATAACAGATCAATCGCATGAATGCATCTGACATTTGACAAGCATCACGCTCATCACGGCCCCGTCACAACCTCAACAGTGCGTGGCTACTACTGGCGTGTCACCAATCATGTATGGGCGCATAGCGTAGCGGGTGTGACGGCGTGCGTGGGTCGCTGCGGCTGCTGCTGATGGTACTATTGGCAGCGCTTGCCTGCTGAGGCGGCTGGCCGCCTGCTGCTGCTGCTGCTGCTGCTGCTGCTGTCACTACTGTCACATGCGGGAATTCGGCCCCAACAGCAGCTGTTGGCGCCATCGTACTGTGGCTGGGCGGCGGCGGCAATGCGACGCCTCCGCCTCCGCCGCCACCACCACAAGCCGCAGCAGCAGCAGCGGGAGGCACAGGGGGAAGAAAGCGCGAGCCTACAGCAGCAGCCGCATCTGCACCTGCTGTTGCGTACGCCGGAGTCCACGGCGGGGATACAGACCAGGCGCCGGAGCTGCTGGCTGCTGCGGCTGTGCTGGCGATTATTATAGCTTGCGGGCGTGGCGATAGCGGGGGCGGCGAGGGCGTCCCACCAGCGTGGGCGCCACCGAACCCCTGCATTATTGCTGCTGCCGCCTTGCTGCTGTCGTCATGCCCCAATACTGATGCGGATTGATTTCGATGCTGCATTTGCAGCTGATGGCTTGCGCGCCGCCTCAGTCGCGCCGACACGCTGGCCAAGCGGGCCGTGAGCGCGCCCCACAGACTGATGTAGAGAAATCCGAACAGCAGCCCCACGTTGATGAGCAGGATGATGATGCCAACGGCGGTCTCGGCGCCCTGCACGCACGTGTGCAACGCCAGCCAGCCAGCCAGCCAGCCAGCCAGCCAGAAACCAAGGCACACACATGTACATGGGTGGACATGTATGTGGAAGTGAGGTAGGGAGTAAAGTGCCTGCGTCCTGCATCCACATACCCCGCCCGCCGCTGCCCTGCGTGCGCCCCGCCACTTTCGCGCTCCCTAGCTCATACACCAATCCCCCACCCATACGTACGTACCCTGTATCCCCCGTCCTAATTATTGCCCCCCTGTCCCACCCGCCTCCCCGCTCTACCTCTTCTGTTAAACCCGCTGTCTATTAACTCACAAATAAAGCACCCGTTTCTTTCTGCTGCCACGGCAATATCAACCAAGCACACTAGCTATCTATTTATATCACACATACACGCACACGCACACTCACCGCGCTGATGCCCAGTGTCTCCCCGGTGGTCTTGACGAAGAAGAGACCCATGGTGATGGTGAGGCTGAGCACGCCCAGCGACAGGAACTCCATCACCGTCAGCACGCGCGCGATGACGGGCATGCAGGCCATGTTGAGCATACCGATGACGCTCAGGCCGCAGATGAGCAGCAGCGCTTGCTGCAGGGCGCCGAATAATATAATGCAGTGGACACATACATTATTACACAGCAGGATTTTGCTTGTGTGAGTAGTTTGCGTAGTCAGTCATCAGCCTCCAGCCACAGACCGCAGCGACACATGTACGGTATATAACTGAGTAGCAAATATTGGCGTTTACGCACGGCCCAGCCAGCAGCGGCCCCAACGCAGCTTGATGTGCACACACCTGGTATTCAGGGAGCGCCCTGCCAAAGACGTCGATGGCCACGAGGATGAGCATTTGCAGCTGTCCCACACTCTCCCAGAAGTAATACTTGGTCCTGCACGCAGCGCCAATCAACAGAAGATGTGGCGGAGGTAGGACGGGGCAACGCACATGCGTATTCATGCATTGCGGCTTGTTAGGTTGCTGCAGCTAGGTTGCTGCAGCTACTGCACGCAGCGCATGTCGACTTATGAGGTAGGGCCTTGTGAGCGTAGTGAGCGTCAGGCGATCGATAGTCAGTGCACCTGTAGCGCCTGTAGAGGAAGCCGTACAGGATCTGCGTCTGCCGCTCGTGCAGCTTCTTGCGCTTGGCAAACAGGATGGAGAAAACCACGATGGGTGGCAGCGCACAGAACACGATGGCGCAAACGATGCCCACGGGCAAGTAGAGCGCGCTATGCAGCCCGGAGTAGCAGGCCTGGTTCATGTCGGGCAGCCAGTAGCCGTGCGCCCAGGCGGCCTGTCACAAGTGAATGCACATGCATTATAAGGGATCTGCCGTATCTTCGTACGTCATATTCGTACGTCATGCCAGCCATGCAGTGATGACTAATAAGCAAGAAGCTACCATGCGGCAGGTTTCTCCCTGGCGAGCAGGCATACATGCGTACACGCGTGTGCGCGCGCACGCACACATGCTGCCTACCTACCTGTTGCGTCTCGGGGTAGGGGTCAACGCCTGTGTCCAGCACGCGGCACGCAAAGAAGCTGAGAGAGGCGCTGACCAGGGCGGGGTAGAGGATGAAGCTCGCGACCAGCAGCACCATTAGCAGCTGCTGCGGCAGGCTCACGGCGGTGTCCATGTGGGTGATGGTCGAGCTCAGGGACGCCTTAGGCACCAGCTTGCCCTTGACCACGGCAGCGCCATTGCCCAGCGCCCGCCGCATGCTCTTGGCGAAGGACGCCCGCCGCTTTGTTGGGGTTTCAGCAGGCGAGTCGGGATTGTTGGTCGTCTGTCGCGACACTACCCCGTCCTCCATGGCAACTGCAGGTATATATGCAGGCAGCAGCATGTGGGCATGTGTGTGTTTTGATGCTGTCCGAGCAGCAGGGGCGGGTGATAACGAAGCAGCAGCGTGCATTCGTCATGCATGTGTGTATGGAGGCTAGACTGCTGGCACCCTAAGCATGCAGGTGGCGGCAGCAGCAGCAGCAGCAGCAGCAGCAGGTGCCCAACGGCCCCAGCAGCAGCAGCAGCGTGCATCACCCTACCATCAGCAGGCAGCTCCGCTAGATATGCAGCCGATCGGCTGCTTTTGCGTCTGCCCGACGTGGCACTCAACCTGTTGGACCGCATCGACCTCCGGAACTTCGCTTTGTTGAAGTAAAAGTACCTGCGTCCAAATGCACGCATGCGCGCGTGCGTGCGTCAGCTAGCCATACCGCACAATGCATTTTGTCCAATCCGCCAGCTTACTAGCTAGTACTCTAGCTGGCTATTCATCGGCAGTTTATTTATCTGAAGGGGGGCATGTCCGCATATTTGTGCCGCGCACGTGCACTAGCACCGTGCCCGTTCACTGCAACTGCCTACGTACCTCTAGCCTCCTCCCCGCCCACACTTAATTCCTGCCTGCTGCCACGCACAAACCAAGCCTATCCATGAACGCACCTCAACGTCCACAGGCCCATCACTATTGCGGCGGCGGCGCAGGGGGACACGATGTTGGCAAAGGTGAGGACCAGGGCCTGTCCCTCGCTGGTGGATGTGAGGCTACTGCCACTACTACTGCCTCCTCCGCTGAACAGGCACACGGGAGAATAAGCAAACATGCTGCCCGCCCCCGTGACGGCGCCCGCGAAGGACTGGCTGCGCCGCAAGATGCTGGGCCAATTCAGATTCAGTCGGGTGATAATCAGAAAATACTGGACATGCTGAATGAGGACCTGGGGGAATGTATGACAATAGTCAGGGAGTAAGCAAGCAAGGAGCGCCTGAATGACCTACCAAGACGGCGAGCGACCGAGCGACCCACCCAGAGCGCAGATAGGTACACGAACTAAGAACGGCAAGAATCCCGCCGCTGAACTACCCCCGCCAACTAGCTACCCCGTGCATAGCTACGTACGTACCTTGAGCTTTTCCGAGGGCCCAGCCACAGACTCTTCCTGTGTGTAATCCTCACTGAAGGTCTTAATGGAGGTGTACATGATCAAGAAGATGCTGAGCAAGACGCCCAGGATGCCCAGCATGGCGCTCCGCGCAACGCTGCCGCACTCCTGACACTCGTAGTCAACGGTCAGGTAGTTGCCAGGCGTGCACGTGGCACACAGCCTGCCCGTGTATCCCTCCGCACACTGGCGCTGCATGTAGCTGGATGAAGCGGCGTCGTCAGGCCCGACCTCTGGAGATCCCCACAGCAAGCAAAGGCTGGCGGCATCTGCAGGGTTGCCGCTGCAAGTGTCGTTGCCTGCTATGTCCGAGGATGGGCTAGCATTATTGTTGCCAGCAGGTGCCAGGAGCCTCCAATAGGCATCCAGCACAGCTGCCCCCGGGGGCTGTGATGCATACCAGGCCTGCTGACATGCCACCAGCGGCCCATTGGCATCCTCCGTGAGCTGCAAAAAAGGGGGGGAGAATAAAGCATCCATACAATCTAGGCATACGCACGTACGGAAGTGGTCTAAATTACTAATGCACCGAGCGAGTAGCAAGATATCCTTACCTTGTCTTCCACTGCCGCCGCCTGCCGGCACAGGTCGGGATGCAGGGTCCTCATGTCCGAGCCACATGCGTCGGGGTTGAAGCATCTGTGCATGACAGTGCTGTTGGGGCTCGAGTGCCAGTAGCCACGCTTTGGAACCACCACGGCCCTGCCCGGGCAGACCGCGTTGTCTGGACAGCGCTTGCAGTGGTTCTGAGTCTCAGCTAACCGTGCCTCCCACGCCTCCTGTGATGCGGACTGATAGCTGTCCCACGCCCCAACCAGCTCGCTCCTGCTGTCAGTCCACAGGTTGTACTCGTCTGGGCCGCAAGCACGACATGATGTCAGGGGCGGGTGCTCAGACAGCAGCCCATAAGCGCTCTCCTCGCCCAACGCACACGGCAGGATGATGAGGGACGCGTTTACGGACAGCTGCGGAAGCATTATCATCAGCACAGCGTGTTGGTCAGTATGTAAGTATCACGAGTAACATCAGTTATTATCTGAGATAATATTACTGCATAGCCAGCTGTACATGCCCCATACATACACGGCTTCCTGAAGTGCTATCTACTTACCTCGCTGTTGGAGCGCACCACCAGGTGCAGCTGGTACCCACTGCCAGGCCAGCCTTGCACCGAGAGCGCATCCCACATTGCCATGCCGTTGATCACCGGTGCCGTCATGGTTGCGCTTTGAAATGAGGCCAGTGTGTCATCAGCATGGCTGGCCGAGCCAGTAGTACCGTTGGTGCTGATGATGGTCATCTCAACGAACATGGGCGGGTGGTCTGCAGCATTGTTGTGGCGGCGATGGTGGCCACCACAGCAGCAGCAGCAGCAGCAGCAGCAGCAGCAGCAGCAGCAGCAGCAGCAGCAGCAGCAGCAGCAGCAGCAGCAGCAGCAGCAGCAGCAGCAGCAGCAGCAGCAAGAGTGATGACGTTCGTGGCGGCACACATCAATCCTAATACGTTCAACACACATGCAACTTCCATGCAGGAGGCAGTTGTGTGCCTATGTGTACGTACCATAGATGCGTTCACCCAACACGTTGATAAGCTCAGCGGACAGTGAAAACAGCGCTCCGGATGAAAGGTGCACGGCATCACCAGATGAATTGTTAGTGCTGCCGCTGTGCTCATCAGGACGCCAGTAGTTAGGCCAGCGGCCTGATGATGATGACAACAATGACGAAGACTCAAATGCGTCTCTGTCACCTGCTGCAGCACTTAACGTGGGATCTAACAATTGCAGCGCGTATGGATATGTGGTAGCAATATGTGAAAAGGTCTGTTTGTTGCTTGCGTAATGTTGACTGCTGACGCAACCTTGCATGTCGACTTGCAATTCACTGATATTTTTGGCCGACTGCTGTGATAGCTGCTGGACACGTGGCACCACTGTGGCTGTGTTGTTTGTGCATGAAACGCGCAACGTTGCAGTGCTGGGGTCACGAAACCACAGGAAGGTGTCTTCTGCGCCCGCTTGGTGGCTTGGTACGGGTGAGTCCAACAGCAGTAGCGGTGAGCACCCGGCCTTGGAAGCTGCTGCCAGGCTGAATGCAATGGCGTCGTTCTCAGTTGTAGCAGTACGTGTTGATGATATCAATGCCGGCTGCTGTGCCTGGTGGATTGGGCAGGCAAGGAAGTAAATGACATTGACATGCATCAGCTAGCAGCAGCAGGTTGGTGATGAGCTAGATGAGCGGACAAGCAGAGCGGTGCGTGCAGAACATCATTATACTGCAGTCAGCTGATGTGACTGAGTTACCGGTATATATGTGAGCGCGTGGCTGAAACTCATCGCATTGCATGCACAATTCCAGTCTCCTCTATTAACCCCGCCGCACCCGCCGCTGCCAGCCGGCGTCAATCCCTACCTAGATCTACTAAATCCATACATTAATCGTGCTTGCTTAGCTTGCTCTTACGATACCAGTACATGCACACCTGTGTGGCGGCACCGCCCGCCGCTGTGCAATCCACAAAACTGGCAATACCGGTGCCGCTCTGTCCCACTGTGTTTCCAATGGTTAGGTCGCTACGGAGCACGAGGGCAGAGACGTGCTGGTCCAGGAAGAGCGCGGCTCCGTAGCCATACGCGATGTGGGCGGTGGAGAAGGGAGCGGCATCTGGGGCGGTCGCTGCAGAGCTGTTGGCAATAACTGAGCCCATCACCATCACCACGGGAGCCTTGGTCTTCCGCGTGGATGTGGCATACACGGCACCCCCGCTTCCCATGGAAGCGCAGGCAGACAGCTGTGATGCCTGCAGGGTTGCACGGCCGCATCCCTGTAGGTGGAGGCAGCCGCCTGGAGATAGGAAGGAATGGCCGTCCTGAACAATTGTATTGAGTATTTCAAGCGCGGTGCAGTCCTGGCAAAAGATGGCGCCGCCCCCATTAGCCGCGTTGCTTTGAAGGATTTGGCTTGACACCAGCTTTAGTGATGACCTCTGTGTTGCGCACAAGGCACCTCCTCGGGCGATGGTAGAGGTATCTGATTCCACATCACGCAGTGAGCTTGAGTTGGAAAATTGGGACCCTTCCACAAGGACACTGGCCGTGGATCCCTCAATGTAGAGTGCGCCGCCGCATGCAGCTTCTGACATACTGTATGTCTGGGCCCTGCAATAACCAAAACAGAAGCAAGAATTTTAACAGGTGTGCGTTAGTATGCACATACATAGGCACGTGTATGCATATACCATGTTGGCGCATACATACCTGTTCTCAATAAGTGTCACGTTATGCAACTGAAACGCGTACGGTGACTCTGCTCCATTTCCAATGTACGCCAGCGCGCCCCCAAACAGGGCAGAGTTCGCAACAAAGGCCGTGCTGTTGATAATGATGGTTCTCTGGATTCCAACAATGGCAACAGCACCGCCTGTGCCAGAAGATGCAGCACGAGGCGCCTCCCTGCAGCACCATGCATTACATGCATGCAAGGAAATGGGAATAATGGGAAGTGCGTGATCGTCAGCAGCAACTAACCCCGCAGCGGTCATAATAATATTGCTAATAAGTTATCTACACACACGCCCTCCTTCTTACCATTCAGTTGATGATAAGTTGACTGAGAGCCGAACGTTGTTTAGCCGGAAGACGCACTTGATGAGACTGAACTCCCATGCATTCAGGGCATACAGAGCTGCACCTGCGCATGCACGGTTGCCCTGAAACAAGACCATGGCAGTTGTGTTATTGGTGGTGTCTATGACAACGCTGGAACCATCCACATACACGGCGCCACCCTGTACAGCTGCATTAGACGCCAGCACGATACCATATTCCTGATTGCTGCTCTGCATGTATCTGCTGCGGGAGGCGTTGCAGGGATCAGCAGGCTGGGTACTGCTGATAGGGTCATTGTTGGCGGAAGCCAGGACGCTAAAGCCCAGGACGCTTTGCTCTCTGTGTGTAGGGCGGGAGCGAGGGGAGTCACGTGCTGCAGCGGCGGTGCTTCATATCATGCTCAGCAGCAGGCCATCACAGGCAAGCTGTGTTACCTAGAAAACTAGCTAATTTACATCTCACAGCCACCTGCACCTCCAGTATATGCCCTTAGCTAGCCAAAGCTCAGGCCTCTCTCGCACCTGATGTACACGGCGCCACCTTGGAGTGCTTCATTGCCCTCGAGCAAATTGCAGCCGTTCATGATAAAATAAATTGATGCGTCTGTTCCAAAGATTGCACCCCCTTGTCCAGCGCTGGCAAGCGAGAACCTTGCTGCATTGTCAATCTGCTGGATGACTGTGTTGTAAACAAACTCACAAGCGGAAATTTCAACAGTCTCGGCGGTCTTCTCAGCATAGACTGCCGCCCCAGTGGCAGCTTCATTCGAATCAAAGCGGCAGGAGTGCAGTCGTGTGCCAGCCGAAGGAGAAAGCAGCTGGAGCCCGCCACCTTTGTTGCCTACGGCTGTGTTGCGTGTGAAGTTAACCCTGCATGCAGCGTCAGCCGTGCGTTTAATAAGGCGCGTGGTAGGTTAATTATGAGCTGCAGTTGCATCAGCAAGTTGGTTGCCATCCGAACGCACCCTGTAATGCGCGGGCCATTCTTGATGTTGTACACATGAACAGCGCCACCTCCGTACCAGTTGTTGTATTTTGGTCGCTTAGCTGCAAATTCATTTGCTTCCGGGGTGTGCCACGCGGCGCTATTGTTTGTGAATACCGAGTTAGTGATCATGAGCACAGCTCCAACAGAATTGCCTTGCGCATCCACGCCGCCGTCGTAGTGCATGGCACCTCCCGCATACCAGCAACGGTTATGTTCAAACTTGCAGTCCTGTACAACCACATCAGATCTCTCGAAATACAGCGCACCACCGCTCTCTCCCCAGTTGTTTTCAAATACGCAGCGCCGGAATGCAAGCTGCACACCCTTAACAGCCACTGCGCCCCCCGGCCCTGCCCCGGAGTTGTTTACAAACCTGCATGCATGTGATTGTGTAGACAGGTGTAAAACTGTTTGGCTCATGCGTGTACATATACATATACACAGCACAACTCACATCGAGTCCTCAACTTGATAGTTGCCTGGGATGTTCCAAAATGGCACAGGGTACATGTAAGACGACATTACAAAGATTGCTCCCCCGCCAGTTGAAGACTGGTCGCTGGTGAACAGCATAGGGTTATTGTTGCCAGAAAAAGTGAGCTTTGACGCAATAAAATTGCCGACATCCTCTATACAAAGGGCGCCCATATGGTTGTCGATGAAGCTGGAGCCCGTGATCTGTGCACGATTAGGTAGAAATCAGGCAGTATGTGCACATAATGAGGCACACGAGTTGCTGTTGAGTACCGTATATATATACTACTTGTTTCCGCTACAGTTGATATCAAGGCCAAGCATACTCTATTCAAGCAATACATTGAATACATACATTATCAAGTACGCACATCACGCACGCACCTGTACGTGCTGCATTCGGTACATGTACAGCGCCCGCTCACTCTGCCAGCAAGCAAGAGAGCCGCAGCTGTTGTGGCTGAACACGCTGTTACGGATGTCCACTGAGACGTTCGCAGGGCTGTCCCCTACTTGACGCGCAATCCACCCAAAGTTTAACGGTTCTGCATTGGTGCCAAGGCACATAATTGAAAAAGAGCCCATCTGCCGGCCGCCACTGTTGCTGCTGTACGTTACGTGGTCCATCCTGACCGAGACTTTGTACAGCCACGGATTCAGCAGGACACTGGCCGTGCTTGCCACGGGTTGCTTTGCATACACCAGGTCATTCACCGCTGGATCATATGCGGCGTTTTCAACAATGCGAGTGTCAAGCATCGTCACATTCTCCGATGCAAACACGGCCAGAGCACCGGTGTTGTTGGTGAAGAGGCTGTTTGTGATGGTGAGGGTGCGGGGGGCAATGATGTGAGCAGCAGGGTGCCCAGACGTGTGGCCACGGAAAGTGCAGGCATCAATTGTGACGTGGCTGGTGGACGCCGTTGACATTCCATGACTGAAACAATCGCCATCAAACACGTCTTGCGGCGGCCGCAACGTGCCATCAGCCTTGTATGTAGTGACAGCGACACCCGCACCACATGTGCTGGAGCCGATGAAGGTGCAGCCAATCACACTAAGGTAGACCTGGATGGGTAGCGACAGCTCCTGGTCATGAAGAGAGTTATTCATGTGGAAGCCCATACCCAGAGTGTAATCATCATTGAATGGTTGCAGGTTGAACGCCTCCTCAGATGCCGCCAGAACCGTGCTGTGCGGCCCGCCGCGCTCCACCACTGCAGAGCCATTTTCCGGATGCAAGTCCAGCAGCATGTTGCCCTCGAAATGAGAGGAGCTGATGCTGACGTTGCAGATCATGGGATCAGTTAGATTTGCCATGATTTCTTTTCCCGACGTCCCAATTACGGTGCGCACTGCTGCCAGCACTGACTTTTTGCACAGTACGTACAGACCACTGTTCAGGCCGCCAGTGTTGTACTCGAAGCTGCAGCGGGTGACGTGCACCTGGCACGTGCTGTTTACGTCTGCGTGCACGCATGGGTGTCCATTGATCAGGCCAAATGAGAGGGACGTAAAGGGGCATAATAGTAAAGGGGCATAATAATAAAGTCATCAGGTACCCGCCCCCCCCCCCCCCCCGCGCGCACATGCTATGCATGCATGTACCTCCCATCCATGCACCCTTTTCAATATGATTGAAGGCGTCAATGCTGTGTCTAGGGACCCTTGCTTGGTGAATGATCTAGCACATTGAATGAAGACCCACCTGTGCTGCCGCCGCACTCAACGCCAACAACAGTCTGCATGGCTCGCAGCTTGTCGTGGCCAACAATATTAGTTGCTCCTCCTTCATCAGTGCCACTAGTAGTGTCACCATTGAGGTGCGGTGGGGAACCCTCAGCTCCTTCAGCAGTGTGGAAACCTCCGATAGGAGTGGTTCCGTTGGCACTGCCACCAACTTCAGTTAAAGCACCGTCTCCATTTTTGACGCTGCCGGAATCCGCTTTTGACCATGTGTTGTTAACAAAAGTCGTGTCGGTAAGGGCCAGAGTGCCGGTAAAGATGGTGGCTATATGGAGGCACAGCGGTGTGTCCCTGTCAGGCTGGGCCACATTCTTGACACACACACACACACACACACACACACACACACACACACACACACACACACACACACACACACACACACACACACACACAGAGAGAGAGAGAGAGAGAGAGAGAGAGAGAGAGAGAGAGAGAGAGAGAGAGAGAGAGAGAGAGAGAGAGAGAGAGAGAGAGAGAGAGAGAGAGAGAGAGAGAGAGAGAACAAGCGTCGTTTAGTTCGGGAGGTAACCAATAACAGTATGTGCAAGCCATGGGCAACGCGTCGCAATGCTGCGGCGACTTACCACAGCGCGGGAGTTGTCAGAGAAGAGTGAGCCCTCCAGGCTGACACGCGCCCCAGGGTTCGACACGATGAGCAACGGTGCTGCCCGGTGGTGACAGCCAGTGAAAGTTATATTGCGAACAAGAAGAGCTCCTCCGCGAAATTTTAGTAGGGACGCTTCGGCCGGCAGCGCGCTGTCGCAAAAGAAGCGGGTCAATGGCATCCCGCTTCCCATCGAAGATGCGAGCTCTTGCGAGCCGCGAATTTGTAAGCTTGTCACTGTCTCAGTTATTTCCAGCTCCTTGCTCCAGGCGAAGTCGCCGGGGACCAGATGGAAAACCACATCCCCCCGTGCACTGGCAGCCAGCGAGATCATGTCATTAAAATTGGATACAATGTATGTGCTACATAGGGTTAGGTAGGGCAGTAAAGTTAGGCTCAGCAGGGCGACAAACTTCGAGTGCAAAGCCATGCGCATTGCTGCCGAGCCAAATAATTGCGAGAACCTCTGCTCTAGTGTGTCTTAACCAAGTATTCTTGCATCAAAAGTCGTGGTGGACGAAAAGTGGCAGTTTCAGTGAGAAGAGGTCCTTGTCGTCTCCTCGCCACAGTCAAATTGAAAATAAATAGTTTGTCAAATAATAACAGACTTTGAGTCACAAACCTAGCTTGCCGAGATGTTTTGGAGGTAGGAGGAGGTTCCATGCCTGCTGGTCCGCGAGCCATACTCATCTAGGAGCAATAACGACAATTATACAGATTGTAGAAAAGCTCTTCACTAATATTTTAATCGTCCATCCGACACCTTTGTCCAGACACCGGCTGCTGCTGAGCTTCTGTCAGGTCGGCCCCGTTGGCTCTCGACGGCTTTTCCCGGGTTTTTATGCTGCCTTATAGACGAGATTGACAACTTAGCCGACCCCGGGCCGGCAGCGCTTGCTTTCTAAAGAGCTAGCCCCGTGGACGGTTTCTCCCGGGTGTTTTAGGCGTACACTTGGCAAGCGGAGCTCGCAGCCCCGCACTGTAGAAGTTGCGTGAAAATTGGGCATACATGCACCTCGAGTTCGGGCCCTGGGGGTGAGTTGAGCGGTGGTGCGCGTGGAAGGCGGCGGGTGGGCCGGGGTGGGAGCCGGGGCACGGGCCGGGGTGGGTGCGGGGCGGAACCAAAGCTCGTATCTTAGAAGGGGGGCCGGGGCCGGTGGCGCTGAATGTGCAGAACGGCAATGGGGCGTGTCAGCTGTCATGCGCCATTGCGGGCATGGACCATTCGTGGCCAGCCGGCGTGCGATGTCCGCTGCGTCCTAACGGTTGCGGTGGTGATCTTGCCGTTGGTCTGTTGGGCTCCGGTCGGAATGGGGTGCATGGGCGCGGGGAAGCCGTCTTAAGCCGCGGGCGACACCAGAGGCGTCGGCCCGCGGATCGTCCCATAGACACGCACACTCGTTAGGCTAGTTAGGTCGATGCCCCACGTTGCTCCCTAGCGAACCTGGCGGTGTGGGGCCGTTTCCGGGGCTCAATTACTTGTCTGTAACACGTCTTGACCCAACGCAGCAGCTTGCCGCTTGTCCTATGCCTCTGGGGTACGCAACTAGCTCCAACCGGGGACCCTAGCTCAGCCTGGTCAGCAGGGCTAGCCAGCACGCAGTCTCGGAGCGGGAGCCTGCGAGGTAGCTGGGGCGACATGGCGCAGCTCGGACCGGCGCGCGCAGGGCCAGCGCCGCACGCCGGGCGCCATCCAAGTTAATCCGCGGGCCCAATCAAGGAGCCAGCTACCTGCTCAGTGGAGCTCGGCAGCGTCGCAGCGATCCAAGTCCAAGCGCGCCATTTCTGTCTGTCCGCTCACGCAGCTGACGCCGCCGCAACCAGGCGTCAACCCCGTCGAGCACGCATGCGTGTGCTTCGTTCACGTCTTCGAGTTGACCCTTCCTCACCAGTTACCAATTACTGTAGGCAGGCAAAAGACCTGTCCGAGATCAGCAAGTTCCTCTCAGCACAATACGGTAACACTGGTTTTCCCCACGTCATACACGTACTGCTGCTGGGTTTTTTACTCAGATGGTCTGCTTGGGGGTCCGGAACCCTTCCCGCTCCTTAGCAACACCCCGCCGCCGCCACACCGCTCCAAATGCAGATGATACTCTATCTACACCCTATGTCTTGTTCGCCTCATGCATTGTAATGCACGCCTCTATGGCATGGCAAGCCAGACCCCTCGCGTGGCCTCCGCCTCATAATAATAAGCACTCAACTAAATCCACTTGCCCTTCATGTTTACGCTCCTGCTGTGCACGGAGCCGGGGCCGTTCAAGCTGCTGAGCCGGGCCAGCAGCGTCTCCTGCATCTTGTTCAGCCTCTCCACAACGCTGCCCTCCAGCCCCTCCACGCGCTTCCGCAGCGCCTGCAGCGCCGCGCGCTGCTCGCGGCCGGCGGCGCTGACGTGGCGCCGCACGTCGTTGAGCCGGCCCTGCCAGTGCTGCTCCAGGTCGTCGTCGTCCAGCAGGTCGCCGCCGCCGCCGCCGCCGGCCGCCGCCTCGCCCGCCGCCTCCACCACCTCGAAGGTGGAGCCGGGCAGGTTGGCGGGCGGCGTCCAGTTGTACACGGGCTGTGCATGGGTGCATGGGGGGAGGGTTACTGGTAAACAGTCCCGGTGAGAAACAAAATGCGAACACGACTGCATGGGGGAAGGAGGGGTCCATGCAATAAGGAAGAGAAGAGGAGGTGTAGACAGCCAGGCACGGTACAGCAGGTCTTGGCACAGCAGGGGAGAGGGAAAGGACGACGAAAGCGCGCAGGTGTGAGGCGAGGGGTTGAAGGGCGCGAATAGGTAGCCGTGGCATGGCGAGCGTGTGAGACATGTATGAGGGACGTGTGTGGCACCTTCACTTTTAGAGCAACCACACCGGCGTGCGAGGCCAAGATTTTCGCATTGGCGCGCAGGCCGGCTGCTATCCATCCCCAGCAGCCACCCCCAGCAGGGCCCAATGATCGCTTTGGTTTCTGGAATAAACAACCCCCATTGCACAATACTCCCCAAGACCCGCCCAACAGTTCGGGTATGGTGCACCGGCGGGCGGTGTACGGGCCTGAGCCGCCCCATACCAGCCCGCAGATCCGCCCCCACCCACACCGCCATCACCCACCGAGATGGTGTAGATGTAGGCGGGCGCATCCTCGCCCGACTGCAGCTGGGCACCCGAGGTGGTCACACACCAGTCGTAGATGCGGTCCAGCATGCCGCCCGGCACCTGCACGTGTGTGTATGTGTGTGTGTGGGGGGGTGGGGTTATAATGGTGGGGCTGTGCGTTTGCGTTTGCTGCTGTGTGCGGGTGCGTGCGTGCGTGTGTACTGCGTAGCTTGAGAAGCCCACCCAGCACTTGTATACGGGCAGCGAGCACCGCCGGCGAGGAATGGACCATGTTGTTACTTGGCAACATGTTGTGAATATCGGGTTAGCGCAGACGCTTTGAAGAAGGGTGCCGGCGGTAGCTGTGGATGCTATGTGAGCGGAGCGAGCGGTGTGAAGCCTGCTGGCTCACCGCGCCTGCCTGCCTGTGCCTCCCCCACCCCGCTAGCCAGCCGCCCGCAGCCGTCCGCAGCCGCCCCCATGCATCCACGTGCGCACCTACCTGCGACTCCGCCTCCACCACCAGCTGCGCCTTGTTGTGCAGGCTCTCCCAGCTCTCGTTGGCGCGGATGCGGTCGTAGGAGTCGCCGATGATGGAGATGAGCAGGTTGAGCATCACGATGGTGATCTGGCGGATGATGGATTGATGGATTAGATGGATTGGGGGGGGGTGACCAGCCAGGGGGGGGGGGCGGACGGATGCAAGGTAGCGGCCGGGAGACGAAGAGACGTGCGTGGCGAGACTCACCAGGACCATGAAGATGCTGGTGATGACCTGCGCCACCTGGCTGATGCCCCCCGGCGCCGAGTCTGCAGAAGGTAGGCACCGCAGCAGCAGCAGCAGCCGCACAACATAGCGCGCCGCGTGTGGGGGGAAGCATTCAGGTGAGGGCGCGGGTTACCCAACGCCAGTGTCAAACAAGAGTCAAGTCGCTGGCGCCCCCAGCCCCCGGCAACCCTGGCCCCCTGCCCCCCCCCCCCCCCGGCGCCCCTGCCCCCCTGGCCCTCGGCGCCCCCAGCCCCATGCCCCCCTGCCCCCCTGGCCCACACGCGTACCCAGGGCCAGGAGATAGTCGGTGTCTCCGTACAGCACACAGAACAGACGAATAAACACGTCCTGGGTGGTCACCATGGGGCCCTGCAGACACACACATACATACATGTGTGCGGAACGAGGCGGCCAGGCAAGAGCATGTGGATAGATTGGTACTATGTGTTTGCAGCAGGCTCACACTCAGGACCTTATTCAAAGGACACGCGAGAGGTTAGTGCTGCGGAAGCCATGCCTGCTATGCCTGCCTGCCCGCCTACCTGAATCACCCTTAGCGCGATGACGAAGCCCAGGAACATAAACAACAGGAAAACGAAGAACAGCGCCAGGTCGGTGACAGTGTCCATCACCATCCTGCAGCATTCACCATTCACCACCGGTGGCCGGAGGAGGAGGAGGCGAGTAACAGTCAGCCAAGGTAGCGGCGTGGACCATTATTCAAGAATGCACTCAGCAGCGCGCTCATCAGCGGCAAGCAAGGCGTACGTACGTACGTACGGCCCTGCGCAGCCTCGCTCGCGCGCCAGCATGCATGCAGCGAAGCCGCAGGCTGTCGCACGACGCACGCACAGCAACCTACCTTTCTGCCATGCCCCACCCCACATACATGGTCAGCCACCTCACCGTCCCCCTAGTCCCCCACCCACCGTCCCACCCAGCCACACTAGCCACAACCCCGCACGCCGCCCCGCCCGTGCACGCCCCGCCGCCGCACGCCGCACCGCACGAAGGAGCCCAGGCTGTCGCTGGCCATGGCGAAGTACAGCACGCGGCTGAACAGCACCAGCACCTCCACAGCCGCCAGGCAGCGCAGGATGGTGGGCGTGAAGCCGGGCGCGCACAGGGCGTGCGAGATGACCATGGACAGCACCAGCCCAATGGACGCAAAGTCCAGGAGGTCCCAGAAGTTGGTTACGGCCCGCAGGCCGCACTTGAGCACCTGCGTGGGACGCAACAGGCATACACAGCAGTCGCGATCAAAGTGTTCGTTGGCGAGTGAGTCCGGGTACGTAGGGTTCAAAGTCGGCGGATGCTAGCTGTTGTGGGGCCTGCGAGCGTGGGCGCAGGGGCGTATGGAGGCGAATGGACGAGGTACAGAGCGCACGGCAGACACCAAGACTTCTACGCCAGGCTCCTTTGTGCGTTCGATCCTTCCGCGCTGCTGCCTTCCCCGACCTGCCAAGTCACCCAGCCACCCACCCAGCCACCCACTCCCCCACCTCCTCCGCGCTCTGGGCAGGGACGGCCGGGCTTTGGGTTCTATCGGTTGGTTTGCTTTGGGTTCTGGAATGAAGTACCCCCAAACCAATCCGCTTGGTTTAGTTCGTTTGGGCTGGTAACCACAACCCCACCCACCTGCACCCACCCGCGCGCACCCACCTGGATGACCTCCTTGATCACGTGATCAACGGTAATGACCAGCAGCGCCACCATGACGCCGCCCTGGCCCGCAGACGGCGCCGGCACGTGGCAGTGCCCGCCGCCGCCGCTGCCGCCGCCGCCCGAGCCCAGCAGGCCCGCGGCCCGTTCTTCCACCGGCTCCATCTCCTGCCAGGCCGTGTCATGGCATGGCGGCATGCGGAGAGTGCATGTTATGAGTGCAGCAGTGTAGAGTCGCAGTCGTTCGGGTGGATAGATGTAGTGGATGTATGCAACAGCATGCAGGGCGGCGTGGTGCGTGGTGACCCGCGCACCATAGAACGAAGCCGGGGTGCGTGTATGTGTGGCGGGGCCGCATGCACATGCAGGCAGAGCAGTCGCATCACGCGGCCCCTTATGGAAGCTGGTGGTGAATGGTGCCGATATACCTATACCTGTACCTGTATGCTGACGGCGTATGCGATGAACAGCGCCATGTAGACCAGGTGCAGCAGGAACTGCAGCAAATGGCGAGACATGCAAGTGAAAAACACCATGGTGAACAATTGCTGACTATTCAAGCGGACACACACGACGCATCCTCTGTGCCGGCTAGCTACCTGGTACATGATGAGGAACTTGACGCAGTAGTTGTACTTGAACAGGATGAGGGCGCGCAGCACGGGCGTGCCGAACACGGAGGGGTGCACCCCGGGCGCCAGCAGCAGCACCTGCAGCAGCTCCGTCACCGTGCGCCAGTCCTTGAGCTTGACAGGGAACATCAACCTCCGGCAGCTGCGGGGGGGGGGGCGGGCGGGCGGGCAGTCGTGCGGCGGGTTTGCGAGTGCCGGCAGCAGAGTGCGCGCGCAAAAACATAGTTGGGGCCATGCTGCTTGTAAGCGAGGGACGGGTGGCCGAGGCAGGAGAACACGCACTAGAAAGGCAGCATCGCAGCCCCTCTGCCGCCGAACGAACGAGGGACGACGTGTAATTTGAACGCAGCTTAGCATTGCTCACTTGATGGAGTAGGCGCCGCCGCCGGACAGCTGCTGGCTAGCCGCCGCGGCGGCGGCGCTCTTGGCTAGGTGCTGCTGCTGCTGCCGGGCGGTGGCCGCAGACATGGACTGGCCCCTCAGCCCCGCCTCCACTGCCATCGCCGCCGCCACAGGCTGCACTCGGGCGCCGCCGCCACCGCCGCCGCCGCCCGCTGCAGCCGCTTGCAGCTTCTGCACCGGCTGCCACAGCCGCACCGCCACCACCACCACCGCCGCCGCCAGCGGCGCCAGCAGGTACGGCAGCACCCCCCACGTGACCACCGCCAGCAAGCACGCCAGGAACAGGCTCCCCGGGCCCTGGCACGCAAACCCCGCCAGCGTCCATCCCAGCAGCTGTAGCATCCGCACATCCAGCAGGCGGCGGCTGCCCTCGCCGCCCCCAGCTGCTCCCGCCGCCGCGGCAGCAGCCGCCGCCGCGGCCGCCACCTGCGGCGCCGGCGCGTCGCCGCCGGCCCCGCCGGCGCCGCCAGCCCGCACGCCGCCGGGCCTCATGAACAGCTGGATCCAACTGTGCGCGTGTGTGGTGCGGATGGCGAAGTGCACCATGGCCGCGCCCGTGGCGCCCAGCTGCTCGTCATCGCCCACGGTGCAGGCGGCGGCGGTGGCAAAGCCGCGGCTGAGCTCGTAGGGCACGCCCTTGTCCTCCAGCCGCACGTTCTCTGTGAGTATGTGATACGGGGGGCAGGCAAGCAGGCGGTGCAGGCAGCAGGCGGTGCATACGCACACGCAGGTGCGATAAAAGCGGTTGCACATACCGCGGTCAGACCCCAGACTACTCGCGTCCATCCAATATCCGGGAGGCTAGACAAGATGCAGCCCGTACGCACAAGCTGCCCGCACTCATCAGGCCTTCTGGCTACAAACACACTCCAGCAGCCCACCTTGAGCCCGCCCAGCACCACGCACCCACACACCCACACGCCCACTACCCAGCACCACCAGCACCCAGCACCCCCCCCCTTATGCATTGGGTTTGGTTTAGTTTGGGCTGGTAACCACAACCCCCCCCCTCACACCCACCCAGACCCAACCCACCCACCCACCCAGCACCACTCATCCTGACCCACCCTGACTCCCTGATCCACCACCACCACCCAGCACCCACCACCACGCACCCACCACCACGCACCCACCCACCCAGGCTCATCATGCGCAGGAACTGCTCCGCCATGTTGGGGAAGTGCGCCGCCAGGTCCAGCAGCACCTGGGGCGTGATGGCGGTCCAGGCGCCCACGGCCTTGAGGATGCACAGCGCGTCGAACACCAGCGCCTGGTTGGCGGAGTACACCGCCAGGTGGTAGGTGGTCACCGCCACCTGGTGAAGCTGGGGGTGGGGTGGGTGGGTGGGGTGGGTGGGGTGGGTGGGCGTGTGGTTGGGTGAGCGTGTGTGGGGGGTGGGGCCGCAGGGGAGGGGGATGGAGCAGTGGAGGCGGTATACGTAGGGGGAGCGGGCCAGGGGGAGCAGGGGAGGGGTTGGGGTGGGGACTGTAGGCAGGGCAAGGAATGGATGGAAGGAGAGGTCGGGTTGGCGATGAGGCTTGGAGAGGGATGGGAGGCAAGCAAGCGGCGGAGGCAACCGAGGCAGGTAGGGGAGGGGAGAGGGAGAAGCCATGGCTCAAGAAATGCGGTAGCACCGCTGTGGGCGGCTAGTACATGCGTGCGCATGGCTGGCAAGCAATATGACAGCCGCACAAGCGGGATAGCCGCCAGCCTTTTACACTACCGTAGTGCTGCACCGCGCACCGACCCGCACGCCCGCCCACCCGCTGCCCACCAGTCCCCAGCAGCCATCCCCGGCAACTCCCGCCCGCCCCCTACCTTGCTGAACAGCGCCGCGCCCTCGGGCAGTGACTGGTCGCTGTCAAGGCCGCTGTCGTCATCAATATCATCCAGGTCATCGTCACCATCGCCGTCATGACCATGATCATGGTCGTGGTGTACGTGGTGTAACCCCACGCCGCCGTCCTCGTCCGTGTACTCGGCCCGGGGCAGGTGCTGCGTGCCGTCCTGCGTGCATGCGCAACAGTGGCAGGTGGAGCATGAGGGGGCATGTGAGCGCATATGGCATGGTAATGTGCGTATGCGAGGCGAGGAAGCGCCGAAGCGGAATGGCACATACACAGCCATCGACTGATTGGTGTACCATCAGTGTACCACGTACTGATGAGAACGGCAGGTAGGCACGGGCATCTATCCACGCATGGATGCAGACACGCTAGACACGCATGCAAGGCAGGTTGCAGGCACGCACGCACGCACGCACCTCTCGCGCCCGCTGCTTGGCCAGCTTGGCATTGATCTTGGCCTGTCGCCGCTCCTGCCGCTCCCGTCCGCGTCGTTCGAGCTCTTGGGACTAACACAGGTGGGTTGGGAAGCGGAAACACATGTGTGTCGGGACAGCCGGTCGCGTCTACCCACCCACTTCACTGACCGCCACCTTTGACCCTGCTAACCGGTCAGTGCCGCCACCCCACCGCCCCGCCACCACGCTAACTCTTCCCCGCCCCAACGCCGCGCCCTGTCTCGCCCCGCCACCTCGCCCTGCCCCACCGCCCTGCCCCACCGCCCCAGCTCCCCACCGCCCCAGCTCCTCGCCGCCCCGCCATCACCACCACCAACCGCCAGCCTAGCCAGCCCGCCGCCATGCCCCGCCACGCCCCCACGTACGGCAACACTGGCATTCCGCGGCGCACCTTGGCGTGCACGATCTGCTCCTGGGCCTCCAGGATGATGTGCTGTATGTTTCGGGCCGCAGTTGGGGCGGCAGCAGCACGGAATGCGGCAACGGCAGCGGGTGCGTTACTAGGGGGCAGGCAGCGGCAGCAGCAGCAGGCCGTGCCTAAACGCTTGCGGTGCCACCGGCGGCAAGGGCAACATCACCCGCGTCAGGCCAGATCTTTTAGCTGTCTTTGCCTCGCTCCATCCTCGCTTTCCCCGGACCATGCGGCCTCAAGACCACGCTCACCATGAGCGCCAGGATGAATGGCTTACACACCACCACTCGGCGGTGCGTCTTGCGGATGAGGCCCCACACCATGTCCAGTTTGGCGCCCTTGAGCGACCACGTCTCGTCGTGAGACGTCTGCGGGCAGCAGGGAGGAGGTGGAGTGGAGCACGTAACAAACACCATGTGTCACGCAGTGACACGAACGGAGTCCAGCCGCCGTACCAGCGCCGGTCAAACTTCGTATCGTGCTTGTCCAATGCAGCGGCATATCCCGCAACCGTAGCCGCGTTAATCAGGGTCCCACTACAGTACCACCCCACCGTCACCAAATAGCGTTTCTTTCATCTGGAGACTCGTGTCACTCTGTGCGCCCCCCCCCCACACACACACGCTGCCTCTCCTCCGGTATGCCTTCCTCCCCTGCGCCGCTACCCTCCCCAGTGCCCAGTCACCACCCGCCCCCAAACCATTCCCCAGCAGCCCTGCCCCGCCCCGCCCCGCCCCGCCCCGCCCCGCCCCGCCCCGCCCCGCCCCGCCCCGCCCCGCCCCGCCCCGCCCCGCCCCGCCCCGCCCCGCCCCACCCGAGCCCCGCCCCGCCCCGCCCCGCCCCGCCCCGCCCCGCCCAGCCCCGCCCCGCCCCGCCCCGCCCCGCCCCGCCCCGCCCCGCCCCGCCCCGCCCCGCCCCGCCCCGCCCCGCCCCGCCCCGCCCCACCCCGCCCCGCCCCGCCCCGCCCCGCCCCGCCCCGCCCCGCCCCCGCCCCGCCCCGCCCCCGCCCTCACCGCCGACACCAGCAGCACCACGCGGTGCGCCGTGAGCACCGCCCGCGCCAGGCTGCTCTTGAGGTCCAACCAGTCGGCCGCCTGGGGCGGGCGGCGCGGCTGTAGCGGGTGGAAGGCGCTGTAGCCCATCCAGCCGCTGGCCAGCGCCGTCATGGCGTCCGTGTCGCTCAGGCCGCCCACCTGCGGGTGCGGGTGCGCATGCGGGTGCGGGTGTGGGCGGGCGCCGGGAACGAACAACGGCCACTCAGTGCATTGTTAGCAACAGGGACAGCCAGGTGTTGTGTAAACAGCAGAGGGAAGAAGGGAGAAGGCTGGAGGGAGCGCGTGCTGCTGCCCGTGGGCAGGTGACACGGGGGTCACATACTCATGTTTAGTCTGTGCCGCCAATCAATCAACCGTGGGCAGTATCCCCCATCCGGGGGGGGCCCACCGGCACACGCCGGCCAGTCCCAGCCGCCCCTGCCTGCCTGCCTGCCTGCCCCCCCCCCCCCATCTTCCGACGCACCTGCCCATCATCCAGGTCATCCGGCTCCAGCAGCTTCTCCACCAACTCCACGTGCCCGCACATGCAGGCGGCCTGCAGGGGGGGGGCAGCAGGTGGGCGGGTGGGTACACACCACATAACCCGTGGACACCCACAGGGGGCCCCCACACATACGCAAATGCAATAGCGTCCCAATCCATCCCCTCCCGAATCTCCTACCCACCTCTAGATAGCTCCTACCCAACCTCCTTTCACGCACCCCGCGCCCCACCCCGCCCAGCCCCGCCTCTACCCACCCACCCACCCAACCACCCACCCAACCACCCGCCCGCCTCTACCTGCAGCAGCCAGCTGGTGACGGGCAGCTCGGGCCGGTGCTCCCGCGCCGCCGCCGCCAGCTCCGCCGCCAGCTCCGCCAGGATGAGCGGCGACTCGGTCTCCACGTGGTCGTCGCGGTTGTCCTCCACCAGCCGCAGCACGTCGTCCATGCCCGGCGTCCGCGAATCCGGATCCAGCGGCGACAGGCTGCCCTTGACCAGCCCCTCGTCCAGCAGCGCGGGCTGGAAGGCGGCAAATGTGAAGGCCAGCTCCCACAGCAGGCCCTCGGGGCAGGCCGCCAGCTCGTCCGCCAGCTCCGGCTCCTGCAGCAGCTGCGAGGCGTGCACGACCTCGTAGCTGAACTTCTTGAGCAGCTGCCGCTTGCGGTACACGCCGCCGCCGGCCTTGGAGCCGCCGGTCAGCAGCTCGGGCCAGGGCGACAGCGCGGCGGCGTTGGCGCGCCGCCGCTCGCCCAGCAGCGCGCTGCCCTCCACAGCCCCGCCGGCGCCTGCTGGTGCCTGGCTGCTGCTGGCAACACCACGGCCGCCTCCGCGTGCGGCGGAGGTGCGGGGCGGTGACGAACCGGCGGAGGGTACTGGTGGTGGCGCCAGCGCCGTCATGGGCAGCACGGGCGCGCCCACGTCCAGGGTGCAGTTGGCCAGACTGGGCTTGGCCTCCTCCGGCGGCGGCTCGTACAAGTGCCAGCTGTACGGACGGAGGAATGGACGGGCGGGCGGGCGGACGGAGGTTAGGAATACAGGTCGGGGACAGCAGTTGGCACGGATGTTTGGTAACCAAAAAGGTGTTCCCTCTATAGGCTTTCCCCGCCTCCCTCCTCCCTCCTCTCACAACCTCACCAGAACCGAGCGCCTCTCCAATCGCCATCCGCACCAGCAGCCCCCACTGTCACCGCACTGCCTCACTAAGCCACCGCCCCACTGCCTCGGCCCACTGCCTCGGCCCCCCCTTCCATCACCTCACAACCACAACCTGCCTCGCTCACCAGCGCACGAAGCACACCTCCAGGTTGGCGACCAGCACCGCCCGCCGCACGTGGGCGCGCAGCGCGGCCAGGGCCGGCCAGTCGGGCGCCCAGGGCGGCTCTGCTTCCTCGCAGTGCAGCCAGAAGTAGGAGTAGCTGTTCAGGTCGTCCAGCGTGCACTGCAGGGCGCGTGGCGTGGCGTGGCGTGGCGTGGCGTGACAGTAAGGCGGGCGGGCGGGTAGGGGCAGAGGTACGCACGCGGTAGGATACGGTAGCTAGGAGAGGGGTCCTTCGAGGGGGAGAGAGGGTGGCACGTGCTCCACCCCCCCAGCCCGCGTCCAGCGCACCTTGTACGGAATCTGCACAATCTGCACCGGCTGCGCGGCTATGAAGGTCTGGGAGCGCGCGCTGCGGCACGAGACCGGCCGCGGGCGGGGCGCGCCGGGGGGCTTCTGGCTCCCGCCGCCGGAGCTATGGCTATGTCGCTTGGGAGGGCCCCGGAACGTGACACGGTCGTCCAGGGCGGGCTCCACCATCGCCACGCCCTCTCCCAACCCCCCGGACGGGCTGCGGACGGGCAGCTGGAACGCCGTCACATGCTGCCCCCGCCTCCCTGCACTCTGCAGCGCAGACCTGTGACATGCATAAAGCAGGGCGCCGTGAGCCAGGGCAACCGGTGGGGTTTTCCTTAAAGGGGATGCAAGGCATGTGGCCATCCGGAATTCCCAACCCAAGTTCGCACCTCGCGACTTCGAACCGAGGAGCCGGTGCAGCTGATTCATTGAACGAGGTGGTATGGAGCTGTTCTCTCTGGGAATCAAGGGCAGCGCCATCGTCAACTGGTGCGTCCGCCGCGTCGTCCCCGCGAACTTGCAGTCGCGCCTCCGTTCTCGGCGTCGGCTGCGCGGATTCAGCATTCATGCTTTGACATCTATTTTTCGCGCGGTATGGAAGCAACAGATTCGGCCATGTTACGCAGACGACACAGTACAGCGCATGCCGATGGTATCTTAGCCTCGCTGTGCCCCGCAATGGCTATCGTGGCAAGTCAACTTATAGGTAACAATATGCTTCGTAATGACACATAAATTATTCCAGGGCGAAAGCAGCAACTGCCGAAGGACGACTCTTCGCACCCCATGCCGCGCGTGTCTCCAGTCGCCACATCAGCGGGGACTCCAAAAGCTGAAATCGACGCCCACTGGTCATCGCCCGCTCATTCGACACACCACCGCCTTGATCAGCTTCATTCCAGGCCTGCCCACCCGTCTAACCGAGTCGGGGAGGCAGCAGGCGGGCAGGCCGCGGCCGGCGGTGCACCCGCTAACGGTTTTCCTGCATTCTCCCCGGCAGTACCACCCCGTGCAGGCTCCACCGGCACTCCGCCCATCCGCCGGTCCAAGCCCCGCCCACGCCAGGCTAGCCATACGCCCGTCAGTCCGCCCGCCCACCGGGCACGGCGCTGACCGCCAGGCGCGCCTGCTGCGCCGCGGCCGCCTGCGCACGCGCCTCCAGCCCGCGCATGGCCTTCTGCACCCTCAGATCCTGTGTGAGCGAGCACGTGGTGACGGTTGACAGACCGAGAGACATTCAATCAAGTACCCAAGCCCGGAGATTAAGGAAACCCGGTGCAGCAGGAGAGAGAAATGTGCTGGTACTCCCATTACTCGTCACCCTGTCGTCGCCCTGTCACGTGTCCCCATGGGATGAGTGGTCCAGGCCGACCCGGACCCGGACCCGGACCCGCACCCGGGCCCGGACCCGGACCCGGCCGGTCCCATGATGCAGTCGCCTATGTGACGTGTGCGCAGCTAATCAAGCGCCCACCACCTCACCTTGACCGCCTTGGTGAGCTGCGACCTCCGGGCATTGTAGTCGTCCAGCCACTCCACCGCCGCGCCCACGCTCAACCGCGACAGATGCCGCCCCCCTCGCCCGCCCCCGCCTCCCCGGCTGCGCAGCTCCCGCTCGCCCGCCTCAAACACCGCCAGCCAGTCGCCGCCGCCGCCGGGGCCACGCGTGTCCCGCGCCACCCAGAACGTGAAGCAGTTAGACACCACGCCGCGGTCTGGGTTGGGGATGCCGGACGCGGCATGCAGGGTGCGATCACACGGGGGGAGGGACACTCGATATGACGTGCATCGATGCACATCAGTAGTGCAGTAGCACACGATACAAGCATTAGCGCAGCGCACCCAACAAGCTCACCGAAGCGGTTGCAGTAGCCGCCGCCCTCGTGCTTGAGGTAGTTGTAGCGGCCGCGGTTGATGAGTTCGTTGGCGGTTAGGTTGGCCAGGATGCACAGGATCTGGCGAAGCACCAGGAAGCTGCCCGGCACCAGGCACATGGACTGCGGCCGGGAGGATCAATGAATGACGTAATGTCGTAAAGCCGTCCGAAACGGTGTGGTTGCGGTTAAGCAGTAGAAAAAAGGGAGGGCACGGGCGGCACGTGCAAGCCAATGATGTGCCAATTTTACCGCATTGCAGCCAGCCTGCCTCTCTTCCCCCCCTCCCGAATGGCGTACCATTCACGCCCACCCACCCTCTCGACCGGTCATCGTCCCCTCACCTGCAGCAGCGCCAGCAGCAGCAGCCCCCGCTCCGGCCCGCTGGCTGCCCACACCACGGCGCGCCACACCGCCACCGCGCCCATGTCGGGCGCGGAGGTGGCGGCCGCTGCGCCGCTCACGGCCAGGTGCCGCTGCAGCATGTAGGATAGCGCCACACGCACCACCAGCACCTGCACCGTCCACTGCGAGCGGTAGGGAGCGACCGGCGCGACCACACGGTGTGCGCGCGCGCAGGAGCGAGAAGGTTAGGGCAACGGCATGGGCGGGGAAACACAGGTGCATGCGCAGCGGCTGGGGTCCTCATCGCTAGTACTCTCAGTCTGTAGGGTTGAGGGTTGAGGGTTTCAGGCCAACTGCGCCCGCCCCGCCCTACCATGATGAACAGCCAGGCAGAAAAGTAACGTTCGTTGTTCTCGCCCACACAGTTGGCGATGGCAGGGCAGTGGTGGTCTACGGGGAACGCACAACACAACCAACGGGAAAGCGAATGGTGCCGTGTAATGCAAAGATTTGTGAGGCATTGGACAGCAACAGGCATGAGCCAACGCCACGTGCACCTTCAAACCTCCCAAGCCCGCGCACCGAATCGCCGCACGCAGCGGTTGCAGAACTGGCAGTGCTTGGACCGCAGCGGCCGCGTCACGTTGCACGTGCTGCACTCCACCTCCAGCGCCGCCCGGCCGCCGGCCGCGCCGCCCTCCTCCTCATCCGCGCCGCTGGACCCCAACAGCTCCGTCAGCATGGCCCCCGCCGCCGCACCCGGCCCCAGCCCAGCCCCTGCCGCAGCAGCGCCGTCCGCTTTCCCCTCGCCTGACGCGCCGGCCGCAGCCTCCTTGCCCTTGTCCCCTCGCTGCCGCAGCCGTGACCCCGAGGACGCCAGGTCCCCTCCCGACCCGTCCAACCCTTCGCTGCTGCCACTGCCGCTTCCGCTTCCGCTGCCGCTCTTGAGCGCGCCAGCCTTGCCGCCGCTGAGCAGAGCCTGCTGCTCCTCCTCGGCCGCCTGCGCCGACTCCACCGCCTGCAGCTGCTGCGCCGCGGGCCGCGCGGGCACGTACCCCGGGTCCGAGGTGGCGGCGAAGAAGTGGAGCACGGGCATTGCCAGAAAGCCCAGCAGGAGCGTGAGGCACGTCAGCGACGTCACGCCGTGCCCTGCGGCAGTGGGAAAGGATAGTGATATAACAGCAAATGATGACATGATCAGGGCGAGGGAGTGAGCAGCAGGAAGGCGGCCGGCTGCGCGGCGGCGGGTCAACCATAACCATCCGTCCATCCATCCCTGGGTTGACACACGGACGCGCGCGCACCCACGGCTGCCGGCGCCGCCCGCCCCCCCGGCGGACAAGGCTCACAGTGGGGCAGCACGCGCGTGCAGAACACGATGGGGTACACCACCTCGCACGTGGCGATGAGCGAGAAGAAGCTGCGGGACTGCGCCATGGCCCTGCATGCATTCATGCATGCATGCATGTGTCGGCGGGGAGCATGTAAGCAGAAAGAAGTAGGGGGTATTACTACAACGGCCGGACTCGCGCGTTGAGTACGCAAGACTGCAGGGTGGAACCCAGGCATGGCTACGAGAACGAGCACAAAGAAACATTGACCGGGAAAGCGGCCATGGCAGTAGCAGCAGCAGCCGCGCGCTGGTGCGCTCACCTGGAGGGCAAGCCCGCCAGGTGTCGGCTGTAGCAGTACATGCCCAGGAACATGGACACCAGCAGCAGCGTGGACAGGAACCAGAAGGACAGGTGCGGCGTGGTGGTCACGGCCAGAGAGGCCAGCACGAAGAAGGGCGGGAAGAACATACCGTCGCAGTAGCTGCGGTAGGCCCTGTGCGTGGGGGGACAGGGGCAGGGAGGAGAGGAGTGAGATAGACGGGGTGTCGCCAGGAACGGTAAGCAGCAACGCTGCGCGCCACGACTCTCCTCATGACTCTTGGCCCTGTTGTCGACAGCTCTCCCTCCAGTCCGGACGGTGCCAGCCCCAGGGAAGATGCCGGGCCGTGCACACGAGCCACCCAGGACAACACCCACACGCAAAGAGGAACTCCTGAGGGTGCGCTTCTCCTTGGCCCCCACTGCCGGACTCTCACTTGACATACAGGCTGCCGCAGCTCTCCACCACCTCGTCCGGCCGCCAGCTCCAGTTGGGCTCCACCGGCTCGTAGTAGTCGCGCGGCCGCATCTGCGGGCGAGCACACACGCACACACACACACATGCACACACACACACACACACACACACACACACACACACACACACACACACACAGAGAGAGAGAGAGAGGCAGGTCGGTACAGGCTAAGTATATGAGGTAACGCCCGAACGCGTGCGCGACCGCTCAAGCATCTGCATACACGGTCTGCGTTTGTCCCCTTCCTCGTGTTTCCTTACCCCCCGGCCCCCCCCCCACACACACACACCGTGGAGGGCTCACCAAACCCTGAAGCCCTAATCCTGCCGGCCATGTCCACTTGCGCCCACGGCAGCAGGCTGGCAGGCACTACAAAACCCCAGCCCCCCCTTTCCCGGGCCGCAGCTCCACGCAACCTGCCTCCCGTCTGGTCGCCGCACGCGCCACCCCAATCCCCATGTGCTGCAGCCGCTGCAGCAGCAACACACCTTCTTTGGATCCCTAACTTGCACGGCCCCGACACCGTAGCCCGGCGCGTAGCTTTGCTGTCCGTGGGTGTGCTGGACCCCGAGCGAGTGGCCGTGCGCATGGCCGTGTCCATGCCCGTGCCCGTGCCCGTGGTCGTGCGAGCAGCAGGGCTGCCCCGGGCCGTGGCTGTGGCCGTGGCCCGCGTGCGGCGTGTCATTGTCGTCCAACGACATGGTGCTGGTCGGCAGGTGGCCAGGCGGCGCGGCGGCAGCAGCGCCGGCCGCAGCTGCGGCGGCAGCGGTCTGCATGGCGCCCCAGCCGCTGGGCGCCTGCGCCTGCGCCGTCTTCGCCGCCAGCGCTGCCTGCTCCGCCTGCCACTGTGCGAACGACAGCAGCGGCTTCGCCTCCGCCTCCTCCGCCGGCTCCGCCGCCGCTGGAATGCTCGCAGCGGCGGCGGCGCCATCAGCTGCTACGCCTGGTGCTGCTCCTATGGTGGTGGCTGCTGCGGAGCCCGAGGTGGCTGCCACGGACAGCGGCCAGGAGCCGTTGCCGTGGGAGGCTGCGAGCTGGCGCTGCACGTCCGGCGGCAGCTGGTGGAAGGGCACCTCCTTCTCGGAGTGGCTGAAGCTGAAGCCGCCCGTGTACTCGCCGGTGCCGCTGCCGGTGCCGCCCGCGCCGCCATGGTAGAACGGCGCGGCCTGGTTGGGCGCGCGCATGCCCTCCGCCGCGCCCCCGAAGCCGCCGCTGGCGTCTGGCGTTTGCTGCTGCTGCTGCTGCTGGTGGTGCAGCTGCTGCTGGAACTGAAACATGTAGTCGGCATGGGACGGCTGGTGCTGCTGGTGTTGATAGCCCTGCTGCGCGCCGTAGCCGAAGCCGCCCGCACCCGCAGCCGCACCCGCGCCTGCGCCCGAGCCGCCCAGACCTCCTCCCGCCTGCATGCGCTGAAGCTGCGCCATGCGGGCCTGCATGCGCGCAAACGCGGCGCCCGCGTTGGCGAGCTGACCCACGCCGCCGCCGGCCCCAGCAACGCTGCCGCTGGTGCTAGCGCCGCTCATGCTGGCGTCGCCCGCCTGTTGCGTGTACGACTCCAGCTGCGCCAGGGCCTGCGGTTGACGAACAAGCTAGCGGTAAGAAAATGTTGCTCACAGTTTTATCTGGCAACACTCGCAGCGGAGGCGTGTCCCGGTACTTGGGCGCGGTTCCATCTCGCTGCTGGACTACTCACTCAACTAAGCAGCAAAAGCCTCAGAACCCTTATCTCCAGCTGTCCGAGCCCAACCCACGCCCCCCCGACACACACACACACACACACATACGCACAGTGTCGACCCTTTCCCTTGTGCTTTTCTAACACACACACACACACACACCACCACCACCACCACCACCACCATTACCTTGCGCTGCTCCGTCAGGTCCAGCCCGCCGAACAGCGTCCCCGCCTCCGCCCGCAGCCGCTCCGGGTCGGCCGCCAGCGCCGCCAGCGCGCGCAGCCGCTCTGGCTGCAACAGCCCCGCCAGGCCCGGCTGTTGCTCCAGCAGGCGCCGCAGCACCGGGTCGCTCTCCCGAGCGGAGGCCAGCATGCCGGGGTTCTCCTGGGGGCAGTCAAAGCACGTGCGTAGGGGGCGGGATTAGAGAAGGTTGGCGGGAAGCAGCTCTAAACTGTGGCCGGACGGCAGCGACCACCAGGAAGCAACTGGCGGGGAGGCGAAGCGGTGGTGGCGAAGCGGTGGTGGCGAAGAGGGGTGGCGAAGCGGACCCACTGTCTTACGATGAGGCGTTGTAGGCTCGGCGACTCCGCCAGGCGCCCAAACTGCTCAATAAGCATCGCTTGTGCGCCATTTGAGCTGGTCGCCTGCAAGCGGAGGAGCGCGGGAATCCGCGTTGACCTCGAGGATCACTGTCCCGGCACGCAGAAGTCGCCCTGAGCCCCCGTCATGGGTCAAACTGGTTTGTGGTTTGCAAGCGCCTCGACAAACCTGCTGTGTGGGCTTCGCAGAGCTCCCCTTTCTCGGCGGCAGTGCCGGCATGCCAGACATTTTGCGAAGAGTTTGTACACGCGAGCCCGGAATATGGCAACAATACTTTAGGTATTATGGCAAGTTATCTACAACATCTTGAGCGCAGCGGGGGCCACCCAGCTAGGCAACGGTTTCGGTGCAGCTTTCGCTGCTCGGTTGGTGATAAGTGCTGCTATGTCTATGCACAGCGTATAGTCGGGGCAAGACGAAGCACGATATGCTAAAAACGACGAGCGAAAAAGAACAGCGACAGATGAGTGCCACCGCGCTGATTGGGGCGTCGTTGGGTTTTCTTGGGGGCTCTGGGACCATTTTCTCCCATTGGGATATAGTAATTAAATCACGAGTACACAACGGGTCACACACATGCGTGCGCTCCTGCAGAAACATCTCCTGTCGCCGCAGTTCTCTGGCGCACACACGCCGGCTAAGCCCAGACAAAATCTCGCACACAGGCTTGTCAGTGATACCAGCCGTCTGCAAGGCTGCATACCGCAAGGGCTTGGCAGTGTGCGTGTGAGCAGGCTGCTGTGCAGTATGGCCTCTGCGGGACCATCTTACACCTTCAGTAGAAGCATGGACACGTACGCGAGCCTGGAGGTGCGATGCCGCGGGAGGGGGGCTATAGGGGGCGTGCGTCACCGCGGGTAAGTCAGGGGCACCGCACCATGGAATCGCGCCGCTGGCATCCGCACCTGCGCCGCCGGGGCAGCAGAGGGGCTTGGGCATCCCGCATGCACGGGGACCGCCACACCCAAACTCCCCAAGCGTGGTCTGCCTGGTCTGTCCCCACATGCCCCATCCCCAGGGTCAGAAGCGCGAGAGCCCCGCCGCCGAGCGTAACAAGGGATACATCCTGGACGTGCTGGTGGGTCCGAGAGACTGGGTTGGGTGGTCGGCGTGCCGCTCGGTGCCCCGTGCCGCAGCTTCGTGGCTGCAACGCCAGGTTCGAATCGTAGTCGCAGGGTTTGCCAAACGCCCTTTTATAGCCGCTTTGTTGGTCGCGCCCTATGTAGCGGGAGTACCTGGGCTCGGAGGCCGCCACGGCAGCAGCTGTGGCCGCGGCTGCCGCCGCCGGGCGGCCGCGGCCAGTCATACTGGAGGTGAGGGGCAGGGGCGGCGCGGCGGCTCGCTGCGTGTGCCTCGTAGGTCTTGCAACGCAAGCGCGATGGGGCTAGGACTTCCCCCCCTTGCCGCACGGGCCTGCTGTGTAGCTGGCCTGTGTCCGCGAGCCCCAGTTCCGGGCACCGCTTGCCGCCCGGCACGGCCGTCGCACCCCCCCCCCCATGTATGCCCCACCTCCTCCCATGCCCCCACCTGCTGTTACGCGGGGCGTGATGGTTGTCGTGTCTTCAGGTGGCCAGCGGCTCCGGCCAGCACTGCGCGCACCTGGCGGCCGGCCTGCCCGCCTACGACCTGCAGCCCAGCGACCTCACGCCCGAGCTGTTCGGCAGCATTGCCGCCTACGCCGCCACCACCTCGCCCGCCGCTCCCTCCACACCCGCATCCGCATCTACATCCGCCGCCGCCGCGACGTCCGGCGCGGCTACAGCCGCGGGCGGCGACGGCAGTAGCGGCAGCAACAGCAGCAGCAACGGCGCGGCTGCCGCCGGCCTGCCCAACGTGCTGCTGCCGCCGCTGGTGCTGGACGCCTCGTCGCCCGACTGGCCGGCTGTAGCAGCGGCGGGCGTGTCGCGCGGCAGTGGCGGCAGCAGCAGCAGCAGTAGCGGCGAGGGACATGGCCTGGACGCGGCGGCGGTGCTGGTTATTAATATGTGCCACATCTCACCCCTTGCCGCTACACGGGGGCTGCTCAAGGGCGCGGGTGAGGCTAGAGGCGTGGGCTAGTGGCGGGAGAACACAAATGAGCGTACAGTCCTGCCTTGACTCCTGGTACTACTGCTTGGATGACTGTTTGCTTTCCGACTGCCGCATCCCTCATTTGCTTGTGCTGGTGCACCGCTGTGCGCTGCGCTGCGCACCCTTCACCGCCCACCAGGCACGGCGCTGCGCCCCGGCGGCGGGCTGCTGTTTGTGTACGGCCCCTTCACGGTGCAGCGCGGGCGGCACACCACCGACAGCAACGCGGCGTTCCACGCCAGCCTGCAGGTGCTTGCGTGCGTGCGTGCGTGTCGAGGGGTGTGCGCGCCTAGTGTCCTGCAGTAGCGGGCTGCCATGGGCATGCAACAGTGTCTAGCTGTTGCTGTGCAGTGGCAACAGCAGGTGCCCTACAGTATCGCATACATGCTTGTGCTGCTGCTCTCATGCCTTTATCCGCAGGCGCGCGACCCGTCCTGGGGCTACCGTGACGTGGAGGACATGAAGGACTGGGCGGCGGAGGCAGGGCTGGTGAGAGCGTGTGCCGGCGCCGGTGGGGCGGCAGGGGCGGGGAAGCCAGGGGCCCGACCTGCGCGGGGGAGGGGCAACATCGCCAGCTGCGCCCAGGGGTTGGAATCCAGGGGTAGTGGTGTTCATCTCGCGTGTGTTTGTCGCCACTGTGACAAGCGGTGCTGCCGTACTGATCCAATACCTGCCATGTGCCATCATGCGCTCGCACATTGCAGGAGACGGTGGAGGTGCGGGGCATGCCCGCCAACAACTTCATGCTGGTGTTCAGGAGGCCGGAGGAGCAATGCGACAAAACAAGGAACAAGTAGCTCTGTGTCATTTCGGGTGTTCATTGGCTTTACATTCTAGGCCAAGGGTGAAGATCAGGGGTTGAGGAGTCGGAAGGCGACAGGGGAACCCCTGGAAGGCGATGTGGGAGGAGGTAGAAGGAAAGCGCAGACAGCCAGGGGTCAGGGAAACGGGGGCCGTAAGGCTAGCAGGAAAGCAGGCAGAGGCATGGAGTTAGGGAAAGGAATACAACAATGTGATGGAATGAGTACCAACGGAAAAGGAGAGGAGAAAGAGGCAGCAGTGAGGTTAGCGAAGCTGAGCAATATGGGAAGTGCGAGGGGGAAAGGCGAGGCAGGTAACGCAAAACACAAAGCAACGGCCACTGCACGACGTGGAGATGCGTTCAGCTGACGGCTGACTTTGGATACAGTTGCTGAGCCGGCCAAAACTCGGCGAGGTCGCTGTGGCACGCGTGCGATGCTACCAGCCACAGCGAAAGCGCTATTAGTGCTTGGTGCCTCGGTGACAATGGCAGTGGCGTTAGATAGACTGTGCTTGAGACAAGCGGTTTGATTCATTTATGATATATAGCAAAGGAGCCTGGTGGCAGTTGTCGGCAGGTGGGTCTGCTGGAAGGCCGCTAATTGAAGCGCTTTTAATGTAGGATCAGCAAATTTACCAGGCCCTGCAACGTCTTCCATGCGTGAGGCCGCGCGCGGGGCCCAGGTTGGGCCCCCAAAAGGTTTCTGGGCCCCGCAACGTCCATGCATGCTTCGCGCCCCACATATCAGCCCGCATAATTTTATCATGCTGTTTATCATATACTCTCCTCACAATAGCTTCCGAAGTCAAAAGACCAACGCACCTAGCAATCGAATAGAGCTTCCGTGCTTTCACCCGCGTCCCGGCCCACTACATTTCCCGAAACCCTCATACAAAAAGAATGGCCCCTGCCGTGGTCTGCGACGGAGACGTGTGCCGCAAGGTGAGCTTTGCCGGTCTGCGCTTTCCTTCTGTTGCCTCGCTGGGGGCATGCCATGCCCCTGGGCCATGCCACGCGAGCTGCCGGGCCAGACCCAATGCAGATGGCGTCCGCGCTTTGCCCTCCGTCGCTGATTTGTTGCGCGCAATGTCAACCTTTCCTCAGGTTGGTGCTGAGGAGGCCGCCGGTGCCGCCTCATCTGCGCCTGCTGCCGCGGAAGGGCCCAAAGTCTTCCAGCTGCTTGGCGACTGTCTGCTTGGGCCCGCGGGTGCTCAGGTGTCCGTGTCCAGCATCACCGGTGAGTGGGTGGAAATGCATCTGTGGCTTGGGGCGTGCTTGGTTCGCAGGGCACTCACGCCGGTAGTGGTTTGAGCCGCAATTGAGACAGCCGCATTCCGCCACAACACCCCCGCCCGTGCTCCAGGCCCCGGCAAGGTGATCGCGCTTTACTTCTCCGCGCACTGGTGCCCACCCTGCCGGCACTTCACGCCCCAGCTGGCATCAATTTACACCAACTTCAAGAAGCACCACGTTCGCAAGGACGACTGGGAGGTGGTGTTTGTGAGCAGCGACCGTGACGTGGAGTCCTTCAAGGAGTACTTTGGCGAGATGCCCTGGGCGGCCCTGCCCTATGACAAGCGCGAGGCGAAGGCGCAGCTGTCCAAGCTGTACAAGGTGCGTGCGAGGCCGTTGCTTGGCTGGCGCATTCAGAAAGCTGGATGGCAGGAACGCGGGGCGCGGCGGCCCAAGACATTCAGATCATTTCAGATTGTGTGTCCATACCATGCTTCCAGACGCACCCCACTTTCCGCACACACCAACCAGCTAACATGCGCTTGCGGCTTGCCGCCACCCCGCCGTGATGCATCCCCTCTGTGCGCGCTCCTGAAGGTCCGCGGCATCCCCACTCTGGTGATTCTAGATGGCGAGACCGGCGAGGTGATCACCACCAGCGGGCGTGACGCCGTCAGCAGCGACGACAAGTGTGAGAACTTCCCCTGGCGGCCGCGCACGCTCGAGCAGATTATGGAGGGTGCGGTGCTGGTGGAGCCCGAGACCGGCGCCGAGGTGCCGGCGCTGGAGCGGCTGCGCGGCAAGGTGTCGCTGCTGTACTTCTCCGCGTCCTGGTGCCCACCCTGCCGGCGCTTCACGCCCAAGCTAGTGGAGGCAATGGAGAAGCTTCGTGCCGCGGGCAAGGCCGTGGAGGCGGTGTTTGTGAGCGGCGACCGCGACGAGGCGTCCATGAAGGAGTACCACAGCCACATGACGTGGCCTGCGCTGCCGTTCTCGGACAAGAAGCGCAACAATGAGCTGAACTCGTGAGTATTGTATTTGTGGAACATGGTCTCGAGCTTGTTCCCAGGGGCGGCCACGTGTATGTTTATGCCGGTCACGTGGGTCGTTGCACCGCTGGTGCCCCAGAGGCTAAATGTGCGTCCTACGACCTGCCAGCTGCGGTACTCACGTTTCTCTCTGCGCGTCCCTGGGATCACAGGCGCTTCGAGGTGGAGGGCATCCCCACGCTAGTGGTGCTGGATGAGGAGTTCAAGGTCATCACCACCGACGGCACTGCCGCCGTTGCGTCTGATGCCGAGTGCGCGCGCTTCCCCTGGCGCCCGCAGCCGCTAGAGCAGCTGAACGGTGGGACCGCCAGCCGCATCAACGACGGCCCCGTGCTGGTGCTGGTGGTGGATGCGGTGGACGAGAAGGCGGCTGAGGCGGTGGCGACTGGTGCACTGGCGGATGTGGCGGCCGCCACCAAGGCCGCGCCCGGTGGTGACGATTGGGGCTTCCTGTGGGCGCACCGTGACGATGACCTGGCCAAGCGCGTGATGGCCTTTGCGGGCCTGGCGAAAGACCCAGAGGCAGAGCTGCCGGCGGGGCACGTGGCGGTGATCATTGACGCGCCCAACCACCAGGCGGCGTGGGACCTGACGGGCAAGGGCGTGGAGGTCAGCGCTGCGGGGCTGAGTGGCGCTGTGTCGGACTTCAAGGCAGGCAAGCTGGGAGCGGGCAAGAAGCTGGGCGGTGACGATGAGGACGAGGAGTAAAAGCACTTTGTGCAGTCGGTCAACGCAAACGTGACATGTGTGTATGTGTGTGATACGGTACGGCAGGGCTCAAGTGTGGAGTGTCGGAGTGTCCAATGTATTAAGGAAGGTACAAGAGGAACGTATAACTGTACATATCATTTATTGATTGTTTATGCGGTAGACTGAAAGGCAGGATATTTCCGTCCTTGTCCACGAATGCTGTTATGTGGACCACGGGACCCCCTGATGAAGAGCAATGGGGGGTGGACACCTTTGGCGGTGCAGATGATTTGCGGGAGCGCAGTTTGATATTCATACGGCATAACAGACTATGGAAGGTCGCCGTCCGCACCGCGTCATGCTGCGTGAGTGAAGGGGGCACAGGAGGTTGGATGTGCGCCGGCATTGCGCAGCGTGGCGTGCCGGGCGGCATCTGAGATGGCCGCTGGGCCATCTGAGCTTTTGTAATGGCCAGCTTTCCGCATACAGTTCGCAGTGTTGCAATTGCAAGTGTTAATACTGATGGATGCAAATCGTGCACTTCTGCACTGTTGCTGTTAGTCGCGCACAAACATGAGTCCTCACACATCGCCGTGAGCAACGCTGCGGTTAGGGCTGACGCGACGTCCGCAGAATGGAATTCACAGTGGCCATTGGTCTTTTGGCGCTCGCGCTGGGCCTCGCGAGCGTGGGTGCGCGGACGACTGGCGTCGCTCGAGTGGAGGAAACTGCAAACTCTGCAGCGACTTATGCGCGACTGGCGCCCTTGTTGGCGGGAGCTGCATATTCATACGAGTCTGCATCAGCCGAGCCAGGTGCGCGCGGCGAGCGACGGCCGACGACTCGCATGCAAACATGGCGTGCGTAGTTTCCAGGGCTCGCTTCGAGGAGGCGCGCTGCATCAGCAACGAGGGATTCAAATGTGTAACGAACGTTGCATAAGAGGATTTTGGTCACAAAGCTTGCCGGGTTGCTTACACGGCCTAACGCGCGCCCGTCGCTGGGCCCCTGCCGTCGCCGGTAACCTCAAGGGTAACCCCTCGCGCCTTGCTGTCAAACTCCGCACCCGGTCACTACCCTCCGCCGTCATCCTTCCACCCCCAGTGCTCCCAGTGCCTCTGTCGGCCGAGCTTCTGCGCTCTGTGACGTCCGGTCCCAAGCCGCTGTGCGGCCCGGATGTCCTCGCGGAGCTGGACCGGCTGGCGGCGGTGCTGCTGGTGCCGCCGCCGGCGCCTGCCCCTGTTCCAGGCGTCGACGACAGCGCAACAGTCGCAGGCGCCGCCCTTGCAGCCAGTGTCATTCCACACTCTGACAGCGATAATGACGCACATCGGCAGCTTGTGCTGTACGAGGCAGTGAAGGGCGTGTTCGCTTGGCTGGCCGCCGACGGCGGCTGCGGCGGGCTGGGGGACACGGACTGCTTGCTGGAGCAGGTCAGTGCGCCTGCCTGCCCGCGCCTGCATGTCTGCTGCTATCAACGTCGACACAACTTCCATGCCGCTATGCGCTCGTTCCACAAGGGGTGCAAGGACTCGTCTTGAGGACCTGGAATCAGGTTGTGGGGTGTGTGTGTGTGCTCTTGTGCTGTTACACGTGCAGGTGGCGGCGGCCCTGGCTCCGGGCGAGGCGCTGGCGGCGGTGGCGGCGCGCACCGCCGCCGCCTGCGGCCTGGGTGCGGAGCAGCTGACGGCGGCGGCGGGGCACCTGGCGGCGGCGCTTGCGGCGCTGGCGGCGCCGGAGCGGCAGGCGGCGCTGGTGGACGCCGCGGAGCACGTGGCCCGCGCGGGGTGGTGCACGTGCGGGCAGGCGCGTGGGCATGGGCATGGGCATGGGCAGCACACGGGGGCGGCGCAGGGGGGCGGCGCCAGCACTCGCTCGGCGGCTGTGGATGGCGGGGAAGAGGAGGAGGAAGAGGAGGATGAGGCAGCAGATGTGGAGGCGGCGGTGGATGCAGATGAGGGAGAGCAGCTGGAGCAGGAGGAGCAGACCGGGGAGCTTGGAGGCGGCCTTAGCGGCAGTAGCGCTGCTGACGCAGCCGGCCGTGACGATGCCGGGGACGCACCTGTGGGCACCTTGTCAATGGGTTTGGGGCCAGCAGTGGGGGATGATGAGGCGGGCGGGGAGGACAGCCTGCATCTGATGGGCCTCACGCTGAGACAGATCAGCCCTGGCGTGCTGCAGCGGGTGAGCGACAGCGGCGAAGTGGTAAGGCTGCTGGATGGCGGAAGCAACGCCGGCAGCAGCGGCAGCGGCAGTTTTAGCGGCAGTGGTGGAAGCAGCAGCCGCGCTACCCTTGCCACCAGCACTATCGTCGGCGCGCAGGAGCGGCGGCGGCTTCGCAGCATCAGCAAGGGGAGTAAGGGGAGGAGCGGCAGCAGCGCCGCCGATCAGCACCACCACCACCACCACCACCACCATCGCCGCCTGCACCACCACCAGCACCACCGGCGGCAGCTGCAGCAGACCATCTCGGTGACCTTCGGTGGCAGCAGCAGCAGTGACTTCATGCGGAACGTCAAGTACAACTACAACCTGCCGCCGGTGCCGCCGCCGGCGCCGACCACCTCCCCGCCACGCGTGCTACTGCCGCTGGTGTTCCACGTCATGGTGTACAGGTGGGTGGGTGGTGCCGGGTGTGTGCCGGTGCTGGGTGTGTGCCGGTGCCGTACACACCACACGTCGGAATGTGTTTCAGGGAAACACCTCGGTTCGGCGTGTGCACCTGTGTACGGCGGGGTGAAGAAATGTGTAGGGAGCTTGATGCTCGGGGCTGCGGAGCGGCGTTGAGGGAGCGGGCGGCGGCGCGCCTAATGGTGGATGGAAACGGCTTCCTGGCACGCGTACGCTTGCTCTCACATGCATGGCTTACTTGCTGCCGCAATGAGGTCATCAGATGGTCCGCCGCCCTAGGCGATTGCGCTAGGCCATTGTATGTCCCCCCGCTCCCCCGCCCCGTCCCGCCCCGCCATTAGCTTCAAGCCGCCGCCACCGCCACCGCCACCACTCGCTCCTCCGCCGTGTGCACGCACGCAGGGACGCGGCCGCGGGGGGGCGGTACGGGCCGCCCGGCTACGACTCTGCCCCGGGGCTGGCGGGCCGCACCGTGGCGGCCCTCAACCTGCTGACCAACGGCACCGGCGTGAGCTTCTTCCTTCAGGAGGTCCGCTGGGACCCACAGCGGTGAGTGGTGTGAGGCGAGGGTTTTGGTCGGCATCGGACTCGACATTGGGATCGAGTTGCACGCACGTGCATAGTTTGCCCTCCACCCCGCCGCCTCGCTCCTCCCCTCCACCCCGCCTCCTCTTCCCCCTCCACCCCGCCTCCTCTTCCCCCTCCACCCCGCCTCCTCTTCCCCCTCCACCCCGCCTCCTATTCCCCCTCCACCCCGGGACTGTTCACCAGTAACCCCTCCACGCCGCCTCCTACCTCCCCTTCCCCCGCAGGTACCCCTACCTGCTGGTGGGCAGCCCGGCCGACTGGCAGGCCTGCGGCGCGGTGGTGAGCGGCGCGGTGGCGGAGTCGGCCGCAGCGCCGGACTGCCTCAAGGCGCAGGCGGAGATGGTCGACTTCCCGCGCGCCATCAACGTCTATTTTATTGGCAGCAGCAGCCTGGGACTGGTGGGTGGGGTGGGCGTGAGGGCTTGGGGTTGGGTTGGGGGATGGGTGGGTGGGTGGATTAACGTGAGCGCTGCGTGCGGTTGTTGGCCATAGCGTGTGGGCCGCAGCATGAGCCGTTGTGTGATGAGGACCTATGAAGGCGGCAGCTGCATGCCTGGGTGTCTGTGGCCTTGTCGCGGCCTCGCGATTTGTCTGTACGTCACTCAATCGTGTCCCTTTGCCCCCTCCCGCCAACTGAATCCTGCGCCCTCCCCCATTTTCGCTCCTTTATCGAACATGAAATCATTGGAACGCCACTGAACCCGACACCCCGCACCCTGCTGCTTCCCTGCCCGCCCTGCTGCTGTGCCCTTTATATGTGCATGCTGCCAGAGCCCCAGCCTGGCGGCCGCCGGCTCCAGTCCGGTGGGCAGCCGCCGGGAGGTGCCGGTGTGGCTGTCGTGGAACAACCTGGACACGCCGGGTGGGTGGGTGGGTGGGTGCTGAGTGGCGCGGGTGCGAATGTGGGTGTGGGTGTGGTGGTGGCGTGTGTATGGGTGTGCGTGCGTGTGCGTGCGTGGGATGTGGCAGTCCTGTGCTGCGGAGGGGTCATGGGACGATGACCCTCTGTAACTGACAGTGGCTCTTGACCGCTGCACGCGGCCTGCCTGCCTGTCTGTAACTAACTACGCGCCCATGCACGTATGTGTCTCTCCCACATGTGTAGCCCGCGGCGGCACCAACGGCCCGGAGGCGTTCAACGCCGGCTCCAGTGTGCTGTGGCACGAGCTGGGGCACTACCTGGGGCTGAGGCACACCTTCCCGGCGGAGTGAGTGCTTGCTTGGTGGTCTGAAGCCGGTGGTGGCCTGCTGGTGCCAATGGCGGTCGCTTGCGTGTGTGTGTGTGTGGCGGGGGGTGGTGGCTCAGGCGTGCTATGCAGGTTGCAAGGGCAGGGAGAGGCGGACTGCTGGGGGCGGGAAGAGGTGTTGACAATGTTCACCTATCCGTGCTCTCCCCCGCCTGCCTGTCAATGCTGCTGCAGTGGCAAGTGCGCGAACTCGGACGGAGTGGACGATACGCCCAACGTGGCAGGTGCGTTATTCACGTGTGCGTGGGTACGTAGAAGCGTTTGTACGGCATCTTGTGCGGACGCCATGTGGGTGGGGGACCGTACGGCATGACATGTGTCTTGGCCGCCATGTGCCCCCTGCCCCTGCCCCCGCCCCCGCCCCTGGCCGCCGTCACGCCTTCGCCCTACCTGCCAACCCTACCTCGCTCCCCGTTCTCCCGGGTTCTCTTGGTCGTTTCGCCTCTGGTTTTTGGAATGAACTACCCTACCTCGCTAGCTCCCCGCCGCGGATGGATGCACTCGTTCAATCCACCGCCCCGCACGCGCGCTCACACGCGCACGCACACTCACACACACACGCACACACGCACGCACACGCAGCCATAGCGCATACAGCGCATGTGGGGCATGCCGGGGTCAGATCGTGCGTCGATCGCCCGGTGGGGGGTTACAGGCATTTGCAGGTAAGTATGACTACCGGGGTCGTCGCGGAGCTTGGAATTCTGGTTGGTATCGGTTAATAACTCTGGGCGGCTGAAGTAAGGGCGATTCGTTGCGTTTCCTAACACACGCAGCCACCGCCAGCAGCCTGTACCTGGACCGGCGGCTGTCGGTGGACCTGGCCGACTACTGCTACACGGTGTTCATGAGGGACCTGCAGGTGGGTGTGTGTGTGGGGGGGGTAGTTCATTCCAGAAACCAAAAGCGAAACGACCAAGAGAACCCGAACCAGCCACCCCAACCCAGGGGGGTGAGGGGGTTGAGGGGGTTGTGATTACCAGCCCATTCTAGACCAAAACCCAAAGTAGGGGGTCGATGGTAAACCGTTCCCGTTGAGAGACTGATTGCGCTGTGAATGGGGTGGGGTGGTGAATGGGGTGGGGTGGGGATGGGGGTATTCATGGGGGTTCATTCCAGAAACCATGCAACCCAAAACCCGCCCAGGGGGGGTTTACGGTAGTGGGGGGAAAGCCGTATTCTTGAGGATGGACGGAAGGGCGATGCATGCAAGCCACGGGTGCTGCTTGGTGGCTGAAGATGATGGCGAGGACGTACAGCACGTACGGCGGCATTATTGCAGTCTGCTGCAGGAGGCTGATGCCTTGATGATTGACTGGCTTACTTGCCTTGCTTCCACGGCGATCCATCGCGGCAGGGGAAGCTGTCGGGTGCGGGCTCGCGAGTGGGCATCCCGGACGCGGACCAGAACGCCTGGGCAGACACCTGCCCCAACGACCCGGTACGTAATAAGATCCAGCGATCCTGCCCTAGTGACTCGCCGATTCGGGACGCAAGCCACAATGCAGTGTGTTAGAGATCACAAGGGAGAGAACAGCAGGCATAGGACAATGCAGTGTGTGTGTATGTGATGTTTGCTTGCATGTACTCGCGCGCGCCCAGCCGACTTGTTAGGCGCAAACAAGTCCGGGCATATCTAGCTGTCTGATGCGTCACACGCTCACCTCTGTCTTCCTACCTGCTGTCCTGTACCCACACCCACATGTATGGCACATGCACCCACAGGGCTTTGATGAGCTGGGTGAGCCCGCGAGCAGCGCGTGTGTGAATGTGTGTGGTATGGAGGGTTGCCAGCGGCCGGCGTGGGACGAACGCCACGACCACCGCAGTAGCTGCAGGAGGGCATCAGACGACATGCATGCACTGGACCGGGCTCCGGGGCCGCAATCTGCTCTCTGGCTGCATGGCACAGCATTCGCACACGTGCAACCGACCGACGACCGGCATCCACGCGCACGCGCCCACCTATCCACCCACGCACTCACCCCTGATGTACTGCGCGCGTTTGACGCACGCACGCACGCACTCTTGCCAACACAGGCAACTTCATGACGTACACGCTGCCGGCCTGCCGCGCCGGGCTGGGACACCTGACGCCTGGGCAGGTGCGCGGGCAGGCAGGCACGTGCGTGATGAGGTGTGCATGCCGTTGCTTTGTTTTACCCCCACCCCCCGCCCCACCCCCACGCACCCCCATCCAGTAGCATTTGGTATGTGCATGGATCGATGCAGCTGCTGGCGGGGGGGCCGGGGTCTGGGGTGAGCATTATGAGCCACGGATATGCCGCACACGCACATAAATACTTACATTCGCCTTGCTTAATCCGTGGCCTGATCTTCTGACCGTGCCCTTGGAATGCAGGTGGCTCGCATTCATCTGGAGCTCTTTCTCAACCGCCACATGTTCCAGTGGGGCCGCTACTGGGCGGACGTGCAGCCGCCCGAGCAGCTGCTGGCGCAGCAGCCGCAGCCGGAGGAGGAGGAGGAGGAGGAGCAGGTTGGCGGCGGCGGTGTGGCGGAAGACCCTGGGCGTCCGGACAACGCCCTGTGCACGGTGCGCGTGCGTGCTGCTAGCTGCTAGCTGCTAGCTGCCGGGCTCTTGCGGGACCTGTTCATTACCTGCTGCTACCTACCTACCAGTCTGGGCTGGGCTGAGAGGGCTTTTTCACCGCGCGCACTGTGTTGGACTTGACCGCTTTTTGCCACGGGCGGGTCTCCCGCGTGCGCACCTAGCGCATTTACGTACCGCGCCTGACCCTACCCGCCCCACCGACCACCGACCACGCACGCAACCCGCCGCGCCTCGCTCGCTCGCGCAGGCGCCGCTGCGCTACCCCGGCTGTACCTGCAAGGCGCTGTGGGTCAACCTGCTGCCTGCTGCTGAGGACAGCAGCTCGCCAGCCAGCAGCGCCGCCAACCTGACGCAGCGCGGCGCCGTGCCGGTGTGGCAGAGCGGCGGCTGTGCGCCCTACTACAGCCGTAACAACGCAATGGGCGAGTGGTGAGCTAGCAGCGGCGGGCGATGCGCGTGTGGCACTGCTGTGATGATAACATACATGGGGCCAGCGAACGGTCACTGTGTGCCGGTGCTGTTCTTAGGTTGAAGACCGCTGCGCTGCTGGCGCACGGGTGTCCGGGTGGGCGTGCATGTGTGTAGATTTCCGTCGTGACGGCTCCTCGTTCGCTGCTGCCTGTCCGCACCCGCAGGGCGTGCGAGGTGGAGGATGGCTGCACCGTGAACGGCAAGACCTACAGCAGTAGCAGCGGGAGTGGCGCGGCGCTGGTGCTGCCTTGTGAGGGCGCCAAGTACACTTGCACGTGAGTGTGCCGTGCCTTGCCTTGTTTGCGTGTGTTCGGGCCAGCCATCAGCAGTGTGCGTCCTTGAAGTTGAAATGGAGGCTGCTGGCCTTGGCGGTGTCTGCTGCGTGCTGGGTAGGTTGCGGGCGGCAGTGCTTGTCTCTGCTGGTCCTCGCTCGTGAGCGCGGCCCCTCATCTATCTGCAGTCCCCCTGCCTGCCTGCTGCGACTATCACAGCAGCACGCATACGGCAAGCATACGTATGGGTGCGATGAAAACCCCTTTTCCTTGCTTGACGACCCCCCGAATAAACTCCCCGCTCGTCGCCGCATGTCGCGCTTGCATGATGACTCGCAGGAACCAGCCGCCGGCCGACAACACCACACGTGAGCTTTGCCTATGCAGCCGCCGCAGCATGCCTGCTCCTGCTCCCGCTCCTGCTTTCGCTCCTGCTACTGCTACTGCTAGTGCTACTGCCATTGCTATCCTCACAAGCAGCAGCACCCCTCATAGGCGTATGTGCCTACTGTGCCCCCGCCCGCCCGTGTCACGCCTGCTCTGCATGCTGCATCTCGCTCTCTCCTCGCCTCTGCCTCCAACCCTCCCCTTTACATCGGGACCATCCATATCCGATATCCAAAACTGTCGCGGCCCTGCCCGCACCGCCCCTCTCCTGCCCAACCCATAAACACACGTATCACACACACGCCCCCCCTCCTATGTTTCACTTGCTTGACGTGTTTAGTTTGGTTTAGCTTAGCTTGGGCTGGTATTTACAAACCCCCACACACACCCCCACACACGCAGTGGTGGAGGCCATCTGCACGCGGCCCACGGGCCTGCCCGGCTGCACCTGCAAGGCCGCCTGGCGGCTAAGGGGCCGCACCTACCGCGGCGGCTGCGCGCCCGTGGGTGCGCTCATGATGCAGGACCCAAACAGCTGGTGGTGCGAGGTGGCCACGCCCTGTGTGGTGGGCGGCAAGTCGTACGCCGCGGGCACCATCACCTCCTGCGACGAGCGTGCCGCGGCCGTGTGTCCCGGGTGAGTGGGTTGTGGCAGCAGAGGGGGGTCAGCAGCAGCAGGCAGGCAGGCAGGCAGGCAGGCAGGCAGGCAGGCAGGCAGGCAGGCAGGGTGCGTGCTTGCCTGCCTTGTTGCCGGCCGCCTCAGGGCCTGCTGGACTGCTGTGGGAGGCTTGCTGTGTGTGTGTGTGTGTGTGTGTGTGTGTGTGTGTGTGTGTGTGTGTGTGTGTGTGTGTGTGAATGTGTGTGTGTGTGTGTGTATGATGATGCGCTGCTGCTGCTGGGCGCACGTGATATGATGGCGCCTCGCAAACATCGCCGCAGGTACCAGCAGTCAGATTCGTCGTCGCCGCCGTCGCCGCCGGGGCCGCCGTCACCGCAGCCGCCGGCAGCGAAGCCGTCGCCTAGCCCCAAGCGGCGTTCAGGCAGATCCTCGCCGCCTCCCTCACCCCTGCCGCCCTCGCCCTCACCTTCGCCCTCGCCCTCGCCTTCGCCCACGCGAGTCAGGGGTGGCTGAGACGATATGCAGGGACAAATGTGTGCTTGGCGGCGTGCGTTACCAGAGGACCACTCAGCAGGCTGGCTGTGGCGTGCAAGACTGAAATTGAGGATGTTGCTTGGGGAGCATCGAGTGTGTGTTAGTAAACGGAAACGGAGAGGAATCCCCGCAATCGCTCGGAGTTACTTACGGATACCGAGTGTGTGTGTGGAGGAGGAAGGGGGAGTAAACAAAACGAGCCATTCAATGCTAGCTGCAGTTGAGGAAGGCACGATGGCTGTGCCTGTCGCGACGTGCCACCGGTGATGCCATAGCGGGGGGCGATCCATAAGGTGGTTTTGTTCGCAGGATGATTCATCATACATAGCGCTCGTGTGCGTACGTGGAAGCAAGGGGGGCTTTGCGCCGTGATTCAGCGCCGCCCCCCAATACGGTTGCAGGGTGTGATTCCGCAGACTGGCATGCTTCTGATTGATTTACCGTGCGTATAGCTGTTGCATGTTTGCTGCTAGCTTTGGTTGAGCGCACTTTGTGAGTGATGGATTTGCCGGCATTAGTTGCAATGCAGTGGGGGCGTGCGCCACGGTTGCGTTGTGATGCATTGAATGGGGCGGCGGGGTGCGACGGGGGAGGTGCTGTGCGGTGCGGTCGGAGGGGTGGTGTGGGGTGGAGGTAGGATTGCGGTCAGCACTGGTCACCCCTCCCAGGATTGGGATGCCCAGGGCCGCCCCTTCAGGATTGAGTTTAGGCGCGGAGGGATTGGAAGTCGCCTTTCAGGATATTAGGATTGGTGGTCGCGCCAACAGGGATAGCAAGCCGGAAGGTGCATGAAGGCGTGAAGGGCTAGAAGGGCAGCAGGTGCCGATCGATGCATGATCGATGCCAGAAGTAAGCACCGTACCGTCAAGCAAGCAAGGGGCCCGGGCAGGGGGATTCATGCGCCTGTCTGGCGCAAGTGCCGTATTAAAGTAATATGCAGTCCGCTTATTACTCCGCTATCGACGGCCTACCGCCCTTGGCGCCCAGGATTGCAAACGTGTGCGTGCGTGGTAAACAATATCCGCAACAGTCACAGGCCGCACCACCCGAAGCCATTGCGCTTCCGCATCATATGCACACACACACACACACACACACACACACACACACACACACACACACACACACACACACACAGCATGCAGTGTCCTATGTCTGCTGTTCTCTCCCTTGTGATCTCTAACACACAGCATGCACCGATCCTAGCACAGGAAGAAGGCAGGCGGCTCCCGCACGTATGTACTCATGTTGCACAGTTTGCACTACTGGTGATGCTGAGGACTGCTAGCTGCTCGAGACTGGTGTCAGCCGCCTGCGCTGGCTGCAGCCCATGGCACGGCACGGCGCGCTAGGTAACAAGCTACAGCGCCGCCAGCTGCTTGCGGGTCTTGCAGGTGAGCATGCGCAGGGTGCTGTACAGCGGCCCGAACTCGTCCGGCGGCGGCACCCTGGTGGTGAAGCAATGTAATGAAGGACGTGTATAATGTCGTACGTCAGCAGCAGTGCAGAAACCAACCAACCAACCAATCAACATTATTGCGGTGCAGCAGGGGCACTCAGGTGCGGCAGTGGCAGTAGTAGTGGCAGAAGCACCGGGCGTGCGTGGTGGTGGTGGTGGTGCAAAAGCCCTCGCCGGCCGTCAACACTTGCTCAACTCCGACCCGCCTCATCTCGTCATACACCGACACACACCAACCCACACACACCACACACACTCCAGCCCAGCCTCGCTAGTAACCCCGCCCCGCCCACCTGCCGTGATGAGCCCACCAGCCCCGCCCACCTGCCGTGCACGATGTCATCAATGCTGGCGTTGTCACCGTACACCGCCCGGTTGTGGCGCTGGTCGGGCTGCAGCGCGCCGCCTGGTGGGGATACATATGTAGCAGGTGGATATGGTCGTGGGTTCGAGAGGTGGGGTGAGGGTGTTGGATGGGGGCCAGGTGCGTTGGGGTGATGGTTGACATGATGCGATGAGCCATGTTTCGTTGCATTACCAGCTCCGCCAAGCCGCGCCACGCCACACAACACAGCACCGCAACAACTACAACAACTACGACAACATGACGATAACACAACACACAACACGTGCCATGGCACACCGGGTGTGTGACACACACTCATGATGACTCATCATCACGCCACGCACACGCACCCAGAAGGCTGAAGTCCATGAGCGCCCCGTCGTACACCGTGTAGCTGCTGATGGTGCTGGGGCCGGCTGTAGCGGCTGTAGCAGGAAGCGCAGCGGTGCTGCTGCTACTGCCACCCCTGGTGCTGGTGCTGGTGCCTCCGCCGGCGGCTCTACTGCCGCCGCTGCTGCCGCTGGTCCGGCTGTAGCCCTCCGGGCCAGCTGGAGCCTGCGCCGCCTCCGCTGCCGCCGCCGTCTTGCCACCCTTTCCAGTAATGCCCCCCGCTGCTGCTGCTACTGCTGGTGTTGCTGTTGCTGGCGGGCCGCCCTCCTCACGGCCCGCCACCATGGCCGGACTTATCAGGTGCACCGGGCCCGGCTGGTGCTGGCGCGGGTGCTGGTGCTGGTGCTGGTGCTCTCCCCCGCTTTGCATTGCTTCTGCCCCCGCGGCTGCTCCACCCGTCACGCCACCACTGCTGTCTCCACCGCCACCGCCACCACCGGCCCCCAGGTGCAGCGGCAGCTCGAAGCCGCCCGGCACCAGTGTGCTGCCCACCGCACCGCCACTGCCACCGCCCACCTGCAGCAGTTGACAGGTGGGCGCGGTGCAGCAATGCAAGACACATAGAGGCGTGATGGTTTGGGCTCTGGCGGACGGGCGTATTCAGTCACACACACACACACACACACACACACACACACACACACACACACACACACACACACACGTACACGCACACGCACACGCACGCTCACCAGTCCTCCGCCGCCGCGCCGCCCGCCCACGCCGCTGAGCACCAGCCGGGGCCCTCCCGGGTCGCCGCTGCTTGGGTCGCCGCTGGCATCTTCCGCATCCGCACGCTACAAAGAGGCGGCGGCAGAGGGGGCCGCATTAGTAAGGCAGTACCACAATAGGCAGTGGGCAGGTTCAGGAGGGGGCAGCGGAGGCAGCAGGGGAAGCAGGTGCTGCCTGGTGGTGCGTGACCTTTTGTCGTTCCCGCCTTCTAACTAGCTCGCTCGTACACATGCCTTCCCTCACATCCCCGCACTGCCTGCCGCACGTACGTGCGCATTTGCATGCAAGTGCTCTATCTCCCATCCAGCCTATATACCTGGACTCTCAGCCCTGCACAGCCTGCCGATAAGCCGTGCCAGCTAGCCCCGCCCGGCCGCCTCCACCTGTCCACCACAGCCTCCTCATGCACCTACCTCCTCACGCACACCACGCACGCACGCACCTGCCCCACCATCACGTGCACGTCCGTGCCCAGCACCGCCCGCCCCGCCTTGACCCGCTCCACCGTGGCCTCGTCCCACAGCAGCAGCACGCTGTGCGTCTGCTCCAGGCCTGACGATGGTGTACGTACGGGTGGGGGGGGATAGCCATCCATAGGATGGTGTGTATCAAATGGTTGTGAAGTGGGGGGGGGGGGTGCAAGGGCGGGTGCGTGCAGGGGGTGCAGGGCGGGGGTGCAGGGGGATAGTAGAGGTAGTTCAGAAGGGGTGTTGCATGGGGCATCGAGTTGGGGTGAGTTGCTGGGTCCAGGCAAGGCGGCCTGTAGTTCGATCTATTGCGAGCGAGGCACGGCCGGCGGCGGCCTAAGGAAAGGCCACGGAAGCCTCACGGAAGGTCACCGGAGCTGCGCGCAGGCTGCTGTGCCGCGCGCTCTTGGCACTATGCAGCACTAACAGCAGCTCTGCTGTACGTCGTCAGTCTAGCCAGCCAGCTACCTAGCGAGCACCGCCCATCATCACTCACCCAGCGTAAGGCCCACCGACAGGCTGTCCACGCTGTAGAAGGCGGGCGCCGACCACTGAATAGCCGGCACCACCTGGCCATCGGCGTCATAACCGCCCCACGCCCCCGCAGCCGCCGCCGCACCGGGCGTGGCGTAGCCGGCCTCACCGCCGCCGCCGCCAGCACCGCCGCCACCGCCGCCCTCCGTGCCGCCACCGCCTCCAGCAGCAGTGCCACCCCTGCCGGCAGCGCTGCCGGTGGCGCTGCCGCTGCCGCTGCCGGGCGGGATGAAGGGCACCATCTCGGTGCGCAGCTTGTTGATGAGGAAGCCGCTGCCGTGGCTGTAGGACAGACCCAGGCCGCCCTTGAGCGTGCGCAGGAACATGAGGGCCTGGATGGGGGTGGGCAGGGAGGTGGGCAGTGGGGTGGGGTGGATGGTTAGGGTGGGGGTGGCTTGGGGGGGGGGGTGAGGGTGCGGGTGGGAGTGAGGGTGGTGTTGAGAGAGGTATGGAATACGACCGTAAGCTAGGGGAAACGCCTACTGAGCACCTTCATTCCACCCAGCCAGCCAGCCGGCCGGCCCATCACAGCCACCTACCCACCCACCTGGCACGCCTGCAGCGCCGACACCGGCAGCAGCCCCGAGGGCTGTCCCATGCGGTCCTGCACGTGTGTGTGTGCGTGCATGGCGGCACCGACGTCGCCGGGGCGTTGCGTGTTTTGTGTGTCTGCGTGGGGGCGTCTAGATAGATATGGGATGAGCGCGAGCCGAGTGTGCCCTGAGCGGCTGAAGGGTGAGGGAGGGAGGTGTTGGCGAGTCGGTAGCGCTGCCTCGCCCAGTGGCCAAACCGCCATACCCACCCATCCCCCCACACACATACACACATACATCCCTACAGCGGGCGGTCAGGGGCTGTGCGCGCCTACCTACCCACCCACCTGCGGCCCTGACTGCGGCCCCAGCCGCACCAGCTGGCCCAGGGTGGCGGCCGCCTCCGCGGTGTGGCGCCGAAGGAAGTCCGACAGCTGCTGCCCGCCGCCGCCGCCGCCAGGGCCACTGCCGCCCATGCCCTGTGCGCGTGCGTGTGCATGTGCGTGTGCATGTGCGTGTGCATGTGCGTGTGCATGAGTGTGAGTGGAGGACCCGCGACAGCAACCCGGTAGGTAGGTTGGCTTGGAGGTTTCCCCAGACGGCGTGCGCGGTGGGCGGGTTGCCAAGTAAGGGCGAGCAGCAGGCGGCAGAGGCTGTGCGTGGAGGTAGACTGGGGCTAGCTGATTTTGCGTGGGACTGTATTTGACGACTTCAGTGGCGCGCCGACAGCACGCGGCAGCACGCACGCTGGCGGGGGCCCGGGGGTCGAAGCACGCTGACCACACCCGGCTCTTGGTTCAGCCCCTGCCAGTCACCCCCGCCCGCCGCCACCACCACATACACGCACACACACCTTGCTGAGCAGGACGGTGTGGTGGCCACCGCCGCCGCGGCCGCCGCCGCCGCCGCCGTGCTCATCGTCCGCCGGCGGGGCCTCGCCGGGACTGGGTCCAGAGCCGGCGTCGCCCGCCGGGCCCTGCGCGCTGACGCTGGTGAAGCTGGACATGCTTATTGCTGGTGTTGCTGGCGTGCTTTGCGTGTTTTGGTAAGTGCTTTACTGGTTAAGAAAAGACTGATGCGGGCAGAAAGGCAAGCGGCAGATAGAGCGGCGTTGCAAGCCGAGTCAGATTGCCGCGAGCGGCACGCGATGAGAGACGCCCCTGCCCCTGCCCCAGGGGCCTGCAAGTAGCTGCTTCTATTTGCACAACCAGTCATCAGCACACGCGCAATGCTGCACCTGTTGAAGCTAGCTCGCAGGACCACAACCAGCAGCAGTAGCTGCTTCACCGGCAACGCCGCGGCCCTTGCCGCACCGCGGGCCCTCCTGTCAAGCCCCTGGGCCGGCAGCGGCGCCGCTACTGCTACTGCCACCTCTGTCACTGCAGCGAGCGGCAGTAGCAGCGCCCGCCTGGGCATTCGCGCAGCGTCCGGCACTCGCCACACCTCGCTGCCCGGAGATCCCGACCTCGCGTCCGCCCCGCCGCCCGGACCCGACGCCGTCTTTCCAGGCCCCGGGCCCGGCAGCAGCAGCCTCGCCGGCAGCAGTGGCAGTAGCAGCATCAGCAGCACCGGTGGCAGTAGCCCCATGCAACAGGCGGCGGCGGCGGGAGACGCCTCACACGCACGAGGCGACCCGCGCGGCGGCGACCATGGTGCGTTCGGGCTGCAGCTTAGCTTGCTTGTGGCAGCCTGCCGACGTGCGCGGGGGTGGGGGGACCAGCCCAAACTAAAACAAAACCTATGCATACGAGTGAGGAAGGCGTCTTAGCCATTCATGGATGGTGCGGGTCCGGACTCCGGAGGGGGGACCGAAGGAGGTGGTTTAGTCCAGAACCCACAAGGGAGGGGGCAGCGGCACCTCAGAAGCCGACCGGGGCCTCGGTCTTGTGGCCCAGTAGTGGTGTGGTGTGGTTGGATGCCGCGGCCGCAAGCAAGGACTGCAGGTGGTTCTCACCCACGCGTACGCAGCGACAGAGCATGTTGGTTCGTTTATATGTGTGTGTGTGTCCCTGACATGGCTCCCGCAGGCTCTGGCGGCGTGGTGGCCCCCGCGGACGACCCCATGAACCCTGACCTGCTGACCTCGCCGCCCCTGGACTCACCGCTGGTAGGTGCGGCCGCACGTGCTGCAGGGGGTGGGGGCGCGTGTCAAGTGCGCACGAGATAGGGGGAAACGCAGACCGTGTGCGTGTGTTTGTGTGTGAGCAAAGCACGCACGGCGTGTAAGATTCGACGAGGGGGCCCTGTAAAGGGCTTGGGCGTTGGGGGCTCACAGGTATAGGGAGCAGGGCTGCCGGGAGCGGTATGGCTGGGTGCAGGCCTACGGTGCAGGCCGCAGGCGGGGCATTCAGTGGCGATGGCCTCCCCGCGGCTCGTGGTCCCCATACCTGCCTGCCTGCCCACCCGCCTGCCTCACCACGCATACGGCAACCCGCGACCCTCCGCCCTGCAACCACACCCCGCACCCATCACCCATGCAGCTGGAGCAGGCCCAGACCGGCATCGGCGCCGGCGTGGGCGGCGGCACGGGCGCGGCGCTGGCCGCCGGCGTGGGCACCCTGCTGGGTGAGCGGGCCTTATGTGTATGTCACACCAGCGCCTGCGGCCCCCCATACACCCACAGCCTTTGCCTGAGCCGGTTGACGGAGCATGGGTGGTGGGTGGGCGCAGGCGTGCGTAGGGGCTCCCAGGCACGCTGTCAGCTGTGGCCACACGTACCGGTACCAGCACCAGGTGCTGCGAGGCGGCTGCTGGGGCAGCGCGCGACGTGGCGCGTTTCAGAGATGCTTGGGCTGCTATATATAGCAGCTGCTGCTGGAGGTTGAAGCCCCACCGCACCGCACCGCGTGCCATGTGTGAGTGCAGGCGGCCCTGCTGTGGGCCTGGCCGCGGGTGCGCTGGGCGCGCTCTCGGGCGCGGCCGTGGGCGGTGCCGTGGCCGCGGAGCGGGATGGCAACCAGGCGGGAGACGTGGTGCAGCTGTCCGGGGACGGCGGCAAGGCGCCAGCGGCTGGAGGTGGTGGCGGCGACCTGCCGGCTGCGGAGGACCCGGCGCGGCTCAGGGCGGCGGAGCAGCCGGTGGTGGAGGTGGGCGGCAGTGCGGCAGGCTCGCGCGGAGATGCTGAAGAAGACGAGGGCGGCCTGAAGTTCAACGAGGACAGCGGGCAGCAGTAGCTTGCGAGGCGCTGTGCACATGGAGTTGGGTGCTGAGTTGATTGCAGGCACAGGTGCCTGATACGGTACTGTATCGGCCCCAGGTTGCTTGGGTTCGTGCCAAGGGTTCGTGATTGCCCATTGAAGACGGACGTTGCAGTGGCCCGCCTGTCGACACCTCTGTAGACCTATCTCTGCGCTCTTGTTGTTTCTTCAACACTTCCAACCTCATCTCCGCATCGTTGACCCAGAGGGCCCAACTGTGTTGACCATGACCTCTGCCAAAAGCAGCCCTTGAACCTGCATTTATTGCTGAACCTATCTATTAAGCTACATTAAGGTGCTAAGTATGTTGAAACGGGGGCAAGAATCGCGGAGAAGAACGCGATTATGACTCGGCCGACCGAGCAAGTGGAGGGGAGCTGGGTCTGCTAGTACCAGAGCAATACAAAATGAGAAAAACAGTAGGGCGGCGCGTTCAGGATGTGACGGCAAAGGCTAGAGGGCGGATGCCGCTGCGCTATGAGCTGGAGATCATCCCGTATCTTTGTGGTGGGTGTTTTGCAATGTATAATCGAATACAGCTCTTATGATAACACAGCGATGTCAAAGCACCAGTGGGCCGAAGCATCCGCATGGAGCTTGTGCTGGTGTGTGAGCTTCTGCCCGCGCTGCGTGCACCAGGTGACATCCCTGATGGTGTCAGCCACTGTTCCTTCGCGTGGGAGCGCGGGAGCAAGCTGTTTGTTACGGAGCCGGAGCCCGTCAACGCTGCCTCGCGTGCCTGCTTCTGGAAGCAGTACCTGCGTCAGGTAGGCGGAGCCTGCCTGCTGGCCTGCCTGCCTGGCAAGGGGGTGCAGCGGGCAGGGGGGAGATGTATGTCGAGGGGGTGGCGAGGAGGAGCGGGGCAAGCGCAGCCGACGCGGCGGGGCGAGGCAGCTGCAGGCGGGAAGCCACGGGAAGGCGGCAGCTGCCGCCCAGGCAGGCCCCGCCGGCGTCAGCCACCACCAAAGCGCGCGCCTTGCGGCGGCGCCCTAGCGCGAGCTCAGCACCCATGCAGCCTGAACGCTTGTCACCATCCTGCAGACGGCGACCATGTATAAGGAGGGGGCGGAGCTACTGCCAAAGGACTACGCGTTCAAAGTGCAGGTACTTGAACAAGGAGGGCGGGGGGTGTGTGGTGGATACGGCGGGCTGGTCACGGGGGAAGCCCGGCTAGTCAGCGCCTTGAATGCAGCGCATTGCCGTACAGCTGGGCCCATTGAGCTGGTTGCCCACCGCATCACGCCTGCACCGCCGCTCCCGCGACAGTCGGTGAAGCCGGGCTCCAAGGCGGGGCAAGAGAAGCGCAAGACGATTGGCAAGGTGAGCGGAGGTACCGGTATCCATAGGCAAGAGGCCCGCTGGGGGTGTTCGGGGGATGTGTCCCATGTCCCATGTCCCATGTCGAGTATGTCCCGACGGAAGGCTGCCAAACCTCTGGTGCTTCGGGTCCACACGCCGACAGGCCTCACCGATGCGCCCACATGCATTACCACTAGTCCCCCTCATAACGCCCCCCCCACCCCCGCTGCTCCCTCCTCCCGCTCGCCAGGTGCACATAAACCTGGCCCAGTTCTGCTCGGAGTCGCTGGACGCCCAGCCGCAGGAGGTGATGCTGCACCTCAAGTGCGTGTGGAGAGGGGCCGGCCGGGTCGGGTTGGGCCGCGGGGGCAGTGGCAACCACACGTGCAGCGGGAGGCGGCACGGGCTGGGGCTGGGGCTGGGGCTGGAGCGAAAACGGAGGGACTAAGAGGACAACAGTGTGGGGGGTTCTGTTGCGTTGCTCGCTGGATGGCCGGGCGCGGGGCTATGGACACAGGGACAGACGCCGCTCATCTTCACATGTACGACCCCCCGCCCCCTTCGCCACACATCCTTGCAAGCCCCCCACCACCACACACACACACAAACACACACAAACACACACACACACACACACACACACACACACACACACACACACACACACACACACATGCACACACACACACACACACACGCATCCCACACACGCTTCCCCCTGACCCCCGCCCTTCCCCTTCAGGCCGGTGGGCAAGCTCAAGGTGTGCATCAAGGCCACCTGGCTGCGCAATGCGCGCGTGGACGCGGACGCCATGACGGAGGTGACGGGCGCCTCGATGTACGCCGACAGCCACTACGACGACGACGACGAGGAGGGGGCCGGCGGTTACGGCGAGGGGGAGGGGGAGGAGGGCTACGGCCGGCACGCGGAGGAGGAGCAGGTGGGCTGGGGGCTGGGGGCAGGGGCAGCGGCGGGGCGGAGCTGAGGGCTGATACTGGTTGAACTGGCACTGGGGGAGGGGGGGGAGGGGTGTACGGTTTAGGCGTGATGGGAGTGGGGACAAGAAGGCTGAAGCTGGGCGTGGGAGAGGTGGTTGCACGTTTGGGGTCCTACCTCCATGCGTGCACCATTTAACACGCGTTGCAACCCATGTCGCAGGACCTGTCGGGCTTCGACCCGGAGACGGGGGAGCCGCTGCACCGCAAGTCGCGGCGCGGGCGGCGCGGGGCGGGCGACGCGGGCACCAGCGGGCAGCACGGTGGCGAGGACGGCGAGGAGGACGGCGAGCAGCAGTACGACGAGGAGGGGAATCCCATCCCGCGCCGCAGCCGGCGGGGGGCCAGGAAGGGCGGGCGGCGGCACCGTAGCCGGCATGGCGAGGGCATTCCAGAGGTAGGTACATGCGCGGCAGGCACGCGCCAGGGGTCCATGCCAGCACGCCGTGCTGTGGGAGCACTGTCCGGAAGCACTGTCTCTATGTCGTCGCGTGGTGTTCACACGTGCACCGGCGATCCCTGAGGGCGTCAGTGCGCTTGGTCGGGCGGGCCTGCTGTTTTGCGGACCACCCACTTGACACTGAAGCGCCGCCCCCATGCGGCACAGGACGGGACGTTTGGAGGCGAGGAGGGCGAGGAGCACGGCGGCGGCGACTACGGGGACCCGGGGGGAGGCGGCCACGGAGAGGAGGGCGAGGGCGCGAACGCGGCAGGCGGCCGGCGGGGGCGGAAGGGCCCCGGCTCCGCAGCATCCAAGGTAGGGCAAAGGGGGGGAGGGGGCATGCGCGCGCTGTCCACTCGCAGCGCCGCGGTCGGTGCAACACGTGCGCCGGTGCCGTCAGAGAGCGGATACCGTATGTGGTCACGCCGGAGGGCTGTGTGGGCCGGAGGACTCAGTGATCGCATTGGTTGCGGCGCGCTGCGTGGTACTCGCCCACCCCTGTGCTTCGTCCGGCCCACACACTTGTGTTGACGGCCGCACACCGCTCCCGGCTGCCGCCGGTGTGTCTGTACTTGTGTTAGCAACGAAACACATCGCCAGAACTGTCTGTATTTGTGTGTGGCGCGAGCAGGGCGAGGGGCGGGCCAAGCTCAAGACCTACCCCGGCAGCAGCCAGGCGCCGACAGGCCCGGGCGGGCTGCAGATCGAGGCCGGGCGACAGGTGAGCGGGCGGGGTGGGTGGCTGGGGAAGGGGTGTGATGGCGAGAACCCAGCACTCGCAGATTCAGCACCGGCGTACCTCGGGCGGGGGGGGGGGGTAGCCATGTATGGGATGGTATGGAATAATATGGAGAACAGGAAGTGCCGGCGACCAGAGGTACAGCGGGAACATTACAGGGGGGAGGGCAACTCGGCGCAAAGTGCGACTCGCTAACCAGCCGGTCACCACTGCCGTTCCATCACCAGGCAGCCACGCTACCTGGACACCCGACCCCAAACCCAAACCCAAACCCAAACCCACCACCACCCGCCTGCACGCGTGCCAAACCCACCTCCGCCTCCACCTCCGCCTGCCAGGTGCACAAGGCGGGCTGGCGGGACTACCTGTGCTGCTGCCTGCCGCGGCGGGGCCCGGCGCAGGACCCGCTGGAGGGCGACTCGCTGCTCAGCAAGGGCCGGCTGGACAGCAGCGCGCCCGTGGGGCCCAGTGGGGCAGGAGGTGCAGGCGCGAACGGAGCCGGCCGGCGGTAGCACACGCACCCGGGGCGGCGCGCTGCGTGCAGCGGGCGTAGTCCTGTGTGGGCGCAGGATCCTCCGTGGAAGCTGGGCGGACTTTTGAGTGTGATCCGCCACACCGCTCAGAGGGAGGGGTGCTCAAAGTTAGCCCCCGCTGCGGCCGGTGATTACAAATGACGCGCCCTTGGAAGGAGCCAGTGCGGCAGAAGCTATGAGAGCGCGAGCATGGTACCGTACTAGGGGAAGTATGGAGGGCTGCATGTAAAGGTATGCACTGCATTTGCCTGTCTTTTGAGACAGCGCGCGTCGCTTGTGTGTGGGCAGAGCTGCCCGAGTGTGTAAGGGCGGCTCTGGGCAAGTGTGGAATATCAATATTTGCAATTACCGGCACTGATCCGCAAAGCCATGTTGGGCTGCGTTGATCGCACCCGTGGAGGGCACTGTAACTACATTGCGATTCGTTACAAGCCTGATTGTTACGTTGGCTCCAGAAGTCACATCTGCCCACGTCTGATGGAACCTCGTCACTGGACCCAGCCTGGGTAGCGCAGGATGGTTCAGTCGGGTCGGGTACCCAGTCGGGTCGGGTCGGGTACCTTACAGCACGGTAGTAACAGTGCCCTGGACGGGCGCGACCCCTCCTCTGGTTGCCACACGCCTCCTTGCTTCGCGTTGTGTATGGGCAGGGCAGCCCTTTGCACTGCTCGTCCATCAATTTCACAAGATGTGGTTTTGTCCTGGTGGCACCAAGCAATCCCTAATGAACGCCCACAAACCCACACCATTCAGAGACGAACGCCTTTCCAGCCCTGCCCAACAAATTTCGAGCCCCAAGTTGCATTAACTACGTTGTTTGGTCTTCTCGTAAACAGGACACACCTTACTTTCCCTCCGATCACACAATGCCTATCACCGTATTTCGCCTAGCGGCACCCAGGCAGCACCCAGGCACTCGCCGCTTTACCAGCCCACAGTAACCGCAAGCAGCAACTCGCCACCTTGTGTCCTGCCAAAACTCTACCGGATGTGCAATTGTCCGGCCTCCTTCAGTCAATACGATATGTATGCAGTCAGTGACGCGCAATCCACGAGGACTCCAGTACCTTGTACCAGTGCCCTGACACAGATTCCGCCAATTTTTTTGGGTTTGACCGTTCTAGTGACTTGTGAATTAGCCTTGGCTCTGGTCGCCAACCTACGCTACTGTTCTCTCTTCTCTTGGGGACGCAAACCATCACCCACCACAAAAACATGACGTGCCAACACCAAAACCTTTGGCACCTCCTCACTCTCTGCCGGCGTGGGACACCTGCCCGACGCACCGCCATCACTAGTGTCGTCTTACGAAGCTCTGGCCGCCAGAGCGAGCGTGCGCCGCCGCTACGGCCCAGCCAACGGCTGATCAAAACGCCGAATCAAAGTGTCAATACAGCAGCCGCGGCGACGCACACGCGTCTCAACGCAGCGTCTTCTCTGCACCTTCCTGCATATCTTCGCACCTCAGCGGTGACTACCGCTCCCTCGCCCGCGCACACACACGTGTGCAGCCGGCCCCTCTCCGGCCCACCACCCTCGCTCCAACACCACCTGGGTTTCCATGCACCTCACAACCGGCCACACGTGTGTGCACGTGCGTATTCGAGGCGCACTGGCCCAGCATCGCCGGCCCTGCTCCACCACAGATGGCTCCACCGGGCCCCTTACGGTTTTGTATGTTGCTGGTCTTGCAGCAATTTCACGACCTTCCCCACAACACAAACGTAAACAAAATAGTCAACAGCGCCTGCAACACAACGCTTGAAAGCAACTGTAGAGGCACCACTGGCCTCACACCCTCTTGTGATATCTTCAGGCTCTCTTGGTGTGGCGGGGCACCGTGTTCCGGCCCCGCGATGACATATAAATCGCAACCAAAATGTGTCGCAAATCCAACCGAGTCCTGGCGTACGGTAAATGTCATCTTGCAACGCAGGCCCGTGCGTCGCCACCCCCGCCATCCGACGGCACGCAGCAACACGCTGCTTTGCCCGGACTCGGGGCCCCTCTCAAGCCAAGTCACAGCATGTCGACGGCGCTGCCCAACGCAGCAGCCGCCGTCCCTTGCGCGCGTGGCACGTGTGATGCCCAGCAACATGACGTCCATTCTTTTGGGGATGATATGATGTGATGTGTCAGCAAGACCCTCGCAAGAATACAGGCATGCACCGCCACGCCAAGCCACGGCGCCGTACCGAACGGCGCGCCGCATCCCTCATCTCATCGCCACTGCGCCGACGGTGCGGGCGGCAACGAGCCGCTGCCTTACAACCAAGGTTAATACTGATACAGCAGGCGGCATGCCTGCACCTTCCTTATGCTGCGCCGCCGCCTCATAAGTTACAGCCCCCATGCGGGCCGCCCGCGAGCCCTCTGCGTGCCCTTGAACTCTCACTCACAGCTCCATGGTCGCCTTCATGGCTGCTTTGCGCCGCAGACCCGTCAGCTGGTGCGACACCGCCTCGCGCGCCGCGCTGTCCGCCGCGAACCTGCGCCGCGCCTGCTGGTAGTGCTGCTCGCCGCCGCCGCCGCCAGGCTGCTTCTCAAAGACGTTGGAGAAGGGCGAAGCCGGCTCTTCGTCGTCGTCGTGGTGGAAGTACTGGCCGTGCGGTGAGTGGACCTGCATGCGCACGCCGGCGGCGGGGCCAAACGCCTCCTCCTCGTCGTCCTCCCAATCGCCCGAGGCCTCGGCGCGGGCGCGCGCCGCCGCGAACTCCTGCTCGGCCTCGAAGTCGCTGGCGGTGGCGCTGCCGGCGCCGCCGCGGCGGTGGCGCTGCTGCTGCTGGCCAAAGGCGGAGGGCGAGGCCGCGGGGCCGGGGGTGAAGGGCACGGCGTGGTTGACCAGCACGGTGCCCATGGCGCCGTCCTGCAGCCGCATGCTGCCGCCGCCGGCGCCCGGGGCGCCCCCATGCGACTCGTACACGTGGGTGAACTGGCCGCTTAGGCCCGCCTCCGCCGCCGCCGCCTCCGCGTCCGTCGCTTGCTTGGCAGCGCTGCCGGCGCTGTCGACGCTGCTGCTGGCGCTGGCGTGGGCAGCAGCACCGGCGCTGGCGCTGGCGCTGCTGCTGCCTGCGGGGGTCGCGTTCTCGCCCTCCTCCTCGCTGTCGGAGATGGTGTCACTCCAGCTCCAGGTCCAGCTCCACACCTTGCCCTGCTGCTGCTGCTGCTGCTGCTGGGGGCCCCCAGGGTGGTGGTGGTGGCCACGCGGCGGCTGCGCCGCGGGCGCGTCATCGGCACCGCCCAGGCCGTCGTAGCCCGAGGCCGCGGAGGCAGTGGCGGTCGCGGCAGAGGCGGGCGCGCGCGCGGCGCGCGGGGACGTCGACGAGGCGGGAGTGGAGGTGGACGTGGCGGCGGCGGGGCTGGGGCTGGGGCGGTTAGCGCGGACGGCGGCGCGGTGGCGCAGTCCCGCCAGCTGGCTGCGCAGGTTGGCGCGGCCCTCGGTCTGCTTGTAGCCTGCGTTGGCGCTGGGCGGCGGCCGGCGACCGCAGCTGTCGGCGCCCGCCTCGTCATCGCCCTCGCACTCGGCCGCCGCCTCGCCGCCCTCGTGGCCGGCGGCTGCGGACGCGGGGTCGGCGCCAGCGGCGGCGGCGGCGGCGGCTGCAGCCGCGGCCTTGGCGGCGGCGGCGGCCTTGGCCTGGCGCGCCTGCCGCTCCCAGGAGCGCTGCATCTTGAAGTTCCAGTACCCTGCGACACATCACGACAAGGCAAGGCAACAGGAGAAAGCGTTCGTGCTTGCGTCGCCCGTTGGGCCCCAGGTGCACGTTAGCAGCCAGGCAACAATGAGAATGCTCCACGAGCAATGCGCGTGCCCATCAGCGCCATCACACTACCGTAACTCACAGTCGTGGAAGTCCCAGCCCGAGGACGCGGCGTGCCCCGGGTCGGTCTTGCCCTCGGCCCGCCCCAGCAGCATCTCGTACGCCTGCGTCAGCGCCATGAAGCGCTCGTGCCCGTCCTCCGTCTTGCAGACGTCGGGGTGATACCTGGCGGCGGAGCAGTGCAGGGCGCAAGCGGTGCAGCAGGGGAGCGGGCAGCGGGGGGGGGGATGGGTTGGACGCGGCGTGGCGTGGAAGTTGGAACAGACGCGGCTAGGGCCGGCGGCGGAAAGCGGCAAATGGCGAACGGAGGAGTGGCCGCATGGCCGTTTGAGCCGATAAGGCCCAGACGGCAGCACGAGTGCGCGCTCAGGGCGAGGGCCAATATTGCGGGCACACAATGATGTGGAAGGGAGGTGGAATGGCTTCCGGGGCCCATCATGGGCGGGGCAGGCACGCGGGCGGCCAAGCGTTGGGACTGTACGAGGCAGTACCGTACTCACTGTAGCGCGAGCTTGCGGTATGCACGCTTGACCTCCTTGACGTCCGCATTGGCGGTGACGCCCAGGATGGTGTGCGGGTTCAGGAAGGAGGGGGAAGTGTGCACGGCTTGTACCTGCAGCAGGCCGCGAGGGGAGGGCGTCGAGCCAGGTAGGGCTTTTTTGTCACGTCACTGTTTTAGCGCACGCCTTCCGAGTATGCCGAGCGTTAAACCCGCTCGGATCGACACGGTCGCATATCACTGTGCCAAAAGGGGTCCCATTCGAGCCGGCAGCCCAAAAAGCCAGACGCAAGGCGCCGTAAAGACCCCGCCATCGCGGCCGCGTCAGCAAAGCCCCCCCTCCGACGCGACCGCAATGCCCTTACCCGCACACTCCGCGGCGGCACTCGGCCTAAATGCGGCGTACGAGCGCCGAGCGATAGCCCGCTCCCGGTTGTTCGCCAAGCCGTCGTCGCCATCGGTTCAGACCTGCGTCGCACACGACGAGCGCGAGCCCATTACCCCTGCCGCATCGTCTTACAGCAGCAACTAGCTAAGCGCCAGGCAACTTAGGCGGCCCGTCTGCTGAGTTGCAGAGGTGACAGAACGCTCGCAACGTGCGCTGCAGCACGCACAGGCTGCTCGTTCCCGGGCTCTGCTGCTCACCTTCCGGACGATACGTGTGTTATAGTACCGTTATGGTGTCGGGAGAAGAAGTAGGCTTGCCGGCTGAGATATTAAAAGCGATCGGTTGCGCTTGGGTTTGTCCTGAGCCTACAACTCTTGTGTTTTAAGTGTGAAAGTATGCACTGCGTGGCACTGTTTCGTTATGGGTGTGTGCGGGTGCCAGGCCTGAGAGAGGCTGCCCCGCCGGAAATTTCGCCCCGATTCCCCCAACGGTTGGGGGCCGGACTTCGCGTAAATGCGCTGCAACGTATGTCAAACCTAAAGCCGTACCAATTTTCTACTGAAATCTTGCATCGTGGATGCAGCAGCCGAAGAAGTGCCCGCTGTGAACTCTAGCTTCCGCGGAAGCGGCCTCGACGGCCCGGCTCCCATGGCCGGCGCGCCGGGCGCCCCGGCTAGGCTACAGGTTAGTTCATCGTGTGAGCAACGCAGCCGCGTGAATGCGGGAGCGGCGGGGTGAACACGGGCGGAGAAGCTAGGGAACTGTGCAACGTAACCGTGGTGTTGCCGGCCCCACGCCGCTGTGGTGTTGCATCCCCGGCGTCAGCTTGTTCATGAGGCCGGCGCCCCTGCTCCCTCAGATGTTGCATGGCAGCAGTGCATTCTGACTGTCTAGCATAGTGCTGACCCATACGCCCTACTTACGCCAAACGCCGACAGCTGTGAGTTGTGCGCTGCCTAAGCGGTCCTGATGACGACTTGACGTGGGTTGCACACATGCAGCTGTACGCGTGCAGTGACGGACTTGACGTATGCCGCGTACGCGCGAAGGTGCCAACGCCCAACGGACTTCATCACATCAAGCCATAATTTTACAGCAACGCTGCGACCGCGTAACAGCAGCGTGCAGCAGTAACCGCACACTGCAATGCGTGCCCATGCCACAGCCCGTCTCTAGTCTCAAGTTGTTAAGCCTTGCTTGCCATGCAAAGTAGCCTCCAGCACCAGCTGACACTATATATCTTGCTAAGCTCCTACGGTACGACACATGCGCCAGCGATGCCGCCAAACCCCTGGCCCCTGCCCGCATCGCCTTGGCACGTCGCAGCGCAACGCCACTACCAAGTTCACAACGCGTACAACCACACACGCACCACGTACACCCACACTAACAAACGCCCATGCATACACGCACACCCACACACCAACCTATCCATCCCTATCGCCGCGCCGTTCTAGCGCCAACGACCGCGCAACGTGGCATCCAACCACGCTCCAGCAATGCAACGCCTGCCCACCTTCGCACGCGATCACACCCGCCTGACCGCCGTGAGACAGGCAGCCGCCAGCCGCCAGCAACCAAGCACCCTGCCCCTGCGGCCTCGCCCCTCCAGGTCTACAGGCTGCGCCACTCAGAAGATCCGGAGCTGCCTTCACAGGCTCCTGCCGGCATCCAGTGCGGTGCGGGGCTCCTGCGGAGGCTCCCGCTGCTCCGGGACGCGGCTCCACCGCCGGCGCTGTTCACCGCCTCAGTTTACCGGTTCAGCGTCTCCCAAGGGCTGTTGAAGTCGAAGTACCTGCGAGACGGGGGAGGAGAGGGCGGCGGGTTCAGCAGGAGGCAACGCAAGCCGTCAAGGGCGGAGCAGTCAGATGATCCAACACCGCATCAGCTGGCAGCCCCGTCCAGCCCGGCAGCCCTGCCGTGCCCGTGCCGCCCAATAAGAATTGCCGCGTGCCTGCTGATGTGTCTGCACGCCGCTCACCATCCCTCCATGCGCGTTCCGCGCCCAACCCGCCGGCCCTGGAGCAAGTCTCCGTCCCACATCCCACCGCCCTACGTCAAGCTGCTCTCCCGCCCCAGTCTCCCGCGTGTGCAGCCCCGCAACCCACCTGAACTCCTGCGTCAGCTCCAGCGGCTCCGACACCACGCGCTTCTTGCCGTAGTCGTACCGAACCTCCTGGTAGCCGGTCAGCGGGAAGTCCTTGCGCAGCGGGTGGCCGGTGAAGCCGTAGTCGGTCAGGATGCGGCGCAGGTCGGGATGGCCGCTGAAGAACACGCCGAACATGTCCCAGGTCTCGCGCTCAAACCAGTTGGCGGTGTTGAACACCTTGCTGACGGTGGGCACGGCCGTGACCTCGTCCACGCACACCTTCACGCGGATGCGGTTGTTCCAGCGGGGGCTGAGCAGGTGGTACACCACCTCAAACCGCGCGGCACGCTCCGGGAAGTCAACCGCCGTCACGTCCAGCAGGCACTTGAACTGAGTGTTGGTGTGGTCGCGCAGGAAAATCATGAGCGGCACCAGGCTCTCCGGCGTGGTGTATATCGTGGGCTCCTGGTACAGCACGCTGCTCTGCGCCGGGCCGGAGACCGCCAATTTCACAAACTTCGGCACCGTCTTAATGATGTAATCCGTCAGCTGCGTGTTGCCGAACGCCTGCATGTGCTCGCTCGCGATGTAGTTCTTCTCCCCGGTCTTCCGGGCGTAGGCATAGCCCATGCTGCGAGTCTGCTGCAGCTGCAACGCCGAGCCAGCGCTGGTGCTGGCGCTGCTAGCCTCAGCGAGCACCGAGGTCTCCATCGCCGAGCCCAGCGCGCGAGTAGCGAAAGAGCGCAGGCCATCAGTGGTGCCCTGCTGCAGACAGCCCTTGACGGGCGCCTGCAGCTTCATCAGGAGTGACTGAGCGGACTTCATCGTGCGACAGAAGCGACCCCGGTGCCTGAAAACTCAGCCTTTGCACCCCGGAGGCCGCACCTAAACTATCAAAAGTAGGCTACGTTGAAGCAATGCAAACAAGCTCAACCATGCACCAAGAGTTTTGGCAGCGTGCAGTCTCGCATGGGGCAAGCGGGCACACCCATCGCCCAGCTTGGGCGCAAGCCTCGATTATAGCTCTGCATTATGCTCAACGCAAATCACACTACACTCTGGGCACAGCCTACCTCCCGGTGAGCCATGACGCGGCGACGGCGCAAAAAAGACAAGTTTGCAGTCGCTCTCCGCACCGACGCACCAGCTCCCAAGCCCCGTGCTGCTGCCGGGATTGGGGGAAATAGTCGCATTGCTTTGGGTTTCGGGCTGCGCTTGCAATTAGAGGCGAGGGCTGGCGGGGCCGAGCGGCGACGCGCGTCGTTCACTGCATGCACCTCCCCACCGCGGCCGCACGCTTCAGCGCGCCGGCGCGGGCCAAAGCTTTTCCACTGAGAAACCCGTGTCTGGTTTCCTAGGATTTGCGGTAATTGCCCTTGTCAAGACAACTGACGTGGTGTTTGGGCACGGTGTGCAGGCGTTCCATCCGACTCGCCGTCGCGCGTCCCTCCCAACCCGCTACCGCGTCGTTCAACCTTCCTCGCCGCTCGGCCCGCAAGATGTGAGTCCGCCGCTGCGCTGTGAGGACCCTTACAAACATAGCGCTTAGTGTTGTAGCCCGCGGCACGGAGGGCAGTCCGAGCCGTGCTGTGGTTGGGCATGTGCAACAACTTCAGCCAGCGCGCTGAATCACTCGCACCAGGTTGCGGACGCTGCAGCGCCGCCTTGCATGCGCTATCTGGGTTCTGCGCGGCCCTCGCGACACCCTCCTCGACCATGACGCCCTTGAACCACGCTCCTGATTCTTGCCAACACGCCGCAGGACCGCCGCCGCCGAGGTGCTCGCTCGCAACCAGGAGCTGCTGACCGCCATTGCGGCCGGCAACTACGAGAAGTATGCGGTGAGCGCAGCAGGCCAGCAGCGCGCGCTTGCCAGAAGGAGGAGCTGATTCAGCCACAGCTAGAGCTGACGCGTGGGGCTTAATCCAAAGGCCTGGTCGATAGTCGGAGCGCCGGCGGGAGCCGCGAGGGATGTGCGGAAGCAAGGACGGAAACACCTGGGCACAGGCGTCTCAAGCGGCGCCGGCGCACCGCGTATCATCCATGCAAACACCGTGCTTTGGACGCCCCCATATTCCTTACTTACTCATGCAACTGCACCACCAACAGACCATGTGCGATCCCTCAATGACCTGCTTCGAGCCCGAGGCGGTGAGTGGCGGCGGCAGCTGCGGTGCTGACGTGGTGGCGGGGCAGCAGCAGCAGCAGCGCAAGGCTGTAGCAGGTTGGGTGGCTGGGGCGAAGGGCACTGCTGGTGCTGCTGCTGCTATCGCCGCTGGTGCTGACGCTGCTGCTGCTGTTACTGCAACTGCTGCTGCTGCTACTGCTGTTGCTACTGCCGCCACAGGTGGGGCACCTGGTTGAGGGCCTGGACTTCCACAAGTACTACTTCACCATGCCCTCCTCCGCGCCGCCCGCGCCCGACGCCCCCAAGCCGCACGTGCTCAACACCATGGCCAGCCCGCACGTGAGTGAGGGGCAGGGAGGCAGGGGGACACGGAAGGGAGGGAGGCAGTGGGGAGGCGAGGGAGAAGATGAGGGAGGGGACGAGGGAGGGTTCAAGAGAGCGGGCGAGGGAGAAGAGTGCAGTGAGACCGGGGAATGGGTAGTGCAGGCTGCAAGTGCCATTTCCAAGCTGAGCGTGAGGGAAGTTAGGAGTGCGGTTGGAGCAGGCAAAATAGGAGCCGCAGGGAGGGGGGGACCAGCGGGCAGCGGCACCCCGCTTGTGAGGGCAAAATGCCTGGCTGAACGCCATTGCGTACGCTGGTTAAAGCAAGACGTGCGCGGCATGTGTTCCTGCGTCGGGGGAGTCATGCGCGTGTCGCTTGCCTTCCTCTTCTGCCTTAGATCAAAACGGTTGTAGCACGCCACCACCGCCACTGCTACTGCCGCCAATGCCAATGCTAATGCCAAGACCAACATGTGCATCTGCGTTCAGGTCCGTGTGGTGGGCGACAGCTGCGCCATTGTGTCGTACATCCGCCTGACCCAGAAGATGGTGAGTAGTGTGGCCGGTGGGGTCGCGGGGTTGGCGTTGGGAGGGGCAGGGGAGGGGGCGCAAACACATGTGACACGGAGCTGCGGCGGTGCTAGCGTGGGCTGAACAGCTTGGCTTGGCGTGGGCGGGCGTGCTGTGCATGTGCGCGCTTCAAAGTTTGCGCCGCCCCGCCCCGCCACCCTTCTGGAATGAACTACCCGCCACCCTTCCCACCAATCCCACAACGCCCCACGGCCACCACCCCCACGCTCGCGTCTTCGTGTCGTCATCAATCGTGCCTGGACACCCCCTCCCCCACCACCACCCGCTCCGGCAGGTGAACGGCGCCCCGGTGACGGTGCAGGCGGAGGAGACCCGCGTGTGGGAGAAGAAGAACGGCAGCTGGATCCACGTGCACATGCACCGCTCGCTGGTCAAGTGAAGGACCGAGGAGCACCTGGGTCTTCTTCCGTAGACGGCGGTGGTACATATGTATGTGTGGAACGCGCGAGCGACGGTTGGTGGCCTGGTGGGTCGATGACAAGTACGGTCACGTGATTCATGGGGGCAGGCTGCGGCACTTGATTGGTGCCGGCGCTGATCGCGCGGGGTGGGCACTGTGCAGGCACGCGTGCAATTGCGGGTGGTGTGCAGCTTTGCACTGCGTGTGTGGTGTTGGGCATTTAGATGGCTGCAGAGCGTGTCGATGTGATCCTGCCATGCTTTGCAAGTGCTCTCCTGGCTGCTGTGTTCTGTGCTTGGATCGCGTCTGAAAGCGTTCCGGGGGTGCGCTTCCCGCAGGCGGGCGGGTGGGATGGGCGTGAATGGGGTGGCAGGCAACCCCCGACATGCGGCAGTGGTGTAACGGATCGGCGGCTACCTTACCGTATTGGCGGCTGGGCGGCGCAGCGAATGTGTCTATTTGTACACACCCAGCCAGCGTAGATAGGAAAGCACGGCCCGTTTGGTGCGTGGCAGGCCAGGGGTTCCAAGTTCCAACTGGCGCAGACTGGCAGGCAGGACAAAGGTGTGCCGGAGCGCGGCCAGCCAGCCAGGCAACAGCGCACACTGGCACCAGTTGCGCAGAAAGCGTGGCCTAGGGCCGCAAGTCCGCAATGCAGGCTTGCACCCTGGACTGAGCACGTCAACGGTTGTATGGTGGAGACGTGGAGTACCGGAGTGCAATGCGAACCGAAGTCCCGTGGGGCGGACAGACCCGATCCGACCAAGCCCTGCCAAGTCAACGGAGCTGGGACGACGCGGGTGCTGCAGCCGCAGGGTAGTCTTTTGCACGCAGGCGTAACGTTCATAGGGAAGGCTGCTGGCAAGGAGCTGTCGATCAAACGGAGTGGCGCACGCGCAGGTTGTCATACACAGCCGAGGACGGGAATGGTGTTGAGAAACACCAGAGGGGTTGCGTGCTGATGTTGTAGTGTCCGGTGTGTGTGTGTCAGAAAAATTATACCAGGATCTCAGCAGGGCAAGGAGGACTCGCCATTAAGAAGACCGTCGTGAGAGTGTCTGGTGAATTTCTCATCATCCACACACCTCCGGACCAAGGGTTGACTTGTGTGTGTAATGCATGCAGGTATAGGGGGGAAGAGCGCGGAGCCTCAGACATCCAAGGAAGGAAAAAGCCGCAACAGCTCTCAAGCCCGGCGAAGGCGAAAGCTCTAGACGGGCCCTGCGAATGGTTTCTGAGAGAAGCCCTGATTGGAAACGTCATCATCAGCGTCGCTCCTCCTCCCCTCATATGCAGCTAACGCACACAAGACACACACACACACACACACTCGCACACACACACAGCGAATGGACAGGTGCCGTGCACGCAGGCATGCCTCAGACAGCAACGGAGTTGCACCGTGGGCGCAGAGCCACCCGCGCCGAAGCAGCGGGCTGCGTGAGAATCACCGGGTAGGTTCGTTCCTGCAGAGCAGGCTCCCGGATCAGCCACAGCATGTAGCATGTTGGCGTGCTTCATCATCGGCAGTCTGTCAGTGCAGTGGGATGCGACGGCGTGCCGTGTGTGAAGGGAAATTGCATGGACGAGACAGACACACACACCAACACAAACACGGCGCACACAAGCGAAGGTAAGGCTCAGCAATGCGCGTCGTCCCTCAGGCGAGGGCCACGGGGGTCAGGAATACCCCCACGCGTAATGTCATCACCGCCCGCCTTCAGCGCCAACGACAGCCACGCACAAGATTCTGAGATAGATCAAGGGTACGGCTCAGCTAGTGCGCAGTCTCCCAGGCGGGAGCCAGCCGGGTCAGGAATACCCGTGCGCATTTGCATCATCATCGCCGTAGCACGTGCGCTACATCACTCGCCATCAGGTAATTTCATCATAGCTAGTAGCTCAGAGAGGGCGCAATTCTCCGAAGACGGAGTCTTGAGGGACAGGAACTCCCCCGCGCAATTCTCATCACAGCCACTGCTGCCCCAACACACACTCTATTCACGCCGTTGTTCAGAAGGCTCAGAATCATGCGCCAGTCGCCGACAAGCAGCGAGTTGAGGGTCAGGAAACCCCACGCGCATACTTTCCTCACAGCCGATACACAGCACAAATGCAACAAGCATTACTCAAGTATAGTAATATGGCTCAGACCTGGCGCCCTTCCCCCATGCGGGGGCAAGTGGGGACAGGAATTCCCCGACGCAAGCATGTCATCACAGCCAAACGGAAGTCCTGACAAATTCAGTTCAATAGCATGGCTCAGACGCAGGTCTCAACTCTCCCACAAGGGAGTAAGCATGGGGCAGGAATACCCACAGACCACTTGTCACCATCGCCAGCACAGGATCACACGTACACAAAAGCATTACCAAGTAGAAGGCTCAGAGTCTCGCTAATTTACCGAGGCCAGTGCGGATTGGGTCAGGAAGCCAACCATCAGAGAATTCACCACAGCCGCGCAACAGGTACACACACGAACCACCAGTGCATCTAGGCAACGAGTGTGGCTCAGGAACATCCGTGCTCTCCAAGAAAGGAGACGCGAGGGACAGGAACTCCCCCCGGACTGATCTCATCACAGCCAATGCAAGCAGATGCAGAATTACTAGGCTCAGCATTGGGTCCCTTCCCACAGACGTGGGCAAGTGGGGTCAGGAAAGCCCCGGACCAACAATGTCATCACAGCCGAGCGAGCATGGCAGTAACAATGAGCTTGGCGGTCACACGAAGGATGGCTCGGACCCGGTCTCAGCGTCTCCGAGCCGTGAGGCAGCGGAGGAGCGTGGGGGCAGGAACACCCCAAGACCAATCTCTTCACAGCCAGGTTCCAAACACATGCGACACACGTTCGGTGCTGCTACAGGCCGGGCGCGTACAGATGGCTCGGACGCGGTCCTTGCTCTCCGAGCCGTGAGGCAGCGAAGCAGCGTGGGGGCAGGAACACCCCAAGACCAATCTCTTCACAGCCAGAGGCAATAGGCACGCCCGTACCGGTCACAACACAATACAGCGCAATACTGAAGACAACAAACGGCTCAGACGCGGTCCTTGCTCTCCGAAGCCGTGAGGCGGCGGAGCAGCGTGGGGGCAGGAACACCCCAAGACCAATCTCTTCACAGCCAACCATATGCGTAACGCGTGCAAAGGAGGCATACTGCAATCAGGTGCAAATTAGATGGCTCGGACGCGGTCCTTGCTCTCCGAGCCGTGAGGCGGCGGAGCAGCGTGGGGGCAGGAACACCCCAAGACCAATCTCTTCACAGCCAGAGGCAATAGGCACGCCCGTACCGGTCACAACACAATACAGCGCAATACTGAAGACAACAAACGGCTCAGACGCGGTCCTTGCTCTCCGAAGCCGTGAGGCGGCGGAGCAGCGTGGGGGCAGGAACACCCCAAGACCAATCTCTTCACAGCCAACCATATGCGTAACGCGTGCAAAGGAGGCATACTGCAATTAGGTGCAAATTAGATGGCTCGGACGCGGTCTCAGCGTCTCCGGCCGTGAGGCAGCGGAGCAGCGTGGGGTCAGGAACACCCCAAGACCAATCTCTTCACAGCCAGTGACTTTAGGCAGCACCCGAAAGCAGCACGAAGCCCCCATGGTCACGCGCGGCATGCACAATGCAAAGATGCGTGGTTTGTGCGCTCGGTGGAAGAAGAAGTCGTTTTTTGTGAGTTGTTATAATCATTGTGATCATAAACAGCCTCTAAGTTTTCGTCACCGCGCAGAACGCTTCCTTGCAAGTGCGTGCCGTGGATGCAGTGAGTGCGAGTGCATGGTGTGATGCGAAGAAACGAAATGAACAGGCCAGTACCCAGGCGCCCATGACGTGGTGGGGAAAAGCCACGGTCATCAGAAGTACTAGCCCGGTACTGTGGCTGCCAGATTTGATTAGGTGAAGGAGACATTGGAGACACACAACACCTGACCGTCAAGCAGCGGGCGCGTGCGCTCCATATCATATGCGTGATTGCAAATGCTTGTGGATGGATGGTGTGGAATCATTGGATGTCTGGTAGCAATCGTCCTATCGCCCAACCGGTCGGAGGGGTTAGGATAGCGAGCACCATCAACAGCCGTAAGAGGACGATCAATCCAAGCACAGCCGGCACTATGGCTTCTGGGAACGGGCTCCACAGCACGGTAGGGAGAGCCGCGGGACCAACTTTATAGAAGCCTTCTCCCAGCGCATGCCAATGATGATGCCGACATGTGCATGTGTGTGCATGCATGTGCATGTGCATGGATATGCATGCAGTGAGGATGCGTGCATGACTGTGGGAAAGCAAGGCGTCGCCCAATACGGGGCTAGATCGCTCAGACAGCCAAGGGAATCAGCGAGTTCGTCAACGGGCTTTTGCCCTCGGAAACTCTAGTCCGATATCTGATTGCTGTCATCACTGCAAGGTACATATACGAGACGCCGCTCCCAAGTCTGGCGAGTCCAGTGCACATGCGCGTGCGTGCCATGCGAGCATGCGTGTGCGTTCAGGCGAACTGGCCGACCCACAGACGACGACGGTAGAAACTCACGCCAACACGCTGGCTTGGGCCCACTGGCCCGCACCGCCAAGCAACGCACCGACCACACTTGCAGAGGTTGAACTCGTATCGACGGTGCGCAGGTGAAGAGCTTGGCGACGAGGTGGTCATCGATGTTGATACAGCAAGGATGGCGGCGGTGGCAGCGTACTCGGGCGGCGCAGCGGCGGGGAGGGAGACGGGTCGGGTCGGGAAGCTTCCGGAAGGTTCCGAGGCGGTGCCGACTTGTTCAAAGTACCTTGCAAGTAGTGGCTACCTGTAGGCAAAGACAGCGACAGCACAGGAAGCAAGCAGGTGAGGACGCATGTGCAGAAGCACAAAAAGCTGGGCTGGGCACGCGGCGCATGTGCATGTCTACGGGGGTCAGACGAAGAAACCGTTCTCTGCAGGTGCGTTAAGCACATCAGAAACACGGACCAAAGTTTCAAATCATCACACCCCGAAGCATGCACATGATGAGCGCGCATGCGAGTTGCGTGGCGGCGCCGGCGGTGGTGGCATGCGTGCGCGAATGCTCAGGGGCAGCAGGTCGGAAGGGTCAGTTAATCTGGCTTGACGGACCCGAAGGCCCTATAGTGATAGTGACTGGTGCTTCAGCGTCGATCAGTCGGGGAAAGTGTCCTCCTTCCCAACAGACCGGGTGCCCGAGAGTGTGCGCGTGTGCATGCAGGATGGCGGCGGCGGCCGAGGGACAATGGCGGCAAAGGCATTCAGAAAAGTGTTGGAACATGTTATCGTCATCAGACTCCGAGTGAGCTGAGTAAGGTGTCATCACAATGCACAGGCCGCCGAGCCACCGAGTCAAAGCTAGCGACAGAGATGTGTGCGCGTGCAAGATGCCGAGTGCGCCCGAGGGCTATTTGCGAGAGTCAGAGACGCTTGCGCGTCCGTCCATCCGCATGAATCTTTCCCTGGCTGTGGGATCGATAGGACTGGGGCGACAGAAAAATCATCATCCTCGCTGGGGGCGCGGGCAGAGCCGCGGCCTCCCGATGCCATGCGACGTGCGTGCATGCGTAATATGCTTCCGCAAGCCGATATCCCATTGCACTCACCATGAATTACTGGCCTTCAAGCTCCTGGACAGGCTTGAGCGGGTCCAGGCGCGAGCAGGCGAAGACAATTGCTCGAGAAGGCGGCGGCTTGAGGCGGCCCGGGCAGCGGCCCCGTTGAAGGGTAAGGGCGCGCACCGGGCCTATAATGTATGTGTAGGGTCTTGAGTGCGGGCCGGGCGGCCCGCACTGAAAATGAAGGCGCGGCGAGGCTTCAAATAGACCTCGGCCAGGTTGGCCCATGCAGGCGCCCATGCAGCAAAATTCTAGAGGGCTCGGTGTCTGTTTCAAGCCGTCATTCTTTTGTGCATCTATCTTATCGTATTGATATACCAAAATGCGCTTGGTTGAAGCTAGAGGCCTGCTCAAAAGAATCCGGGCGACAAACGAACCCAGCTACTATGAAAAATCACTTGAGCAATAAAAACACGCCTGATAAGGCAAGAAGATTTGAAGATACAGTCTAGGTGTCTTGCAATCGTCGTCGCGCAACAACGACAGACAGTGGCCATGGCCCAAGCTCGCCAGCCGCTGGCGCTGAGCCTGGCAGGATTCCAGTTTTCATATCGGAGCAACTATTTTGACTGGCGGCTACTTCACGGCATTGATGTGGACACTGTGGTGCGCAAATTGGGTCGCATGTGCAGCATTTGACCGAGGCGTTTGCAGCGCTGCTTGCGCGTCAAGCGAGGAGAGTTGCGCCTTTATGATGCATTGTCAACTAGCACTACCTGAGCTACGCCCAAGCGATTGTGCGAGGGGGGCTACGGCTTGTACGTGCCCATAAACACCGGGGGCCACCTAGGGCTGCGTGCAACTCATCCAGGCGCTGCTGGCACGATGCCTTGTCGCCCTGTGAATCAGCAATATCTGACTTCAAATGTGTGTCTTAACGCGCAGATACGGCTCACGGACGTGAAGGCTGTGGAGGACTGCCTGGACACGCTTCAGCATGGCAGCTTCGGTGTGGAGCGGGACCGGCTGTCCCCCGCCAACTGTGTGCAGCTGTTCCGGCTGCTGCAGGTGGGCGGTACTGCATGAGCAGTGGCAGTTTCAGATTGTGCTACGTACTGTTGAACAAGTTTTGCATGCGTGCTGTTTGGGGGCAGCCGACAACACTTTTCACCACAATGCCGCCTAGCCCTGAATCTGGACGAACCTTTGTCACGACCCTTTTCCCCGCCCGTGGAACATGCACACACAGCTGTCTATAGAGTACTGCGCGCACCTGCGTGCGGCGCACGCGCTGCTGCTGGACTGCTACAACAGCGCCACGCAGGCGGCGGAGGGGTGAGCGCGGCCGATGACAAGAGGGGGCAGGAAGGCGGTTTCGAAGGATTCAGGACGCATATAGCACAGGGAAAACCTGAAGATTCGGGTTTGCGTTTGCGGCCACGGCGCCAAGGTAGCGCGCTGAGGCCGGTCGTCGGGCAGACGCCGCTCACGCCAGCTCTGGCGGCGCATGCGGTCGTCTCCAAGTCCGGGCAGGCGCCACTCCGCCGGGGGGGGTGGGGACAAGGTGCCCGACTTCCCTCCCTCCCGCTGAGCGCGGCACTGCCGTGTCGCCCTGTATGTGCATGCACGTGCACCCTATGACGGCGGGCGCAGGTGGAAGGCGGCTGCGCGGGGGTACCTGGACGCCGGCTCCTCGCTGGTGCAGGACTCGGTGGCGGTGGGCGCCATCAGCCGGCCCGCGCTGGACGCCACGGACACCGCCAAGGTGCGGCCGGGCAGGGCTGGGGGCGAGGGCAAGGTTTTGGGCATGTGAGAAGGGAGTCCGTGGGGCACTCAGCGTTGGAGCTTCGACTGCTGGCGCAGGGGTGTGTGGGTGGGGCGGGGAGCGGTTGCAGTGCGGCAGGACTGGCGTGGGTGGATGGGTGCATGGCGTTGAAGTGTAGGAAGTCAGTTGCGGCTCATGGGAGCGTCGTTGGTCGGTCGGGCCGGGGGCTCATAACTCAATGCTTGTGTTGTTGTTGTTGTTGTGACGTGCTGCAGGTGGCCCTGGAGACGGCGGACCGGGAGTACAATGCGGCCCTCGATGCGCTCGAGGTGGGGAGCGGGAGCGGACTGAAGTGGCTTGGGGAGGAAGGGCCAGGAAGCGGGGCCGGGCGTACAGAGCACTCGGGGCAGGCCACGCAATGGGCGGCATGCGGGGCCGTGCCGCCTCAGGCCTGACCGCAAGCGCTCACGACGCGGCCGCGCCCCGCAGGCGGAGGACTCCCGCGCCCGGCACTTCCGCTTCCGCAAGCAGCGCACGGAGATCTCCTGGGCCACGCTGCACGCCGCCGACGCGGACCGGCTGGTGGCCGCACTGGACGTGACGGCGCTGGAGGTGGGTGGCTGGCTGGCTGGCTGGGTGCGTGGGTGGGTGGGTTGGTGGAGGGCCGGAAGGGGTGCGCTTGGTGTATGTCACCGCATTAGATGAACAGAGCCGGGGGGGGGGCATGCAAGGATGGGCAGCTTGGGGCATCGGCGTGGTGATGGACCTGTCAACAGCCGCGGACTGCATCACTGTCGCCCTGTCCGTCATCCATAGCCTACCTCCCTTATCCCTGCAGGCGCTGCTGCCCAACCTGACCTACGGCTGCATCACCAACGAGGACGACGAGCAGCTCACGCCGCACCACTTTGCGCAGATCATACCGCTGGCGCAGGTGCGTAGGAGCGCAACGCGGGGGAGCGGGAGGGGTATGTGTTCCCGTCCCCAATGTATTTAGACCAACGATACCGAAGCCGAAGGCGGGGGGTAATTAGTTGTCCATGGGCCGGAAGCGCAGGAGCGCATGGATTAGGTTATTAACAGTTGCTGAAAGCTGGTTATGCGTGGTGTTACTTGGTGATGCCTGATGCCGCTCCTCATCGTCATCACCATCACCGCCGCCCCTCCTGCCCCCCCTCTTATGCATTGGATTTGGTTTAGTTTGGGCTGGTAACCACAACCCCCCCCCCCTTACAGGCGGGTCTGGACTACACGTTGTGGCAGGCCAACGCCACGGGAGCGCTGCTGGTGAGGGCGCGGGGGGGAATAGTTAATTCCAGAAACCAAAGCGACCATTGCACCCCAAAACCCCAGGGGGGGCAGGAGGGGCGGCGGCAGGGGGCAGTGTGTGTTCCGACCCGGCTGTGTTCATGGTGCATCGCTGCGGGCTGGGGTGCCTACGTGCCTGCGTGTGTACACCTGTCTGACCCGTGTCCTATTCCGCCCCTCTGTCTGTCTCTCCAGGAGCAAGCGATGGCGGTGCTGCAGGCCGCGTGCGGCGACATCCCGCTGCTTACCTCCGCAACACAGGTGAGGAGGGCGGGGCGGGGCGGGGTGCGCACACGCGCCGCTTTGGGCTGCATGCGATCAACAGTAACCCCTGTGACCCCTGGCACTGCGGTGCCCACAAACCGGACACACATATGGCTCGTCGCTCTCTTTGCCCCCTTATGCAATAAAGCTCATCTCTCACCGCCGCCTCCCACCTCCCTTCACCATCGCCCTGCAGGAGATGCATAACAACATCACCTCACTGCTGCTGGAGGCGCAGCAAGCGGGCGTGGGCGCGGTGGGTGGGCCCGGCGGCGGCGGCGGCATGGGTATCGGTGCGGGTGGCTCGCCGCTGGGCGCGGGCATGAGCCTAGGCGGCGCGGGCGGCATGACCGCCGCCTCGTTGGAGGCCGCGTACGGCGGGTCCGGGGTGAGTGAATGCGGGGGAGGTAGTTCATTCCAGAAACCAAAAGCGAAACGACCAAGAGAACCCGAACCAGCCAGCCCAGAGGCCGTGCAGTGCAGTAGGAGAGTTGGAGGCTGCAGGAGGGCTGTGGGTTCGGGTTGCACGTGTTTTGTGACGGGTTGTGGGACCGGGAATGCCGCGTTGCCGCTGGCGTATGGCGCTAATGCTGTGGGGGTTGCGTGTGCGTGTTTTGTGCGCACGCACACGTGCACGCAGGGCCTGGGCGCGTCCGTGGGCAGCCCGCACCAGCCTTGGACCTCTGCGTCCGTTGAGCTGGGCCAGTCGGTGCAGGTGGGTGGGTGGGTGGTTGCGGCTGGCAGTCCAAACTGAACCAGTTTAACGGAAGCAGGGTGGGTGGGCAGGTGCGCGGCCTGCACAATGTCGCAGGGCAACGTAGCGGCCTCTGCCGCAAACGGGCTGCAGCGCGGCTTTAGCACTCAATCTCGTTCATCTGCCGTGCCCGGCGCTGATGCAGTGCCTCATGCAGTCATGCCCCCTTGCTTACATGTTGTGTGCCAGACTTTGGGGGGGCTCGCCTCACGTGCCGCTGCATTTGCCTCTTCCTCTCTGCCTGGATGTACGCAGCTGGGCGGCAGCGGGCGGGTTGGCACGCCGCAGCCGCTGCGCACCTCCACGCCCACATTCATGGCGGGGCGTGCGGGCAGCGGCAGCGCGGCGCAGGTGCTGCGGCTTGGGGGAGGCGGCGCGGGGCCGTCGCGCTTCGCCAGCGTGACCGGAATGGGGGTGGGCGGCCCGGCGTCGCGGCGGCTGTCGGCCAGGTGAGAGCTGAAGGAGTTGTAGACATAGGGGCACACAACTCGACCGTGGCCCATGTGGGTCGGCCTGTCACGGCGCGGTGTGGTGTGGTGCACTGCAGCATGGCTAGCGGCACCCTGGAGGACCTGCTGGCGGCGGCGGCGGCGGGCGGCGCGGGGGCGGGCGGCGGCGAGCTGCACCGCAGCACCGCCGAGCTGTCCTTCAAGGTGGAGGCCATCGAGCACGACCTCAGGTGCGGGGGGTTGTGAATACCAGCCCATTCTAAACCAAGAAACCAAACTAGCGAGTGAAGCCCACAGGCAACGGTGACAAATGTAGGAGGAAGGGAGACGGAGCTGGGCTTAGGAGGTTATGTGAGAGAGGCAGGGCATGCGAACTACAATGCCACTCTGGTGTTGCGATGCAAGCAGTATCGGGGTGGCGAGGCCGCCTGACGACCCACGTCACAGGCTGTGGTCCTTACCACGCCACGGAGACCTGACACGCGTGCTTGACTCATTGATCTGTAACAAACAAACAAACAAACAGGATGGAGCGCAGCAAGACGGAGGAGATGCGCCGCATACTGGCCGACATACGCGAGCGCCTCAACCAGCAGACCACCGGCGGCCCGGTGGGCCTAGCAGCAGGTGGCGGCGGCGGCCTGGGCCTGACCTCCTCGCAGTCGCTGCAGGCCCAGCACCGCCGCCGGCCCTCCGCCGGCGCCGCCTCCTTCGCGGGCGGCATGGGGCTGGGCGGCGGCGGCGTCACGGGCGTCACGGACTCGGTTACCTTCCCGGCTGGCATCGCGGGAGCAGGTGCTGGAGTAGGAGGCAGCGGCTCGCCGTTCCTCAACCCTCCCGCCGCCTCCGTAGCCCTCACGGGTGGCGGTGCCGGTGGTGGAGGTGTGGGCAGCAGCAGCAGCGGGTTTGGGTCGTTCCACCTCGGGCCGGGCTCGCCGCCGCAGGGGCAGCTAGGAGGCGGCGGGCTGGGGCCGTCGCGGCTCGGCGGCAGCACGGCGGGCGTGGGCTTCCCGCAGTCCTTGCCGCAGCAGCCCGACCACCACAGCCACTCGCCCGCCAAAGTGCGAGTGTGAGTTGCCGCCATGCGCGATGGGGGCGCCGGACTGTGTGCGCTGGTTGGGCGAGCTGTAGGGCGGACAGGGCTGCAGGATGTTCCATCATGCACATGTCCAACACTCGCAAGTCATCGCCGTGGCCTACCGTCACCTATCAGGGCCCTTGGAATGCCTGTGCGCATGCCAGCAACACACCTGCGCCGCGCCCCCCATGCCCGCCACCTGCTGCCCGCATCCCTCTGCCCCTCCTCCTCCTCCTCCTCCTCCTCCTCCTCCTCCTCCTCCTCCTCCTCCTCCTCCTCCTCCTCCTCCTCCTCCTCCTCCTCCTCTCAGGTTTGTGGACGAGGACGCCATCCGCGAGCAAGAGCAGCAGCGGGCGGTGGACCTGCTGGCCAAGCAGGCGGAGCGCCTCAAACAGCAGGTGGGGCGGGGTGGCGGATGACCAACTGTTCGGTATTTGGGTTAGGGATTGAAGCGTGGACTGCAGCGCCAGGGCCGAGCGCGCACTCATACAGTCTAGGGCCCTCACGCACCGCTTGACAAACACCTCCTACCTTGCACCCTCTGCGCCCATGCACCTCTCCCGCCTCCCCCAGATGCTGCGCGAGCACCAGGAGCGGCGCCAGGCCACCGCCGCCGCCGCCAGCGCCTCCAACCTGCACCTCAACCTGGCGGGACTGGGGATAGGCGGCGGCAGCGGCACAGCGGCCGGGTCCGCGCCAGGATCAAGTGGGCTGCTTCGCCTCAAGCAGGAGGTGCGTGCATGCCCGCAAGCTAGCCTGGGGCCCCGGGGCGTGACGTTTAGGTGCCGATACCAGAGGCGCGCATCTGCGCATCGCCTCTTCTGATGGTTTGCAATCCTGCACGGCTCCTCTTGGTGGTCCCCACAGGAGGGCGGCTCGCGGCGCAGTCGCGGCTTGAGCCGGGACAACTCGCAGCGCTCGGCGCGCCACTCCAGCCCCTCGGGCCGGGCCGCGAAGCACGGCTCGCGCCACGGCGGCGCGGGCGGCATGTCGGGCGACTACAGCTCAGACCCCGAGTGGGCCACGCTGGCGGCGGCGGGCGGGCCGGGAAGCGCCGGCGCAGGGCTCTCAGGGCCGCCGGGCAGCGCTGGAGCGAGCGCGGGCGGCGGCAAGGGCGCCAGGTGAGGCCGACTAGTATGTTAGACGTGACTACTGCACACATCCTACCGATGGCCGAATGCCGGTGCGGCCCACACCATCAGCACTGTACCGCTGATACCGCCTCTCCGCCATCCCTTCCCCACACCACAGCCGGCCTCCCAAGCCGGGCCTGTCCCGCCTGTCCGGCCCCACCGCCATCCACGGCTCCCTGGGCGACCTCACGGCGGCGGCGTCCTTCGGCGGCGCGCCCACTGCAGCGGCGGCGAACAGCGGCGGCGGCGGCGGCGGCCTGGGCGGGCGGCGCGCGACGGGCGCGGGCGGCGCCCCCAGCGGCACTGCCGGGCCGCACGGCTTCATCTCGGCTGGCCCCAGCGCGCGGCCGGGACATCAGCGCCACGGGCCCGCGCTTATCATCGATGGCGATGGTGAGTGGCTTGGCTCATGTAACGCAGTGGACGAGGCGAGATCGCTGGGTACGCAAACGGGCAGGGCAGGTATGGCATGTCAACACCAGCGCTTTCTATCCAACATCCTGTGGTCCTGCTGGTCCGGCCCTGTGTCCACGCGCACCCATGTACACACCATGGCTAGCCCTCACCCACGTCTCCCCCTCACGCCCACACAGACCCGCTGGCGCTGCCGCCGCCCGCGCTCTTCTCCGCGGAGTCGCCCACCGCCGCGCCCAGTGCCTACGGCGCCGCCGCGCTGCCGCCGCCCCCCGGCGCCCCATCCTCGTTCACCCAACACCCGCAGCAGTACCAGGTGCCGCTGCCCTCTGGGCCGCCCGGCCCCGCCACGCGCTCGCCGCCGCCCTCAGCCATGATGGCCGCCGGCAGCGCATTCGGCTCCATATCCCTTACCGGCCCGGCGGCGGAGGCCACTGCCGCGTCAGCAGCGGCTGCGGCTGCGGCGCGGCAGCGCTCCTTCAATGACGGGCGCGCATCAGGCGGCTACAGCCATGGCCAGCCTGGCGGGCTAGGCGGCTTTGGTGCGGGAGGAGCAGGCGGAGGCGGTGTGGGACTTGGAGGGCCAATTGCGGAGGGGCGGATTGTACCGGGCTCTGCGTCGGGGCCCAGCGGCGGCGCCTCCAAGGCGTCTAGCTTCTCGGACTCTCGGGCCTCGCCGCCGCCGGGGTCGCACCTAGGGTTTCAGATGCCGCCGCCGTCGCTGTCCGGGCGCATGGCGTCTGCGTTTGCTATGCTGCCGGGCGCTGGTGGTGTGGTTGGTGTTGGGGGCGGAGCTGGCGGAGGGGAGTTTGATGTGTCGGGGGTGGTGGCGGCTGGCATGGGCCGGCGGCGGTAGGTTTGAAGGCGGAACTGGCGAAACGACTGCAATTTTGGCTGTGATGTAAGTTTGCAGGTCGCTTTGGTAGCACGAATCCTGGCTCTATCCCGTTCCTTGCCTCCTCCCCATGCGAATGTAATGTGCGCTTGTCATCAACCAGCACTACAATAACTGATGCATTCCGTGCAAATCACGAACAAACAAATACTCCGCATGCTCCGTAGTTGTGGTCCGTACCGTATACACCCCGAAACAGCTGCTCACGCACACGTGTCTCACCCCAGCAACTCGCCAACTCCGCCATAAATCAGTACCGCATTTCGCGTCATGCGTCCTCCAACACACATCATCGCGCCGCGCTACGCCTACGGAGCCCCCATGTTCCGTAACTCCATCATCGGGTGCGCCTATTTGAGGGGGTGGGATCTCCTGACACTCCAGGGACGCCGCACACCTGTTCCCTTGCTTGCATCACCGATCGGGTGCGCCTAGTGCAGCTGGGCCATCACCACCTGGGCCGGCACCGCACCGCCTGCACCAGCCGCTCCAGTTGCATTCGCACCTCTGCCTACCGCATCAGGTTCACCGCCTCCTGCACGCGCTCTGCTTGAGGGTCGAGCTCACCGCCTCCGCAAGTGAGAGCACGGGCCTCGCCTCCTGGCGCTCCTCACGGCAGGACACCAGCAGCGGCTTGTGGTTGGAGCCGCCGAAGTGGCGGCCGCCAGTCCGTGCCAGCGGCAGGACCTGCACGCCGCTGTTGTACAACGTCGCGTTGTTGCTCGCGTCAGTCAGTCATGCAGGCCTTGAGCACGTACACCACGTCCGGGTAGCTGGGTGGGTGGGCTCCGAGGTAGGCCCTCTCCCCACTGCCCTGGTACGCCAGCCACGCAATTTGCGCAGGCTCAGCGGCCTTGCCAGCGGCCTTGCCAGGTTACGGACATGCGCTAAAATGCGGATGCGAAGTGGGCGGGATGATGTTATCGGAGCTAGCAGGCAGCAAGGGAAGCTGGTATGCGTAGCGGCCAAACGCCCATGCGCAATGCGTAGCGGCCGAACCCACAGACCGCCAACTGCCAAGTTGCCCCTATACGGATCACAGCCCGTATCCGTCCGCTCTACATGACCCCCCGCGCCCTGATGACTTCTGCGCGTCCCTCTGTGCTTCCGCCACCAGCGCCACCAGCTGCGCCGCATTCGCCGCTTCATCCCACGACCGCGCTCGCGCCAGCGCCCGCGCCGCCGTGGCCGCCAGCCTGGGCACGTCGCCCCACAGCGCCGCCACCGCCTCCGCCACCTCCCCCGCCGGCGCCGTCAGGTCCAGCAGAAACACCTCCTCGCTGCCACTGCTGCTGCTGCGACCGCTGTTAGCGGCCGCTGCTGCAGCCGCTCCGCCACGCAGCAGGTCGGTCGCACCCACGGCGCCGCCGCCGTCATGGACCACCGAAGGCGCGCCCTGCGTCCCCGGATTGCACACACGCGGAGCGGAGTGTGCCAGGTGGGGGGATTGAAAGGCGCCCATGATCGCGCCCATGATTTCACCGCCACGCCGCAACGCATGGCCCCTTTCCGGCGCCCCCGCAAGGCCCCTGCGCCCGCCCCACATCCCAGGTTCTTGTCCCCACCTGCGACGCCGCCTCCACGATCGTCATGCCGTACGCGTCGTAGGCGGGCGGGTGGAAGTTTAGGCGCGTGGCCCGGTACAGCTCGGCCAGTTGGGCGGGGCCCACGAACGACTCCAGGATGAGGGCATCGGGCGCGGCGGCGCGCAGCCGGGCCTTGAGCGCCTACGTGGGAGGGAGGCAATGGCGACAGCTGTGTGCGTGTGGAGGAGGCGTGATCGCATTTGAACGGTGTTGTGAAAACCGTGCAACGGGGCGTGTACGCAGCGATTGGCGGCAGATGAGACAAGGGCGCCATACGCGTGCGGAAAGGCGCGCGCTCACGCACCTGCGCGTATTCGTCGTTGGCGGCGCCCAGCAGCAGCGGCCGCACGCCCAGCCGCGCCAGAAGCCCCCGCGCCGCCATGGCCTCCACCACCTCCACGAACCTGCTCAGAGGCATCACCAGCAATACTTTTTGCCGGGGGTTCAGACTGACTCCCTTCACCCATTTGCCTTCCTCCCTGTGGGCCTGGCCTCTGTCCCCAAAGAGCCAACCAAAAACGCGCGCCTCGGGCCCAATCTAACAAGCCAAGCCCTCTCGTCAACAACCGAGCATCAGCGAAGCCTGCTTTAGGCCACCCACCGCTCCGGCTCCTTCTCCGGTGACAGCCGCACCACACACGCCAGGTAGGGCCGCGCCGCCACCTCCGCCTCCGCGCCCGCCACCACCTCCGCCTCAGCCGCCAGCTCCTGCTGGCTATGTTGCAGAGCAGCCAGGGCCTCCGCCAGTCGCGCCAGGCCCAGAGGCGGCTGTAGCTGCCGCACGTCCTCACGCAGCGCCGGCAGTAGCACCTGCAGGGGCGCCGCACACGTACGGTACCACAAACCGGCAGCAGCGTCAAGGCATGCTGCGGAACCCTCAGATGGCACCAGCCGCGCACAGTCCCACAACGCCTGTAGGCGCCTGCACTTGCTCCCAGCTAGCGAGACCCACCACCACCGTACGGTGCCCACGTCCTCCATCACCTTGGGGCGCTGCGGCCTGTGGGCGTACGGCGCCGCGCATGTCCCCTTCCCGTTGGCTCCCGCAGTAGCAATGTAGGCCACGCCGCACACGTTGGCTGGTGGTGCCACGGACGTCACGTCCGCATGCGCTGCGTGCCCCTTTCCGTTTTCGAGGCAGTGGCTGCTCCCGTGTCCGTTCCCGTGTCCGTTGGCTGCTGCTGCGGCCGCTGCGCTGCCTGCACTGGCGTCATGCCGCCCCGCCCCATTCTGCGTTCCGTTTGTCCCGTCCGCCTCCGCTGCTTCCCGTGCTCCAGTGGCCTTCGCTCCGGCCGCCTGCGATGGGGTTTCTGCCCCCTCAGCCGCCGCCGGCCCCTCCGCTGCCGCCTCCACCCCCTCCACCGCCTCCGCCCCCGCCTTCACCCCCGCCCCCTCCGCCGCCCTCCCCGCCACGTGCGCCACCAGGTAGTCGACGTCGCTGCGGCTGAGCGCCACCGTCAGCAGCGCCTCGGCCATGGCGGCGGACTCCAGCCTGTGTAAGATGGGGGCGGGGGCGGGGGGGGGGGGTTACCAGCCCAAACTAAACCAACCCCGGGGGGGGGGGGGGGGGGGCGGGGCCGGGTGTGTATTGCATACACATGTGTGCACATGTGCCTAACTGCTGCATGCGACTGATTGTGTGAGAGGGGTTGCAGTGGTGAAAGCAGAGCGCTTGCGGTAAGCGCCGGGACCTCTGCCCGTTGCGCAGAGGGTACGCCTCTCCCACCCCCGCAAAGCCTTGCCTTGCACCCTTCAACTCTGCACGCCCATGCCCACACCCACCTGCCCTGCGAAGTCCCCTCCTCCACGGCCCCAACCCAACCCCCAAAACCCGCCTACCCCCAACTCCCCCGGCCCACCCGCGGACCAGCTCCAGGTCATCGCCCGCCGCCGTACGGCAGAACACACGGTAATTGAGGTACACGTACGGCGCGCCGCGGGTGTACGGCGCCAGGGCGCGTACGGCGGCCAGCGCGCTCCAGTCCACGCCAAACACGTATTGCGGCGCGAAGGCGGCGACCGCCTGGGTCACGGCGGGGTCGGAGGCCCCGGCCGCGAACTCGCGCCAGGGCGCCCCCGCATCCAGGCGGTGCCAGGAGCTGACCGGGACCTGGTGGTGAGTTGGGAAGCGGGGGCGGGTAAAAAACGTGATAGCGGAGGCGGTGGTATGATTGAAGGCGCAGGGGCGGGGTGGAAGCCGAAGGAGTGGTGCTGGACGGGTGCGGGCATCGGAGACCAGGGATGCCGGACACACCGGGGCAAGGGCCCTAACAACAGGTATAGCTGAGGAAGACCCTCCCTTGCTTGGCCTCCCAGACCAGTCCTCTGGCTGCAGCGTGACGCCCCATAGAACCTGCCTTACCCCCGCGCCCGCCTGGCCGAAACCGCACCTCAACGATGCGGTGCGCGCCAAGGTCATCCTCGGGTTTGCCTGCGTGTGCTGGCGCGGCGCTCACGACGAATACCTTGTGGCCCGCAGCGGCGAGCGCTCGAACCTATGTTCCGTTCAGTTGTTCCATATAGTCAGGATTACAGGTTTTTCCCAAGCGCCCGCCCAGCGCTTCAGCTCTAGTGGACCGCACAACAGTCTTGCCACATGCGCCAGTCCACACCTGCGCGCAGGCATACACGCCATTGCCGCTGAATGTCCCGGCTCTAAACTCTAAAGATATGAAGAGTATTCGGAGCGCTGTCGCAACAGGATGAAGCGCTTCAGGCGGCAACATCGTTGAAGAAACAGTCCCAGAACCTTCTTCGCTAGCGAGAATGTGCCGTAAAGCTACATAGGAGGGCTGTGTATATCGCAGACAATGTGAACAATAACGGTAATCTGCGGTCTGCCAGTCATGCCGAACAGCTAGCATTGACCATGACAGCCCTGACAGCCCCCCGACACAGGGCCAAGTCGCCGTCACATCTCCCCACAGGCAGTCAAGCTTACTCGTGTGTACCTCCTGGACTGCTCCATGCTCTCAATCATTCATTACCTGGTATTATGCCTGTCTGTCGCGATACCGCAAGTTGCCAGCACAAAGCGTCAGACATCCTACTCGGTTTCCCGCGCGGCAGTGCACACCGGCCCCCTTGCCGCAAGCACAGGTTTCCAACACAATTCCAACAACCGCCAACGCATCCGCGGCGTTTATAGTCATGTTAGTCATGCGGCTGTAAGAATTTCGCCCAGCTCTCCATATCCGTATGCCGATGCCGGCTTCCGGTCGCAGGTGATTTCAGCCCCCACTCAGTGCCATCGCCCCCATCACTATATCCCGCCGGGCGTCAGCCGCGACCAGGCGCAGCTGCTGCTGCCGCTGCTGCTGCTGCTGCTGCTGTTGCTTCTGCTGCTGTTCATCATTGCATTGCACTGCTGGGTCATATAGAAGCAAGTTATGCAGGGTTATGCAAGTTACGCAGGAAAGTCCGGTCCGCAGTCCTATTCAAAGGCCCACAGCTCGCTGCACGGCGGCACCACATTCCGTGGGCGACGCAATGCGGCATGCCGCCCTGCCTGCCTAACGCCCGGGGCACACCTGCCCCCTCAAGTCGCACTGGTCGGCCCAGTTGCCACACCTACCTCCCGTCAATCATCACTCATCCAGGAAGCCCCATAGCGCCGTCGCCAGCCGTTCCAGCGTGGGGCCGCCGCCTCCCATCCCACGCCCCGCCGCGCCGCCTGCTACAGCCGCTACAGCCGCTGCCTCCCCTGCACCTGCACCCCCCGCGCCCGCGCCTGCTCCAGCTGCTACAGCCCCCATGGTCTCCCACGCCCTGGACAGCATGACGTCCACCTCCTCGTGGATCAGGCAGTAGCACATGGCCACGTAGGAGAGCGCCACGCCGCTGCTGCTACAGCCGTTGTTGCTACTGCCATTGCTGCTGCCGTTGCTGCTGCCATCGACACGGGCGCCGCCGCGCAACGGCCACACGCCGCGCGCAGCGGCCGCTGCGCCCCCGCCTCCCGCAGCGCTCGCAGCGCCGCCGCCGCCATCGCTGCTGCTGCCATTGCTACTGCCGCCATTGCGGGGGTCCACGTGCGCGGTGTAGGCGGCCCAGAAGGCGCGCATGTGGCCGACGTGGCAGCCCAGGCAGGACGCCAGCACCGGCACCAGGTCCAGCAGCGGGTCGCCGTGGCCCGCGTCCGAGAAGTCCACCAGCCGGGGCGCCGGGGCCCACTCGGCTGTAGCAGCGGCTGCTGTAGCAGCAGCAGCAGTAGCTGCTGCAGAGGAAGAGGTGGCCGGCGGCGGCGGCGACGGTGGCTGCAGCACCACGTTCGAGGAGGTCACGTCGCCGTGAAGGAGCAGCGGCGGCACGCCCGGGCCGTCACCGCCGCCGCCACGTGACACGCCCTCCTCCTTCCCCTCCTCCTTCCCCTCCTCCTTCCCCTCCTCCTCCTCCTCCCCAGGCGTGGCCAGCGGCTGCAGCTGGAAGCCCAGCAGCTGGGCCGGGTCCTCCGGCAGGTAGCCCAGCAGCTGCTGCCGCACCCATGCGGGCAGCTCGTCGTCGTTGTCGGCGTGGTGGTGGTGGCGGCTGGCGGCGGGCGGTGTGGGCGCCGACCCAGCCGCCGCCGCCGCCGCCGCCGCATCTGCAGCCGCAGCCGCTCCCGGCGCCTCCGCGCTCACGTCCGGGCCATGGCTCGGCGGCGGCGGCCCCGCCGCCGCCAGGCGCAGCAGCAGCCGGCGCTGCCGGCGGCGCAGGTGGCACACGAAGGGCCACCAGGGGCTGTCTACCGGCACACGGCAGCGCCGCCGCTGGGGTGGCGCTGGCGCCGCCGCCGCTGCCGCTGCGCCGCCCACGCCACCAGCAGCCTCACCGCTGTCCCCGCCGCCGCCACCACCGCCGCCGCCGCCGCCGCCGTCATCGCGCCGTGCCTCCTCCTCGCTGTCGCTGTCCTCGCCGTGGCTGGGGCTGCACACGCGCCCCAGCCCCGACACCCACACGCGCCCGTCGCGGTCGTGCCACACCCCGCGGCTGCGCAGCAGCTCCTCCCAGCTACTGCCACCCACGCCTGCCAGCGTCGCGCGCGGCGGCTGTTGCGGCGGCGGCGGCGGCGCAGCCGCCTCCGCGGCGCCGCCGGCGCCACTGCTGCCGGCGGCGGCTGTAGCAGCCGTGGCGGCGAGGTGCATGCGGCCCAGCAGGTGGCCCAGCGCTACAGCCAGCTGCTGCCGCTGGTCGTGGGACATGTCGTCCCACAGCTCGGGCAGCACGTGGGAGCCCTGAGGCCGCGTGCATGGTTACAAGTGTGAACGTGTGAACGTGGCGCCAGCGTGTTACGTGCTTACGGGATTCTTACGGGATGCATGTGTGTGCACCTAAATCAACAGTGCTCATACCGACACACACACATCAGCAGCGGACACCCACCAGGACCCAGGTGTCCGCGCCCACCACAAGCAAGCAACGCAAGGGGCCCGAAGGGACATCCCAGCCGCGCGCCCTCCTCCCCACCCACCCACCCTCCTTCCCACCCTCCTTCCTACCCACCTGCATCCGCTGCTCTACCAGGTACAGCAGGCGGTGCTCCGGAGGGCCACGGGCCGTGACGGCGGCGGCGGCCTCCTCCTCCTCCTCATTGCCCTCCCCGTCAGCGCCCCTGTCAGGCTGCAGCTCCCGACTGCTACTGCCAGCCGCCGCCAGCTGCGCCCGCTTCCGCCGGCCCTGCTCCGCAGGCGACAGCGCCGCGACGGCCGCGCTGCGCTTCCTCGCGCCCCGCCGCGCCCCAACCGCCGGCCCCCGCCCGTTCTGCGCCTCCTGCTGCTCCTGCGCCCGCGCCTGTGGCTGGCTGCCGCTTCTCGGGCTGCGGCCGCCCTTGCGGCGATGACATGGCTCCTCTCCCGCCTCCCCAACCGCCCCTCCGGCTGTAGCTCCGGCCAGCGCCTCGCCGTCCAGCTGCTGCTGCTGCTGCTGCTGCCCCTCCTCACCCTCATCATTATCCTCACCATCATCCTCACCCTCACTATCGTCGTCAGGGAAGCGCACCGCCATGAGGCCGCATGAGGCCGGCAGCGGCACCTGCTCATCGGCCGCCAGCGCGGCAGCGGCGGCAGCCGCAGAGGCAGCAGCAGCAGCTGCAGCTGCAGCGGCCACGGCTTCAGCGCTGCTACTGGAGGTCGTGTTGTTGTTGGTGGTGGTGGTGGTGGGGGCGGCAGCAGCAGCAGCAGCGGCCGACCCCAGCAGGTGGTGGTGGTGGTGGTGGCGGTGGCCGCGCAGCAGCAGCGGCACGTGGGCCTCCAGCGCGCACATCAGGCCGCGGACGGCGGGCAGCTGCGCAGCGGGGCGCCAGGGGGAGAACGAGAGAGCGGTGTTGAGAGGGGTGTTGAGGGAGGTGCTGCAGGGGGTGGTCGTGTGCATGTGCATGTGCATGTGTGATGCGATTCGAAGCTAGCGCACACACCCGATTGGCGCTGCAGCCGCGCAACCTCTCAGCGGCAAGCTCCTCCCCCCTCCCTCCCCCCCAAGTGTCAAAGCACGCACCTCGTGAGTGAAGATCTTGACCGCCACGCCGTGCGGCCCGTCGGGGGATTTGTTAGATCCAGGCCCCGATCCGGATCCGGATCCGGATCCACACTGGCCAGGCGCCGGCCCCAGCAGGAACACCATCGCGTCCGCGCCCACCAGCGGCATCAGCTCCAGCCCCAGCAGCCCCCGGCCCTCGGGCGCACCCAGCAGCGCCCGCAGCCGCTGCTGCTCCTGCTCCTGCTGCTGCTGCTGCTGCTGCTGCTCATGCTGCTGCTGCTCATGCTGTTGCTGCTGCTGCGCTGTGTTGTGGCCGTTCGAGAGGCCGTTAGCGCCACTGCTCGGGCTGCCTCCGGACGCAGCTGCGGCCGCAGCAGCAGCAGCAGCAGCAGCCGCCTGCCGCAGGGCGGCGTTGTGCGCTCGCGCCACGGCCGCCAGCACCACCGCCCAGGCGGGTGCGGCGGTGCTGGCGGCCAGACAGCGGCCCAGCGCCGGCCGCAGCTCGGGTGAGTACTCCCACAGCCGCCGCAGCCAGCGGCCCAGAATTCGCTCGCGCCGCCAGCAGCGCAGCGCCTGCGGCGCATCGGGACCATCCCAGGCCCCGCCCTGTTCCTGGTCCTCCTCCTGCTCCTCCTGCTGCTCCTGCCCATCACTCTTCAGACCAGCACCGTCAGCGCCGGTCGGAGCTTTGGTGGCGGGTGCAGGCTGTGCGGTGGTGGTGGTTGCAGCAGGACCCAAGGGCAGGCGCGCGCCAGCCGCGCCTGCTCCCGCCGCCGCCGTGTGCGACTCGGGCGACTCGGGCGAGGACAGCCGGGACCCTCCGTGTGCCGGCAGAGGCCCGAGCAGCCAGTGGCTAGCCAGTGGGCGAATGCTGCAGCCGCCGCCGCCACCCCCAAGACGGTCCGCAGCAGCAGCAGCAGCAGCAGCAGCGGCGGCGGCGGCGGCATCCATCACAGCCGCCGCCGCCGCCGCCTCGCCGCCCTCAACGACGACCACCGGGTCACTGCCGCTCTCGCTGCCGCTTCCCTCCAGGTCGCTGCTGCTCTCCCCGCAGGCCCCCTTCGCCCTCGTGCCCTCCGGCCCGGGCTCGGCGTCGCTCTCGTCCTCGCTGCCGCCGCTGCCTCCATGGGTGCCGCCGCCGTGGCCGGGCCTGGCCGCCGCCGCCGCCGCCATGGCGTCCGCCGCCGCCATGGGCCCGGGGTACGCCGCCCGCCACGCCGCGATCTCATCCCGACTGCGCACACGCACAGGGACCACCACCCGGCCGGAACACAGCGCGTCATCATCACCACACGCGCGTAGTAGGGCAGGAGGAGGAGCCTCCGGCCCTCCCTCCGCAACCCACACCCACCATTCCACAGCTGCTGCCCTCCCCGTTCTTTTGCATTGGGTAGGGTGGTTTCGGGGCTCGAAGCAACACCCCACCCGGCGTTTCCAGCCCTCCCTCCCTCCCTCCCTCCGCAACCCACATCCCCCACCCCGCCCCAGCCCGCGACCCACACCTGTAGAAGCCCAGCGGGCGTCGGAAGTAGGTGGATGAGCCGGCCGCCATGTAGGCGACCACGCGGCCCAGGTTGGCGGCGCCCACGTAGTTCTGCGTCACCGCCACCGCCGTGTCCAGGTTGAGCACCGCGTGCCACCAGCCGCCCGGGATGTACACCACCTCGCCTTTGGTGCAGGGGTGGGGGGGGGGGGGTTCCATGCATTTAGGTTAGGTTTATAAGTTGTTGCAGACAGGCAGGCACGGTACGGCAGGGCTTGGCACAGCACCCCAGTGCTAGGGAGGAGGGGTGCTAGGGGCGAGGGAGGGAGGGGAGGAAAGGGGATTATGGTGTGGGCGTGGAGGTTTGGAGGTGTGGGACAGAGTCAATAATGAAGGAGGAGTTCATTCCAGAAACCAAAAGCGAAACGACCAAGAGAACCCGAACCAACCAGCCAGGGGGGAGGGGGTGCCAATCATGACTTGTTTAGGCGCGTTGATAATGGAATTTTTGATAATTGGGTGTTTGTGTGGTAAAACGACGTTGACACGTGCGGCACACAAACCCGGGGCGGAGCAGGGCAAGCGCAAGCGATGGGCACTGCTTGCAGAGACAGCAAGAAGCAAAGGCGCCCGCCTCCGTACAACCACCCCCAACCGCCCAGGTCATCCGCCACTGCCACCGCCACACCGCCACACCGCCACCCTGCCACCGCCTCACCCGGCTCCTGCACGAACTCGATGGGCCGGCGCTCGGGCGGCAGCGTGGGGTACACCTCCAGCCACCACTGCAGGCTGGTGAGGCCGTCGGCCTCGCTGGGCCGCGCCTCCTCGCCATCGTCCGCCAGCGGCACCCCCGGCGGCGGGCAGTGCGGTGGGTACAGCGCCCAGCGCTTGCGGCCTGAGGGGCGGGGCGCGGGGCGGGGCGGGGCGGGGCGCGCAGGCGCAGAGGTGGCACAGGCGCAGGGGTGGCGGAGAGCAGGAAGGAAAGGGCTGTACGGTGCTTCCATGACCAGTGCGCTCGGTGAAAGAGGCATCGCCACGGCGAGCACCGCAACGCGGCGCGGCCCAAAGTCAGCGTTCGCCACACACACTCCACGTCGGTCATACGACGCAAACGCCTCCTACCATCACAATCACCATCACGCGCCACGAATCACGTCACCAGTCCCTCTTGCTCCACTACTGGAAGGAACTATCATCATCACCACCACCGCCGCCTCCACCGCCGCCCCGCCCCCCCCACCCCCACATATACACGCACGCACCCGACAGCAGCGCGTTCCAGGCCGAGGTGAGCGAGGGGTCCACGTGCCAGGAGGCGCCCGCGCGCGCCGGCCCCAGCACCAGCCAGCGGTGGTGCGGCCGCCCGCAGCCCGGCAGCACCGACAGGTAGTCCTGCGGGGCGGGGGAGGCGGGGGGCGGTGTGCGTGTATGTGTAACTACCAGACCGTTCTAAACCGGTGGCAGGCAGGTGTGTGTGTGTTAGGAAAGCACAAGGAGAGGAGTGCAGCATGCATAGGCAACGGCATAGGCAACGGCGGTGTGTGTGTGTGTGTGTGTGTGTGTGTGTGTGTGTGTGAGCGTGCAACCTCACCAACCGAAGCCAGGTCCCATCCCGCTAGCCACGCTACCGCCCGACCGACCGACACGTACCTTCAACCCCAACGCCCTCATGCGCCCCCCCTCTCTCTCCCTGACGCTGTCCTCTCCACACGAACACACACCCCGTGGGCGCCTTCCCCCACCTGGTCGAACACGGCGGGTATGTCGTACAGCTGCCTCAGCCCCGGCGCCGCCTCCACGAAGTCCGGGTCGAAGATGTAGAGCGGCTCCTCGTCAGCCTGGGCGGGGCGGGGGGCGGGGGGGGGGTTGTTGGGTTCAGTAGTCGTGGGGGGGGGGGTAGTTCATTCCAGAAACCAAACCTGGGGTTAGCCATCCATAGGATGGTGTTTATCAAATGGTTGTGAAGTGCCGATGTCCAGCGGGGGGTGGCGGGTCGGAGCAGGCGGGGAGGGGAGGGGACCGGCACGTGGTGATTACACGCAGCACTAGCCACATGTGCAAGCAGACCGCCCGGCCCCCTTGGACGCCGACATCCACAAGGCCCGCAAGCCCCTTACCCGCGTCTCGGAATGGGTGCCTACGCTCTGTTGTTTTGTTGAAGCCCACGCCACCACCTCGGACACACACCCTCGCTTTGGTTTCTGGAATGAACCGCCCACCCCACCCCATTCCCCTCCCCTCCGGCCCCCCACCTGGCGAGCCATGTAGTCGACGTAGGCGGGCAGCGTCATGGAGGCACGGCCGCCGTGCGGCTTGGTGACCTTAAAGGCGGCGGCGGGAAAGGCGTCGCACAGCGCCGGCAGCGCCCAGGAGGCGCCTGCAGCGCGTGAGGGTGGGCGGGGTTACATGCAGAGTTAGAAGGTAGGTACACAGGTACAGTAGTCGTGCCGTTACCGATGTCCATGTAGTCCAGCTTCGAGCTCCAGCGTGGGGAGGGGGACTTCAGGCAGGTCCCGGCAGTTGCGCGTTGGGTTCGGGTGGCACGAGTCCGGGGCAGCTAAGATGGAGAGGTGGTGCGAGTCCCGACGCCGAAGCCGAAGCCGGCTGCCAGTCTCCTTTCTCCTCCTCCCCTACCCCGCACCTGGCCAGCCGTCCTGCAGCCCCTGCAGCAGCACCGGCAGCCCGGGCGCGTCGAAGCGTTGGCGGAACTGGGCCGGAGTAAGCGCCGCCACGCCCGCCGCGGCCGCCGCCGCGCCGCCCGCCGCCACGCGCGGCACGGTCACGGCGTCGGGCGGCGGCACGAAGCCGCGCAGGTCCACGTGACACCGGTACCTGATGTGGTGGGTGGTGAGTGAGTGGTGGTGGTGGGTCAGGATGCGTTTGGGAGGCAAGCGAGTTGCACGCGGTGCTGGATCGGGACGCAGCAGCACTGGCACCAGCAGCGCTTCATCGGTCTATCCCCCGCCCCCTGGCACCAGCAGTAGCAGCAGCACCAGTAGCAGCAGCAGCCGCTGCTGCCCACCCACCAGCGCTTGTAAAGGAACAGGGAGGCCAGGCCAGGCAGCGGCGCCGGCGGGCGGGCGGCGGCGTCCACCGCGACGGCCGGCGCCTGCCTGGCGGCGCTCTTGTAGCTGGCCAGCGCGGTCTGGCGCCAGTTTGCCTGCAGGTAGAGGAGGGCGTGGCGCGGCAAGGCGTGGGAGGGGGGCAGTTCTAGGCCCTATAAGTGTGTGATGATGATCAATCAGCCGCTGGACAGTAGCTTCTGCGAGTAGCCTCTTGCCGCAACTGTGACGCCGTGCTGCCGTGGATCCCTGCTGCCGTCCATCCCTCAGTTCACCATCTGCCCGCCGCCCCGCCCCCGCCACCTGCCTTGTACTCCACCAGCCCCTCCTGGTGCTTCAGGCTGAGCGCCAGCCACAGCGGCTCCTCGCAGCCCAGCACGCGCAGCAGCCGGCTGACGCAGGAGAGGCGCACCATGTCCTCCAGGTCGAGCAGGTACATGATGTAGGACAGCAGGTGGTCCGGCAGCACACCGAGCGAGCCGAGTCCATCGCTTCGCAGCCTGGCGTCTGCAGAGAGCTCTGCCGCGCCGGTGCCATGGCCCGCCAGCCCGTTGTTTGCATCTGCCGACACCTCCCTACTCGCCATTCTCCCGCTCGGCCGCTTTTCACGATCTAATACTCTCCGGTTTGTTCATGTACTGGCAGATGTCAATACATGTTTGATGTTGTTTGGGGAATTGTTGCAGTGAAATCAGTGTTCTTGCGAGCCTTGCCTCGTGGAAAGCAGTCTTCCAACCCAATGAGTGCTTACTGATTCTATCACATGTATGACCTATACCATGCGCCGGGCTTACACAGGTAACCGGCTCTTTGGCATGAATGAACAGGATCCGGTTCCGCGTTGTTTCGCACGAGTCTCAGCGGCGGGCTTTCGTCTACTGGCGCGTATTTCTTATGTACAATATAGCTACGATGAACATGCTGCAATTGCAAAAACACGGTTTGGGTTACCGTCTGCAAAGCCACCAACGCGTTCGCGGCCCGGCGCAGCGGCTCGCGCCTCGCCTAGCAAGCGCAAGCAATGAAGTCGCGGTGCAGACTACAACCATTGACACGCGCGTTGACCAGCAACAACAGGGGCCAGCAGGCGACGGGGATGTTGAGCCGATGCCGGGTGAGCGGGTGGATGCTGGGCGCTTATCCACACACAAATACCGGGACACCGCCCCGCCCTCACCCCTCGCCAACACGTCTCAACCCCTTTCCACTCCGCCCGCACGTACACCACCCACAGCTGTGGCACTCGCAGCGTCACCAGCACAGGCTGCCTCCTCCGCCTCCGCCTCAGCCAGCGCATCAGCGCGCTCCGCACCTTCTGCCCCCTCCACCTCTGGCTCCGCCGCCCCCTTCTCCAGCCCGGTTGCCCACCCCGCGGTGTTCGCGGCGGGGCTGACGCTGTACAGCATGGTGGCGGTGGACGTGTTCCACCCGGACTCGGCACACCTGCTGCAGGTGCGCACATGCGTGTGTGTGTGTGTGTGTGTGTGTGTGTGTCCGCGTGCGTCTGTGTGGGTCCGCGGGTGCGCGCGGGCCCACGCGAGAGGGAGGGATGCCCAGAGCCGCGAACGAAGAACGGGGCCACAGCGTCATTGTACCCTCCTCCCACTCGGAGGGGCAGAGGCAGTGGCCTGCAGGCGTAACCACACAATCAAAGGTATGAAGGCGTCCTGACATGTGGTTGACCCTACCTTCTAAAACATTCCCCACCACATTCCACCCGCGCCCGGAACAGCCGCTGGATTCTGGGCTGCACGAGTGGGTGCTGTCCAATCTGGATCCGGGACTGCGGCGGTCGGTGTTTGGATCCGTTGTCAGCAACGTCTGGCTGCTGGTGGCCACCCTCGGATGGATCTTCACGACAGCCACCGCCATGGTACGTGTCATAACGGGACCGAACACCTGCCGGGTTTGCTTGGGGTGGCTTCTTGGCAGGTACGATGTCGGGCTAGGTGTGCCCACGCCTTGTGCACAACCGAACTTGCCCCCGGGTGCTTGTGCCCCCATCCCGCAGACGCGCAACAACCCGCTGGGGTGGCAAGCGTGTGCGCTGGGCTGGCTGCTGTGGGTGCACTTCGTGGGTAAGCGCCCGCGCGTGCGGCCGTGCAGCTAGGCCGGCAAGCAAGCAGGCACCGCGGGCGGCGCCACGTGTCCTCCTTTGTTATGACCTCAACATGCTGCTGCGTGTGCCTGGACCGCCCTGCACGGCGTTCTCCCCACCACCACCACCACCACCAGCGCCCCTAGCGCCCCTAGCGCCACCATGACCGCCCACCCTCCTGTCTCTATCACCTCCTCCTCCTCCCCCGCGCCCCCAGGCCCAGTGGAGCATGACCCCACCCTGATGGACGTGCTGAAGCAGTCGTTCGGCCGCGTGCGGCCCTCGCCCATCCACCGCACCGCCTCCTTCCCCTCCGGCCACACCGCCGCTGACGTCATGACGGTGGGCGCGCTGTTCTTCGTGCTGCTGCCCGTGGTGTACGGCAGCCGGCCGGCGCAGCAGCAGCAGCAACGACAACACCAGGACGGGCACCAGAGGCCGGGGCAGCAGGGGCAAGGGCAAGGACAGCAGCAGGACATGCAGGAGCGGGCAGCCAGCGGCAGTGGCGCCGGTGGCGGCAGCAGCAGCAGCCGGGCCAGCGACGTCGTGGGGGGCTTTGCCCGCGCGGTGAAGGACAAGATCTACACGGCACAGGTGAGCACCGGCACGGCGCAAACGTGTGATGTGCCTGGCTGCATGGGGTCCGCATGACGGCATTAGTCACGACTCAAGCAAGCAAAAACGTTTCTTTTCGCGTTTGCACTGCTGACGACGGCCATTCCTAACCGCCACGCACCGCCCGCGCCTCTCTCCTCTCTCTGGCGCGTCGTCCGGTCGTCGCCAGGAGCACGCGGCGCCGCTGCTCGCTACCTCCGCCGCCACCACCATTGTGGGCCGCGTGGGCGCCGACGCGCACTGGCTGAGCGACACGCTGGCGGGCGGCGGCCTGAGCCTGGCGCTGGTGTCGGGCCTGGCCATGGCCACTGCGCGGCTGTCTGCGGAGCAGCACAAGCAGGGGCAGCAGTAGCAGTAGCAGCAGTAGCAGGGATAGCAGTAGCAGCAAGGACAGCAATAGCAGGGACAACAGCAGTAGCAGCAGTAGCGGCAGCAGGGGCAGCAGCAGTAGCAGCAGTAACAGCAGCAGCAGCAGGGGCTACACGGTAAGTATTTGCAGCAGCAGCAGCAGCAGCAGCAGACGACGACGGGTTGAGGGCCGCACAATGGGGCAGCGGGCACGCAGTCATCCGGGTGCCGGAGCCTCTCATGGAAAGGGGAGCAAATTTTGGGGTGAACGAAGCGGCGGCAGTGGGTTTCGGCAATTGGACGAAGCTGTGTTCCGAATTTCGGCCACTGGCGCCGCCCCTGCCTTCGTAAGATACGAGCACTGGACGAGGTTCGACGGAAGGAAGGAACTGATGGGGGTGGACCGGGGGGTGGCCGTGTGCAGCTGGCTGTGCACCAGAAGCACCAGATGCAGTGGATCCGCGGGTCGTGTGGGTCTACCACCCGTGTGGGGGTGGCCATCCTTTAGCGGGCGGGACTGGGGCCTGTTCTTGTGATCTGCGTAATGCGTATGACAGCAGCGGCACCCCTCCCAAGGATGTGGGGGGTGTTCCATGGCCCCAGACGGACGGAGGCGGTCGCGGCACGCACTGGGTTTCCTGACATAACCTGTGTAAGTTGGTGCTGGGGAACGCGGCACAATTAGGACGGGTGTACTGATTACCGTACATTTGGCGTTTATGTCTGTCCGCTTCAACAACGACGCTTTTACTATGGCGGGGCAAATCAAACAAAGAGCGCCCCATTGGCGCCTGTCAGATCAGAGCTCCCCGACACAGTATTACAAGCTAGCCGTGCCTCACCACCACGGCCCCACTCACGCATGCCCTGCCGGCTTCCACGGACCTCCCCATCCTCACCTCACAGCCGCAAGCACATGAACAAGCCATAAACCCTCAGCCCACACCACCGCCATGGTCCTATAGGCTCCCTGCTCACTCTCCGTACATGCCAGCGTGCCCACCCCTGACTACTGCCGCACCGGCTACCCGCCACCCGCACCAGCCGCAGGGTGCTGTTTCCCGCCGAGTGCCTGCTCCCGCGCCACCTGCTGCGCCGCAGGCGCAGCCCCACCCACAGCAGCCGGACCCCCTGCTCCCTTCTTCCCTCCCCCGTCCTTCTTAGCAGCCCCCGTTGCACCCGCCGCCAGCGCCGCCGCTGCCGCCGCCGCCGCCGGCTGCTGCCCCGGGTAGCGGCCCTGCCCGTCCGGCCGCGCCAGCTCGTACAGCTCCGTACAGCGCGCGTACGTGACGCCGCCGCATCGCGCCACGGGCGCCAGCGCCGCCATGTCGACGGTGAGCTTGCCGCTGGGGCTGCGGCCCGCTACGCCGCTGCTGACGTGGAAGGCCAGTACCTCGCCGATGGCGATGGAGGTGGTGACGGCGCCCGTGGTCCTGTTGCGGCGGGCGCAAGAGCGCGTGGTGGTGAGGGTGAGGGTGAGGGTGGTGGTGATGGTGATGTTGGAAGTGGTGGTAGTGGTGGCAGGCTCAGTGGTGTTGGCGGCCACGCTAGTGGCGGCGGTGAATGGAGGCGAGCACGGCTGTGATGGTGCTCACCCCCACCCTCAGCAGGGCCATTGGCTCACATGGGTCATCTTGCTCACGCACCCCGGTGGTCATCCGCCCCTGCCATGCCAGCCCCCACGCTCAAGTGGAGCTCCGCCACTCCAGCTCCCGCATCCACCCATCTTGGTCGTTTCATCTCTGGTTTCTGGAGTAAACTACCCCCTCCCTCCCCCCTCTCCTTAGCTCATAATGCGTGTAACCCTAGTAACCCCCCATTAGGTTGGTTTAGTTTGGGCTGGTAACCACACCCCCCCGCCCCAAAGCCGCTCACTCGTTCTTGACGTGGTGGATGGTGCGCAGGCGGCACTCCATGTGCACCGCCGACTCGGCCACACGCGGCGGCCGGACCTGGCGCGAGAGAGGTCATTGACAGCAACACATCGCACGGTGCCCGCGTGGAGGCGGCGGCGCGCCGTCAGTCGTGTGACCAAGGTGTGACCAAGGTGTGGTGGACAAGGCTGCCGCCACCTGTCGCAGCTGGCAGCGCGCAGCTCCAGGTGCCTGTTTCCCATCTGCTTTCACTCAAGCACCTTCCCACCCACCCACCCACCCACCCACCCACCCATCCCACACCTTGGTTGAGGCCAGCGGCGTGAGCCCCGCCAGCCGCATCTCGTCCACGCCGCGCGGGTAGTCGCCGCAGGTGTGGTTGGCCGCCTCAACGAACCACTCGCTCATGACGTTCACCACAAACTCCCTGCGACATGGCGACGACGGCGTAACTAAATAAGTGAGTGGATGGGCGGCATCTGTATACCTTAATGTGAACCGTACGGGCATTTGCTGACAAAGCCCGGAATCAAACGCTTTGGCAACTGTGACGCGCTGTGCCTGCTGTCAAGTGCGATGAGGCCCCGGCCACATGTTAAAGGCAAGCAACTGCACCCGCACGCACCCGGTCTCCTCGATGTTGTGCAGGGTGTCTTTCTTGCCCCCGGGCCGCGCGGGGCTGTGGCACAGGCCGATGGCCACCGTGGGCGGGTTGAAGCCTGGACGAGGCGGGGGAACAGGTGTGGGGGGTGGTGATAGGGGCGCGAGGCGGGGGAACAGGTGTTGGGGTGGGGTTGGGGTACGCTGAGCAGCCGCCGAGGTTTGCGCCCTCACACAGTCACCGGGGTTGAAAGACATGTGGCATCGGGTTCCAAACACCGCTGCCGTATCCATGCCATGCTTCCATTGCTGCCCCTGCAGCTCCGCAACCCCTTTCGTTCGTCCCCGCCACTGCCCGCCGCCGCCCCGCAGCCCTTCCCCCGCTCTCCGCTTGCTTTAGATTGGTTTAGTTTGGGCTGGTAACCACAACCCCCCTCTCTTTCCCACCCCTCCCTCCCCCCTCCTCACCCATGGCGTTGAAGAAGCTGTAGGGCGACAGGTTGACTCCGCCCTGTGAGTCCACGGACGAGATGAAGGCCACCGGGCGCGGCACAGCGGCGGAGATGACCAGGGGGTACAGGTCGCCGGCTGGGGGTGCGGGGCGGGGCCGAGTGCAGGCGAGGCAGAGGGTTAGCAGGTGAGGGGGGGGGTAGGTGGTTACGTTGGGTCGCGTCAGTTGAGTGATCTACATTGTAAAGACACGACAAGCTGCAGCATCATGTTGCTGACATGTTCCCCATGGCCCAGACTGTGCTGAGCAACCTCACGCAGCAGCGCCACCCTGCTGACGCCCATCACCTGTTGCCCAGGGCCCCGGCCTCAACTGCTGAGCGGCCCCCCCCATCCCCTCCCCCCCCCCACCCACACGTACACGTACACGCCGTCTTGGCCCGAACACACGCCCACGCAGCCTTTACCCCCCCCCAGCAACTTGCTGCTCCCGCAATCCTTGCCTGCCCCCGAGATTGCTCACGTGGCGTGGTCTGGGTGTCCACCTCGATGAACGTGTCGCCGCCCGGCAGCGGGCACGGCTGCGGCTGCCCCGGCTTCCAGTCCGGGTGCGGTGGCTGCACGTGCCGCGCGGGCTGCCAATCCGCAGCTGCTGTTGAGCTGGCCGCAGCGCCGGAGCTCGCGCTCGCTGCCGACGAAGCTTTTGCAGTGTGCGAGGACCCATTGGCGACGATTTCCGTGGCCTTGGTCGCTCCCGCCGCGCTATTGCCGTCCGTGCGATTTACTAGACGTACTATTAGCTCGCGCAGTCCTAGCGCGGACACAGCGCCGATGGCCGCTGCGACGAGGGCCATCGTGGAGTTCTGGCGCGGCGTTGCACTTTCGCCCGGGTGCAGCTTGCAGACGAGTGATGAAAAGCTTCGGCGATGAGAATTAAAGTGAGGAAGAATTGCCACCATGTTTAGAGTTGCCGTCAAAGCTGCAGCCGAGGTCAAGGGTTTGTCGGCACGGTGACGACATGCCAGCATCAGCACGAGTGCAGCCCCCTGGCTCCAACGGTAGCCGGCCTGGCTGAAGCCGCCGCCACGGCGCCACATTTTGTCCCAACTCACTGCAGGCATTTCCACTCCTCCTGTCAAAACATCTCTCTAGAACACGCCACTCTCCGCGCGCTTTGCCCCTGCACGCTGCAGTGTTTGCGTGCTCGCCTACCTGCCCACATTCCACCTGCTCCTCACTTGCTGATGGCGCGGTCCGAGCGGTCTGCTTGCACCGTCACCCCTGACCCCACCCTGAGTTGTCGTCCAACCTGTCTCAGCGCAGATACGCCCCAGCTTCAAACTGCCCTCCTGTCCGGATACAACCATCCACATCCATCCTCACGTTGAAGTGCCGCTGCGCGCCGAATTCCCCACACACACCCCAAAACATATTGCCCCGCACAAAACAACAAGCCACCCTCACGGCTGCAGGAACACGCCCGGGAACAGGCGGTCGCAGAGCACCTCGGTGGCCGCCGCCGCGCTGCCCAGGCTCAGCTCCGGCCCCTGCAGCCCCTGCTCCGCCGCCGTGAACAGCCGCCGCCCGCCGCCGGCGGCACGTAGCACCAGCCACGCATCATGCGCCGTCCGCACCACCAGCTCCGCATCACCCGCGTCGCCCGCCAGGCCGCCGCCGCCGGCGGCGGCGGCGGCGGCGCCTGCGGCTCCGCCGGCGGCTCCGCCGCCGTCACCGTCATCGCCGTCGGAGGCGCAGTCGAGGACGGCGGAGCCGCCGGCTTCGCCGTTCGTAGCGGGTGCCGTTGCTCCTTGCTGCAACTGCTGTTGTTGTTGTTGTTGTTGTTGCTGTTGCTGCTGTTGCTGCTGCTGCTGCTGCAGCTGCAGGCGGGACGTCTCCCACTCGTCCATCTTAGAGCGCAGGTGCGCCAAGTGGCGGAGGCAGGAGGCGGACAGCGTCTGGACCTTTTTGGCGGGGGAGTACCTGAGGGAGGGAGGGAGGGAGGGATGGAGGGATTTTTTTGGGTAGGTGCAAGGTTAGGTGGGTGGGCGCGTGAGGAAGGAGCGGAGCGAGGGCCGGGCAAGAGTCTGGCAGGAGTCGGGCAGGAGCGCGCGGCTGAGCGGAGGCGCAATGTGGAGGGCGCCATGCCTGCCTGCGCAGAGACTGGCGGCGTGCCGCACCACCGCCGCCACAGCCACAGGGGTGGGAGTTACACGCATCATGAGTTAGGAAGAGGGGGTGGGAACTTGCCCCACCACGCACCTCGCGGCGTGGCTGAGGGCGTCAGTGTAGCAGTAGCGGTGCCCCTTCTCGTGCCACACAGCGCTGCTGCGGGCGGGCACCTCCGCCGCCAGCGCCGCCGCCGCCGGGCCCGCGCCGCGGTTCAGCACCGCAGCCAGCGCCGCCAGCACCTGAGCCGGTCCCCGCACCGGCGTGGGCGTGTGTGAGGGCATGTGTGTGTGTTAGATATCACAAGGGAGAGAACTGTGTGTACGTGTATGTGTTAGACATCACAAGGGAGTGTGTGTGTGTGTGTGTGTTAGAGATCACAAGGGGAAAACAAGCAAAGCAAAGACCGTGTATGCAATGCGATCAAGACAAAGCAGCGTCGCGTCCGGTTTACCTGGAATTACCTGAGCCGCTGACCTGCTTTACTTACCCGAAATCGCGTAACCCCCGTCTACCTAACCTTGGAGGGGGATTAATGTCCACACGCTTCCAAGGGTGCAACCCGATGCGTGTGATCACGGTGGCGTGATACCCAGGCACTCCTAGCCCCAGAATCCCAGTCCGGCCGCTACGTCCAAAGTCCCGCCCGATCCACGTCGAAGTGCTCACCTACAAACAATAGGGAAAACAGCGAAGCACATGACGGCAGCGGGGAAGTGTCACGGGCAAGCAAAACAATGATGGAAGCGCGGCGACGCGCGACGAGCAAGGACAAACACGCAGCCCCAGTCCCACTAAGCTATATGAGGGTTACGCGATACGGGAAAGAGAGCGAATGGCGGCGAGGCAGGGCACAAAACACGCGAGGGCGGTGCATGGGCGCATGCAACGAGCAATGCGTGTGTGTGTGTGTGTGTGTATGCGCGCGCGGGCGGACATGTTGGGGAGCCTGGCTACGCGGCAACCATGAGCGTTAGCGCTGGACACATGCCGCCACCAGTACCTACGTATGCGATGGCAAAGCGCCGGCCGTGATCGGCGTGCCAGGTACACCCACGAGGTACACCCCAGGTACATGGCCCCACTTGCATGACCCACAACTTGGGGTCGCGACACAAGTGTTCCCCCGCGGCCGTGCCGCGTGGTGGCGCACGGGTCCACAGCTGCCGGCTTCAACCGCCCTTGGCTTCCCCCATGCCCTGCCCCCACAACACCTTCCGCGCATCCCCCCCCCCGTCCCCCGCGCCCACCCATCGCCCTGCCTCCCCCCCCCGCCCGTACCTCGGGCGCGGGCGGCGGGCCGTCGTGCAGCAGCGCCAACACCAGCAGCTGACCCCGGTGGTAGGGCAGCAGCTGCGCCCACTCGCAGGAGCCCTGGCGGTGGGTGCCGAGGAGGGACGAACACAGGAAGGAGCGAGCCAGAGCCGCAAACGGCCGGTCAGCACGTCACACACACACTCAGAGGGGATGCTCTCCCTTGTTCCAACACTGAGAGGGGATGCTGAGCGTGCACGGTACATTTAATACGCACACAGCAAGCAGTCGTCACTAACCACCCCCCAACCCCCACCGCCACCGCCACCGCCACCGTCTTGACCCTCCGGCACGCTTGGCCCGCTTGACACGCCGTACGAAACGCTTGGCACGCACCCGCAGCCACACATGCGCCATGGGCAGGACCGAGTCCATGGGCAGCGCCAGCGCCGCCCCGCCCGGCGCGTACATGGACGGCCGCAGCCGCGGACGCAGGAAGCTGCTCAGGAACGGAGGCAGCGGCGTGCCCACGCCGCCAGTGGCGCCACCGCCGCCGCCGCCGGCGGGCGCTGCAGGGCCGGCGCCTGCGCCGCCGCCGCCACCGGCAGCAGCAGCGCCGCCGCCTAGCGGCGATGCCGCTGACGGCCCCGCCGCGGCAGATGAGGACACCGGGAGCTGCGGCATGCCGCCGCCGCTGCCCAGGGCGGCGGCGGCCGCGCTGGCGGCGCCGGCTGGCTGCGGCGGCGCGCCAGCGGGCTGGATGCCGCCGCCGGCGCGCCATTGCAGCGGGCACAGCAGCGTTTCAAACGCCGTCTCGCCGGCGCCGCTGCCGCCCACGACGCCCCCGCCAACGCCGCCGAGCACGAGCGAGGTGCCGGCGCCGCCGGGCCGGGCCTGAAGGCACATGTGACAGCCGCAGCGCGATTACAACAGCCACCAACCATAACGCCATACCCTCACCTGCACATGCTTGCCGCGCCGCACGCAGCAGCAGCAACCCTCCCATCCCTCCCACGTTGGCTCTGTTGCAAGCTCAGTACGCACGTTTCCCCCCTCCCCCAGGATCGTCGTCTTCACGCGGAGCCGACTACGCCTTCTGGTCATCGGTATGCCAACGGGTGTTGCAACGTACCGTATGTTCTACGTCTACCTCGTCATTAATTATACATGCATGGCAACCCCCCTCCCGCGCACCCGCTGCGCCGCGCGCGCCGCCGGCACCAGCGCCCTGCCCGCCAGCTCCACCAGGGCACTGGTGTCGCGCGGCCCCAGCGTGCTCCACAGCGGCAGACCGGACCAGAGCACCACGCAGCCCGCCACCAGACGGGTGCCGTAAAAGGAAGCCACCAGCAGTTGGTTGACCAGGCACTGCACGGCTGCAGCACGCGGGTACGGCACGGCGTGCACGGCGTGTGTTGCGACATGCCGATGCCGGGTCGGCGAGGTCACACGCGCCAGCTGCGGAGGCGCAACCAACAGCCACCACCACACGTCTCCCGAACCCCCTGTGCACTTTTTCTCCGGCCCGGCAAATTGCCGCCACTGTTGAAATAATCGAATCTGGGTGGCCGCTGCCTCGCTAGTAGTGTTACAATAGCACTTGTATAGCGATATACACCGCCTAGTGTTTCGGTCGGATTTCAACAGCCACAACACCACCCCGACCCTGCCCCGACCGCCGCCCATTGTCTTCCGCCCATAGCCTCCCCCCCCTACCCGGCACCTGCCCCCCACGCCTGCCTACCCAAGAAGGTGCCGTGTGAGGTGGGCAGCAGCGGCACCGCCGCCGCCGCGCCGGCCGCGTGCGGCGCCAGCGGGTTGGCCAGTCCCGCGAACAGCCCACCCGGCTCGCGGGCGGCGGCGGCGTCGGGGCGCAGCAGGCGCGAGCCCACCTCGTCCAGCAGCGGCTGCAGCACCCGCCGCACCGTGAAGGCGGTGGGGTCCTGCATTGTGTTTTGGGGGAGGGGGTTCCATGCATGTCTGATTAATGACGAGGTAGACGTAAAGGGGAAGGTGAAAAGCGGGGATAGAGGCGAGGTGTTGAGGGCGACGACGATGGCTGCTGCCGCCGTGGATCTGTCGCTTTCCTCCCTCCTCCTCGAAGATCCTCCTCTCCCTGTGATTGGATCTGGTCACATGGCCAAAGCACAGCACTTCCCACCCCTCTCCTGCGCACAATTGCCGACCCTCTTCCTCCCCCGTCCCTTACCCACACCCTCCCTTCCCTCCCCTCCCCCCCCTCCCCCCCGCCCCGCCCACCTGCTCCAGCAGCGTGCCGATGCGGCCGTGCAGCAGCACGAACACGTCGTACACCGACGTCAGCAGCGAGCGGAAGGCGGCGTCCGTGGCGGTGCCGCTGGCCCAGGACTTGCGAACCACCTGGCGGGGGGGGGGGGGTAGCCATCCATAGGATGGTGTTTATCAAATAGTTGTGAAGTGCCGATGGGGGTGGGGGGAAGGGGAGACCGCGCTCAGGGAGGGGCGTGGGAGGGATGTGGGACACAGAAGCGGTTTCCAGTTTGAATGTCACTGCCTTAGGCAAAGTCTTTACATGTGTTTGGGTGGATCACCGTGGACAGGCGTTGGGCGCGTGGCGGGATCTATGCACGCACTGCTTCATGGGCCCGCGCGTTTGCTTGGTCTCGTGCCCCTGCACCCGCCTCCTGCACCCGGCCCGCCTCCTAGCTCGCACACGGCGACTGCGACCGTGCGGGGTCGCCGCGTTTCGGAACAGAGTGCTCATGCCTGCCTGCTGCCTCCCGACAGACGAGGCACCGCAGCACCACGGTGCCCAGGGCCCCAGCAGCATCAGCAGCAACAACAGAATCAGCCACCAGCAGCAGTCAGCAGTCAGCACCAGTCAGCAGTCAGCAGTCAGCACCGCCTGCCTGCTCCCCTCCACTCCCAGCCACTCACCGCCAGGAGCCACACGGCCGGCTCCACCTCCAGCATGACCCACTTGTTGGTCTCCGCCACCAGCGACTTGTAGCGGCAGCCGTCCTGGGCGCGCAGGTTCACGAGTCAACTCGCAGGTTGTTAGAATGTTTTTGAGGAAAGGGGCGACCGGCACATAACGGGATATGGCCACGAGCAACCACAACGCGTGCCAAACCCTAGTGCAAGCGGTAACGTGGTGGCACACACGGAGGCAGTTCCATTAGGGCCCGGCCGCGCCCCATACTCCCCAGCCCACCCTGCTAAGCTCTCATGTGATCTTATGTGCGTCGCTTGCCCCCACCTGCGTCAGCGTGTCCGCAAAGGAGGCAACTGCCTGCGCCAGGCCGACAATAGAGGTCCGCACGTTGACGGGCGCTACCGTGGGAAAGAAGGAAAGCAGCTTCTCATGTTCCTCTCCCTCGCAGTTTCCACGCCGAGTATCGAAGACGGTCAAGACCAGGTTTGTGGTCTTAAAGAACGTCGCGACGGGGTTTGCGGGAGGATTTTGGGACTGCATCCTCAGCCCCAGAGCCCCGACACGGCCCCCTGACACACTGTACGTTCGTCAGATCGCAAAGATTGTGCGTGTTGGGGTTCAGGGGTTCCCACCGGTGTCAGGAATCGGCTAATCGATTGGCCTGTCCCGCCACTTCAACCGTGCATGTCTCTTCAACTCTTCGTGATATGACTATTCGGTTTGAAACAACATATAAAGCATTTGTCTTGTATATCGAGACTTCTCTTGCAAAGACCGACTTGCACATTCCATTCTTTCGTGGCCCATTCACGACAGCCAAGCATCATGAGCTCTGTTGAGCTGCTGGAGAAGGCCATCGCGCTGGTGGATGGGCTGCTGAAGTCGGGTGCGCGTGCGGTCGGGACAATCGTGCCCGAAGTGCAAGGATTTCGGCGGCTTTGCTTCGCGCGCTTCCCCGCTCGCCCCGCCACTGTCCCTACTCAATCCCACCATCATTTTTACTGCAACGCGCACTTGCATTCGCAGCGCCGGCCCCTGCCCAGGGCAAGGCCGCGGCGAAGCCCGCCCCCGCCCCCGCTGCGGCTGCCGCGCCCGCGGCTGCTGCTGCTGCTGCGGCCCCCGCCGCCGCGCCTAAGCCCGCCAAGGCACCCAAGGAGCCCAAGCCCGCCGCCGCGCCCAAGGCGGCTGCTGCCCCCGCTGCTGCGGGCCTGACGGAGGAGGAGGCTCTGTTCGCCCGCGCCCTGATCAAGGTGGGCGGGCTGGGGCGGGCTGGGGTTGGTTCGGGCGGACTGTTTGAGGGGAGGGACGCAGATGGAGGGACGGGGTCCATGCTGCTAGGCGCTAGTCGCTGGCGGTGTTATAGAGCCTCCTCAAGTAACCACCGTGCCCGCGGCGCTCCCGCTGGCCGTATGCGGCTCGCATGCTGCAACCTCATCCCAGTATGCCTCTCCTTGCCGGGTCTTACGTGGCTCTCCAAAACAACACCCCTGCCCCGCGACCCGCGACCCGCGACCCGCGACCCACCCCCGCACGCATCCGCGCATCCACCCACCCACCCGCAGGTGGCTCGCATTGCCAGCGTGGAGCTGCTGGCCAACAGCGAGAAGCTGTACAAGCTGCAGGTCGACATTGGCGGCGGCGAGACGCGCCAGGTGCGTGAGGGGAGGGGAGGGGAGGGGAGGGCAGGAGGAGGAGGAGGGGAGGGCGGGAGGGACGAGGGCGGGAGGGACGAGGGCAGGAGGGACGAGGGCAGGGGGGACGAGGGCAGGCGGGGTGGGGGTGCAAATACCAGCCCAAGTAAACCATGGGGGTGGTGGGAGCGATACAGGAACAGAGGCACAGAGCAGGAGCTGGGCGGTGGACAGGCCGGAGAGGAGGAGACAGAGCGCGGGGGTCGTGGGTTGTGGGACTGGTGGCGTAGGCGAGGTTGGGTCACCTGATGCATGGTGGAGCTGCGGCACCTACCAGCAGCTGCACTGCCAACAGCGGCTTCGGCTAGGCACGTGAGACACACTGGAGACCGATCATCCACCCACCCACCACTTACCCGCCCCCCCACCACTGCCGCCGCCCCTGCCGCCACCTACCTGCAGGTGTGCGCCGGCCTGCGCCAGTTCCTGCCGGTGGAGGCGCTGTCGGGTGCGCTGGTGTGCGTGGTGGCCAACCTCAAACCCGCCAAGCTGGCGGGCGAGGCCAGCGAGGCCATGGTGCTGGCGGCAGGTGGGGGGGGGAGAGGGGGAGAAGGGGGGCCGGTTGTACATAGCAGCCCAGTCTAAACCAAAAACCAAGCTAGCAAGTGAGGCACAGGCAATGGCGGCAAATGTAAGGCATAGATACTTATTGATAAGGACTGAACGTCGTGGAGGGTGGGCGAGCGGTGCCGTCGACTGAAATCGCCGACCGGGCTCTGGGGGGGCGTTGGCGAGGGTGGGGCGGGGAGAGGAGGAGGAGGGGCCGGGAGGAGCGCGATTGGAGGGGGCCTGGTGTGTGCACCGCCTGCTCGGTGCGTGTGTGCGTGTGATGGGGGGGGGTAGTTCATTCAAGAAACCAAAGCGACCATTGCAACCCAAAAAACCCGGGGGGGTAGCCATCCATGGGATGGTATTGGTCAATTTGTTTTGCAAAGGGAGGGTGGCTGTGTTAAGCAGGGGGTAAGGCAGCGGAGCAGGAGCAGGTAGCAATGAAGAGGTGCGATGCGTCACAGCTGCACGTGACACACGTGAGCGCTTAGATGGGCCTCAATCACCAGCGCGTTGGTGTGACTCCTTGCCGCTCACCAGTCGCCCCCCGGATGGCATGCCGCGCACAGAGCACGACAACGCCGGCACGCTGATCGTGCGCACACTCATCCCGCCTGGTACGTGTTCGGGGAGGGGGGGTGCCTGGGAACAGGGGGTCGGAAGAGCTGCACAACGGCGGGGCCCGCCGGCACCGCCTTGCCTTGCAGGGCAAGGTAGCGTATAAGCAGGACGTCACAGGCGCAGATCCAAAACACGTACCAACGGGCTCCTGGCGTTCGTTTGTACTGAATGTGACATGACGTTCGGTGCCTTTCACTCGCCTCCCTGCCTGCTGTGTGCCCCTGCCCGCTCTCGCTCCTCCTTCTCCTGCAGTTGGCGCTGTGCCGGGCGACATCGTGTACCTGGAGGGCGGCGCTCCCACCGCCTCGCCAGACAAGGTGCGAACAGGGCGAGGGGGCAGGGTGGGGCAAATGTGTGTGTGTGGGGAGGGGCGTGGCTGTTCGGGTCGCAGTTGGAAGTAATAATGCATTGTGCGTCGTCCTCCCGCTCGTGTCCCTCCTGGAACCTCCTGGAACCGCACATGTATTCCCGCAACACACCTCGCTGCTGCACCCGCTGCTGCACCCGCTGCTGCACCCGCTGCTGCACCCACAGGTGCTCAAGAGCGACCACTGGAAAAAGGTTATGGCTGTGCTGCGGGTGGGCGCCGGCGGCAAGGCTGCGTACGGCGGGCGGCCGCTGGTGGCGGCGGCGGGGGCGGTCACGCTGCCGGCGGACATCCCGGAGGGGGCGGAGATCCACTAATGCATGAATGTCCGTGATAACGTCATGACGTTACGAAAATTTTGTTACAAAAAAATTGTGTGCATGCACAGTCTGGGGCCTGGGGAATGCTTCGGACTGTTGGCTCGCTGGCGGGGCCGTGTATGTGATAGTGGTGGGAAGTGGTGACCACAACGAGGAATGGTGGTATTATGAAGGGTTTCAAGAGGTGTGGAGCCATGATTTGCAGCCGCTTTTTTTGGTCATGACATGGGTCAAATAACAAAGCCTAGTCAGGGGGGCATGTTGATCTGGGTAGCATTGGAGCGCAGGGGGGCGGGGAAGGAGGGAAGGTCGCTCAGGAGTCCGGGTGTCGTAACGGGGATGGACGATGGAGGGAAGGCGAAGACATGCGTGCGTGTAAGCATGAGTTGTGTTGGCGCGCCCAGAAGCCCACAAAACACGCCATACCTGCTTATATCACCATATGTATTGGCGCCTTGGTAACCCCGAGCGCCGTCGCACCGACGAGCTCATACGCAGAAACGGACGCTGCCGCATACCCGCGACTCTTCGTGCCACCTAAGGACAACACAATATAGATAAGCGGCGCATGATGAATTTTCCATAGATTGGAAGAAGCATAGAAGCCTACAGCTTCCTGGACGGAGTCGATGGCGGGGCCCGGCTCTTCTCCCACGGGCTCTCCGCGGCGCCAGAACAAGCAGTGAGTGCCTTACAATCCTTTTGGGAAGATGAAACGCCAAGACATGTCAGCTGAACTTCAGGCGGGGCTGCAAATTTAGTATGCGTATGTGCAAGCGCCTTTCAGCGCGCGCACGCGCGGGCAAAGTTGCCATCATATAGGAGAAGTGGACAGCCTTTGCGCCGGTTCAGCGGAAGCCCAGGCTTCATGACGGCCCGCTGTTTTACAAAACTGCCCCCACATGTGCGTGCTGCATGTCTGGATTGCAGGCCCGGGGTCGCTTACTCGACGCTTGGCCCGTCCTTCTATGCGCATCGGCACAGTGCCGCGTCATACTCATTCTCAAAGGAGCCGCTCAAAGAGGTAAGAGCGTCAAGGACACCGCTGCGCTGAGCGGCGACGAACCGTCGCCGGCCCCAACACACTCCAGACGTCGTGCACCATTGTTCCCTGCCATGGAACGCGCGCCTCCTGACATCCTGACTTGCAATTGACTCCTGCTCACAAACCTCCTTGTAACTTTAGCGAACGGAGGTCAGCGCGTACGACACCGCGGGTCCGGGCCCATGCGAGTACGACTGGGGCGAGGGCATTCCCCATGTAACCTCAGGTGAATGGGGCGGGGGGGGGGGGGAGGGAATATTCCAGCCCATGGGGGCGGGGGCGGATCATTCATCGCAGAAACCCAAGCAACTGGCGCGTGGTGGTGGTTGTCCGGGGGGTTGGCTGCCCCGAGGGTTGGTGGCCGCGGGTGCACCGGGGCGAAGGCGGGGCTGGCTGGCTGGCGGCTCCGGTGATGCTGTTGGAGTGCGCGCTGCACGGCAGGTCAGCATGCATGCATGCATGCCCGACGCACCCACACACATACAAGAAGGAAACAGCCCAGGTGCTGCCACCATGGCTGACCACGTGTATTACCGGGTACCGGGTGCCTGCTTCTGACGCCGCCGCTGACCCTGATGCCCCCCCCCTTTCTGGGTATCGATTGGGTTGCAATGGTTGCTTTGGTTTCGGAATGAACTACCCACCCACCCACCCACCTCACGCCAGCAGGCCGCACCGTCACGCCCTCCCGTAACGCCTACACCGACTGGGCCAGCGACTCAACGTCGCGCAGCCGGCTCGGGCTGCCGGCGCAGCCGCACACACGTGAGCCGCGCGGCCCCTCGCCGCACCCCAGCAGGGAACCCACCACCCACCCATTGGCTTGCCTTGCCGGCAGGAGGGATATAGAAACTAGCAACCGCCGCATCCACCTCTTAAACCCGTGCCTGCCCCCCCCCCCCCTCGCTGTCGCGCCGGCCGCAGTGCCGCCCGGCCCCGGCCTGTACCTGCGCTCCGGCAGCTCCTACCACCTCACAGGCAGCCAGCAAGCCAACACGCAGTGGCGCAACAGCACCATGGCGGGCTGGCAGGCCTACTGCCGCAGGTGGGGGCCCGTCGCGGCGGCACCGGTAGTGGTGCTGGTGCTGGTGGTGGTGGTGGTGGTGGTGGTGGTGGCGGTGCGTCGCGGTGGTCGGTTCAGGGGGCATTGGTACGTGCGTGCGTTGATAACGCGCTGAGCTGGCGGCGCGACGGCCGTTGAGGGGCAGGAAGGCGGCGGGTGTGTCGTGGCCTCCGCGGCATCGCCTTGTGATGCTGCATACGCCCCAAACACGTGTGTGTGCAGCAATGTGTGTGATGTGCACCTCGCCGCCCGCCGCCGCGTAGGGAATGCCGCACGCCGATGGTTGTGTCGCGCGAGCACGAGCGCGAGCGCCTGGGCGTGCACTCCCCCGGCCCCATGACTGCCGCCCCCGTGGACAGCGTGGGGCGCCAGCTGTCATCCACCCGCAAGACGCAGCCGCGGTGGGTGGGGCAGGTGGATGGGTGGGTGTTAGCCTGTGCGGCGTAGCAACTCACACCCCAGAGCCCATAGAGCAGTTGGACGGCTGTGCCCGCCCGTACGTGTTGAGTGTCCGAGGTTTTCGCTTATAAAATGGCTTCCAACCGAATCCCCCGTACTGCTGTGCCTGCCCGTCCCCTGTCGTTGGCTCCACCTTGTGGTCCACCTACCCGCCTCACGCTGCACTGCTTCTGTTCCCGCGATAGCTCTTGCACCTGACCTTCCACGCGCTGACTTGCTCTTGCATCGTACCTCCCTCCCCCCGTCAACCCATTACACCACCTGACCACCAACGCCCGCTGTCGCGCCAACCCACAGGTGCACCTTCTCCCGCGCCGGCCGCTTCTCCAACGTGCCCCGGCGGGCGGCGGAGGAGGTGCCAGGACCCGGCGCCTACAACTACTAATGAGTCGTGGGGCGGCGGCATTGCAACAGAGTCCAGCAGCAGCAGCAGCAGCAGCAGGAGCAGCAGCAGCAGCAGTAGCAGCAGCAGCAGCAGCAGCAGCAGCAGCAGCAGCAGCAGCAGCAGCGCCGCGCCATGAAGCCGCCATCACGGTGCGCCATGTACAGCACCGCCTGAGGCAGCGCGGGGGGGGGGGGGGGGCCGTGCGTCAGGCGCGCAGTCAGCCGTGTGCGGCCAGGCAGGAGTTCAGGCCAGGTAGGCAGACAGGCAGGCAGGCAGGCAGACGGGTGCGATCGTGATGGATGAAGACCTTGACAGCCGGAGGGGGGGGGTTAGGAGCAGGAGCAGGAGCAGGAGCAGGAGCAGGAGCAGGAGCAGGAGCAGGAGCAGGAAGGAGGGCAGGGTTAGGACAGTGACACTGCAGGCCGGCGAGTCGGCCCGAGTTTAATCCTGTTTGTGTGCGGACAGTCAGGTATTGGGGGCTGCGGGCGGCAACATTGTGCAACATTGTGCCAGCGGGTGCCTTTGAGCGCCCCCCCCCGTGACAGGCAGCACAGAGATAGGTGGTGCACTTGGTAAAATTTGGAACTGGATTGGAGGATAGGTCACGCGGTGTCCGGCCATTTACAATCATGACTTTGAGTGCTGACAATTGACGGTAAACTGACACGCGGGTTTGAAGTCAGGTGTTGGCGTGTGTTGAGCGATACGCGACATGATGATATAGGTTTCGGTTTGAACTCCTTGAGTGGTCATGAAACACCTGCGGGTTGAGCTCCTTGAGTGGTCAAGAAACACCTGCAGGTAAGGAAGTTGTAGATGCTGTTGGTGTATAGTGTGGACGTTGTAAAGAAACAGATGGCAGGCACCACGCTGCGATGCGTGCAGGCCTGATAGGGATACAACCGAGCAGTTGCAAGTGCAGGCCGTGAAGATGCGAACACCACTCGGGGATATGAATTGCGACAGTGCGAGCACGCTTCTGAGTTGCGCTGAGAGTTTCGTCGGACACAAAGCACCTGCAAGCAGGGTACGGCAATAACGTGTATGCGGGGGGTGGGACGGGTTTGGGTTGGGGGAACGTGCATTTTGTGGGGTGTTGCGTGCTGCAGTGTGCGTTTGCCATCACAACCCACAAGACTTGACGTAGGGCCTCGTCGGGTGTCCCCCGGACCGCGCGCGTGACGGGTATCAATAGAGAGCCGGCATAGGAGGTGGCTGGAGCGGGGGCCCGTGCTAATTTGCCAAACGAAGGAAACGCAGATGAGATATGCTTAGAATGCTGAGTACACATATGCTTTGTCGCTGCAGGACCGCCGGATCACGTGTAGCTGTGAGTGCCTGGGCTGCGTTCCACACTGGCTCGCCCGGCTCGCTAACACGGCGGAGAGACTGGTAGGCTGCAGCGGCCGTGTTTCGGGCCCGGGTCAGAAGCCTCCCCGCGGCTGTAACATAACATGGCGAGCGTATGCCGTGTATGGGCTTTTGCCACTGCGTACGTACGTGCACACAATATGCCTTTATCGCACGCACTGCGAAACGCCTCAATCCCAGACTCCGCCTGCAATTTGCGGGGCCCGCGTAGCTGCAACTACCCCACAACATGGGCACCCTAGGCACGGGTGAGACCAGGTGAGACACGGTGAGACACGGTGAGACGCACTATTCGTACTTCCTGCGGGCCCCAGCGCCACCGAGGGTTTCCAACGTCTAAGGGAAAACGTTGAGCCATATGTTAGTATAGCTTGACTTCAGCTCAGTTCCATCGTTGTCAGGTCCGAGCGTGGCCTTCCATCGCCATTCACTGCATCATTTAGCGCGAGCCTGGCGCTATTGCAGCCGCTGAAGCACTATATAATTATAGGATGTATACAAGATTGCATGAAGCGACATGTTCAGGGAAAAACCTGCATCACCAGTCCGGAGGCCGACTTCTACGAGGGGCCGCTTCCCAGCTACGAAACCGCGGAATTGTCTACGGCGCCGACTGCCATTCACGGTCCTGTCTCGTTCATCTGGCTTTCATTATTCTTATTATATCACTAGCAATCTGAAAACTCGCTCATACAAATCGTCAGCACAGCTCAAACCTGCCAGAACCCTCTGTAAGCAACACGGTTCTGGATTACTTCGCCCAGCTGGAGCACGCCGCAACTGGAACACATGAAGCGCCGACAAATGCCAAGTGCAAGGGCTCTGGCGTGTTTGCTATGCCTGCTGGCTGGTGAGCGTGCTCTGGGCCCCCACTTAGCCAGTCTTAGGACTCTTAGCCGCCCAAGCCCCCCGCGAACATCCTTTGCGCGAGTGTTCAAAGCCCTCGCCCCGTCCCCGCGCACACCGGGTTTTGAGATGCCGCCGCTGCTGATGCACTGCACACGTACCCCTATTATCGAACTTGTTCCAGGCGCCGCGGTGGAGGCTGGCGCCGAGCTCAGAGCCCAAGCACTCCTGGACCCCCTTGGCAGCAGCAGCAGCAGCACCACCACCACCACCACCGCCGTCGCCACCTCCTCATCGTCCTCCTTCACTCTGGCTGCCGCTGTCGTACGGCGCCTGCTGCAGTTCCAATTCGTCACCCCCATCTCCACCTCCTTCCCCTCGTCTCCTTCCTTGACCGCCATCTCCGCCGGTAGACCCGCCACCTCCTCCCGCCCATCCACCTCCCCGTCGCCATCGACAGCCGGGACCGCAATTGCTGGCGTTGGCGGCAGCGGCAGCGGCGGCGACAGCAGCGGCGGCAGCGGCGGCGGCGGCGGCGGCGGGCTGAGCACTGTGCAGGTCGTGGTCCTGTCCGTGGGCTCCACCCTACTGGCAGTCATCGCGCTGGTGGGTGGCATCTACCTGTGCCACACCTACTACTGCAGGTGCGTGCGGGCGTGCGTGCGTGCGGGCGGGTGGGCGGGCGTGCGGGCGTGCGGGCGGGCGTGCGTGCGGGCGTGCGGGCGGGCGCGTGCGTGTGATAAAGAAAGGCAGGGGGGGCTGTGGGCAGGATTTCGGTTGGGGGGTGCGCTGGTGTGGGGATGTTTGCTACTGGCTTATCGGGGCCGGGGCGTACGCGTGCCACTGACGAGCGTGTGTTTCTGCGTCATACATCGCACCGCACGCAGGCACAAGGACAGCTACCTGTCACGGGCGGTGCAGGCCGTTGCGCAGGCCACCGGCCTCTGGCCGCGTTCCGCACGCGTGGCCCAGCAGCCCTCGGCCGGCGCTGCATCTGCAGAGATGACAGCAGCGGCCACCAGCAGCAGGCGCGGCGGCCGCCGTGCCGACGGCGCGGGCGCCACAGCCGGCGACGGCACTATGGTTGGCGGCGGCGACACCGAGGCTGCGACCGGGCCAGTGTGGATGACCGCACACGTGGGTGGCGACGGGCGCTCGCCAGAGAATGCCGGAGATGTGGAGGCGGCGGCGGACGCGGTTGTGGGCGTGCCCATGTCGGCTTTTGGTGACGCCGCCACCGCCGCTGGATTGTCCACAGCCGTGGTGATTGGCGTGCCTGTGGCGGTCCCTGCGGGGCCAGGCATGCTGGCTGGCGGCAGTGAAGCTGGCGGCGGCTTTGGCCGTAGTGATGGCGAGGACGGTACCCATGTGGTCAGCCCACATGAGCAGCAGGCCGCCGCCACCCTGACCATCAGCCCAGTGACTGCGGCGCCGCGGCCCATGTCACCGGCGGCTGTGGCGGTGGCGCGGCGCGCGGGCGCGGTCTCGCCTGCTGCTGCGGCCTCTCTGCACCGGGACGGGTCAATGGAGGCGTCTGGCGACGCTGCCAGCGCTGTCTCCGCCACGTTTTCCGCATCGGTTTCGACCGCCTCTGCAGCGTCGTCTGATGAACAGCCCTCTGCGCCGCCGCACCCACCGCAGTCGCCAACGTCACCATCATCCTCATCGGTCTGCGCCGTGCGGCCGCTGCCGCCCTCGTTCTACGGCCCGGCACGGCCGCGCGCCTCTCTCGCAGCAACCGCCGCCGCCGCTCTCCCCGTTGCCGGCTCACGCCGACGCTGCCTGTCCGCCGTGCCGCCCCTGCACCTGGGGCAGGCCCACGCGCACGACACTCCAGCTCCCGTCGCTGCTACTGCCGCTACTGCCGACGAGCTGCTGCTTTTGGTGGAGAGCGCGGGCTTGGAGCCGTCGGTGCCAATGATGATGATGTCGCCACGTGCGTCCCCATCGGCTGCCCACACTACGACCCCCCACATCAGGACGACGTCGCCAGGGGGTAGCGATGCCACCAGTGGGGCCGTACAGGCGGAGCCGGCAGTGCTGGCGGCGGCTGCGGCGCGGTACCCCGGAATTCCGGAGGAGGGCTGCGATAGCAGCAGCAGCAGCTCGAGTCGCAGGGACAGCAGCCATGGTGGTGCGCGGGACGTGGGTGAGGACGAGGAGGCTGTGGAGGGGCGTGTAGGGACGTTGTGGGGCTGTGGTGGAGTGACCGGCAGTGCTGGTCACCGCAGCATTGGCGGCAGCACGGTGGTCATTGGCGCGTGCAGCACAAGGACGCCGTCGCTCAACAGCACTGCGGTGGTGAGCGTTTCGCGCCGGGCGTGAGAGCTCAGAAGATACTTGGCCAGTGCAGCCGCGTGGCCTGTGCTGGCGAGCCAGGGAAGAAACGGAGGGTGCACGGCGATCCGTGTCAAGCGTAATGTTAAGGGAGTGCGTAGTGGTGTTGGCCCGTGAGTGTGCCCTTGCATGCATGCAAGCATGTTCAATATGCACGTACGTATCTGTGTGAAATCCGCCTTGGAGGCTTGGACACGTGACTGTGCAGCTCAGGCGCTGAAACGTGCCGCGCACAAAAGCCCTGGTGCGTTATATACGAAGGTGGAATCCCTTCACAGGGCCTAGATGCGTGTCCTGCTTAACAATTGCTGTATCCGTTCAACACGGGTGCATATCGTAACTTACCGCCAGTGCCCGTATCTTCCTTCTCCGCGTAGAAATTTGCGCCTCAAACGGCTGAAAACGTAGAAGCAGTGTGGGGCTTCTGTGGCACGCTTCTACGGGACGTAGATTTTCTGCGGCGCAAATGCGGGCCGTTTCTACGGTTTTTGTTTTTTTGGGGGGGGGTTGGGGCTTGCCCCCAAGAAAAATTTTTGAGCAAAGAACGTAGAAGGGCAGTGTCCAGTCATCTATGGGGTGTAGACACCGGAGGCCCGAGGGCATCTACGAGATACGGGCACTGCTTACCGCTACGGTTCGGCACGGCGGCAACACCTCACCAACTTGCGCCGCTGGCTGCGGGTATGGTGGATAAAGAGTGGATTGCGTGCATTGGGGTTAGGGATGGCCGGATGGGGGCCGGGCGGCCGGCCCTGCTACTCCGTTTCTTTTCGGGCCTAGGAGCCCCCAAGCACCCACCTTGCGTTGCTAAGAATTGATGACCACAATGAACTTACCGCGCGGGCCTTTGCGCAATTGCACTCCGGCAATGGACAAGCCCTAAAGTATTTCACACACTGCAAAGTTTCAGTGGCGTCACATCCAGGAAAGCCCAGGCTGCCCACTACACAGCTACCTGCCACCAGCCACGGTCCACGGAAGCTTCAGGGTGCTTATTGTATTTATGCAGCTTCAGCAAGGGGCAGCGGATGCACACTTGCAGCAAACCTTGGCTGGGGTGAGCGGGGCTCTGCAGGGGATGCCACAAAATCAAGGCAGGGTAGCCGCTGCGATTCACGGAGGATTCACGTCGGGAAGAAAGTGTGTGAGGGTTCGTGTGCCTGCATGGGCAGGTCCTGAATCGGCTCTCCCGGCGGGCCTCCAACACAGGCACGCCTTCTGGTTGCGCTGCACGCTCGTATACGTATTAATATCTGCAGGAGCATAGGGCTCGCCGCGCTTCCTGAACGATCTCTAGCACCATGGCCGACGACTCGGAAGACGTAGGTCCAATTATTGTGCCCGATGCTCCCCCTCCCCCTCCGCCGCTAGACCCGGAGATTATCGCTCAGGCCGAGGCTGCGAAAAATGAGGCAAACGCGAACTTCAAGGGTAAGCGCAGCCCGCCTCCTTGCGGCCGCGATCGCGTTTCGTTGTATATGTCTTTACACATTTACGTGTGGTAGCTACGCTGTGCTCTGTGCGGGTGACACACGGGTGGCGAGCGCGCCATCGCGTTTTGCGCATTTCTGAGCAGCAGCAGGCTCTGACGGTTTGTATACGCAATGCTATCGGAATATGTACATACAGGAAAGCACTTTACGGCCGCTATCGACGGCTACACGCGAGCCATCGAGCTGAACCCCAACAACGCCATTTACTGGGCGAACCGTGCCGCTGCGAACATTAAGCTGGAGAACTATGGGTACGTGGCTTGTGAAATAGGGACATCCGTCCGTCAGGGGCAAGGGGCGGGTTTGTCGGCGGGGGACTGTGGAAGGCAGGGGTGGGGAAGAGTGCGTGTCTGTTCCGTGACTGCACACCGCCATGAGCCTCACAAACCTCTATCATCTGTCGGATTGCCCCAGCGCTGCCGTGGCTGACGCGGAGAAGTCAACGGAGATTGACCCCAAGTACATCAAGGTGCGTGCTGTGTGTGGTGTGCCGTGCGGCGCCGGGAAAGGAGGCTGAGCCGTCGGAGACCGGGACGGGTGCGGCCGCGCTGGGGCGGAGCGCGGCCGTCGCCAGCCGCCGGCCGGGGCGTGAAGGGACGGACAGCAAGGAATTAGCGGTGATGTGTGAAGGTGTAGGTGCAGCGGCAGCGGCGACCAACCAGCGGGTGGCACGCGCCGGCGGCTGCACCAACGTTGACCTTGCGACGCGTGCATGGGGCACGCGCCAGGTGCCGGCGTGCCGACCTTTCCCTGTGCCGGTCTGGCTGCCTGAACATAAATATCACAAGCAACATGACATACACTAGTATGAATAACGACAATTCACCACCACCACCACTGCTGCTGCTGCTGCTGCTGCTGCTACTGCTGCTGCTGCCGCGGTGCAGGGCTACTACCGCCGCGGTGATGCGCACTTTGCACTGGGCAAGTACAAGCTGGCGCTCAAGGACCTGCGCACGGTGCGATGATGGCTGGGGGGGGGGCGGGGCGGGGCGGGGCGGGGCGGGGCCGGGTGGGATGGGGCGGGGCGGGGCGGGGCCGGTTGGGATGGGGTCGCTCTGACCTGGGCTGCCTGCCTTTGCGCTTGCCTGCGAGAGCTGCCAGGGAGGGGGGTGGGGCGAGGTGCAGGACGGCTCCGTGTCGCCTGGGGGCGTGGGTGGGTCGGCGGCGGCTGTGGGGCCGGCGGCCTGGCCACGTGCCGCGGCATGGGCTTGCCGTGCTGCATACCTGCATGGCGCTGGGGCGCTGCATATCGTGCGGCATGGGGCGCTGAAGTTCTGCAGCATGGGCCTGGGGCGGTGCGGCTGCGCGGCTGCAGTGCTGAAAGGAGCAGAGCGCGTGCTGAGGCACAGCGCCTGGCTGGCTGGCTGGCTGGCTGGCTGGTTGGTTGGCTGGTCGAATGGCTGTGGCGGCGGTGGCGGCAGCGGCAGGAGCAGACAGCGGTGCCGGCCGTGGCTGGCTGGGGTGGCCGTGTGGCCGTGTGGCCGTGGCTGCCAGGCTGGCCATAGCCGCAGCCAGTGATACCACTGCTGCAGGAGCAACAACAGCAACAGCAGGGTGGATGGGAGCCTGCCAGGCCATTTGGATACCACGGGATCGGCAGCAGCGCGAGCTGTTGGTTGCGGGGAAGGGGGGTTGTGGTTACCAGCCCAAACTAAACCAAGCTAAAGGAAGCGGAGGTGGCGGGGGTGCCGGGGCCAGGGGTACCGACCGCGTGAGCGCGGCAGCGACCAGCCGGCAGCTGACGCGTTGGATGGAAGGCCGAGGGTTCAACCCCCACCCGCACCCGCGCGTCCACATGGTCGATGGGCCGACGCGCACGTGTACCCACCCACCGCATCCACACATCCATTACACACACCCCATGTACGCACCCACACACGCCCGCCCATATCCTGGAATGCACCACCCATCACTACCCATCACTGCATCCACTCACAGGCCGCCAAGGTGGCCCCGCGTGACCCAGACCTGCGCAAGAAGCTGGCCGAGTGCGAGAAGGAGGTCAAGCGCCTGCGCTTCGAGGAGGCCCTGGCGGTGCCGGTGAGTACTGAGGAGCGATGGGGAGCGGCTTGGGAGGGAGGGAGGGAGGGAGGGAGGGGGGGTGTTGACAGCGGAGGGGTTTGTTGTTTTCAGGGGAGGGGAGGGCAGTTCGGTCCAGTATGCAAAGAAACAATTGCACGCCCGGAAGGAGGGACAAGGGGGGGTCGATAGGGAAGGGCACGTTGGGAAATGGGAGGCCACGGTGGGGACCACTAGACCTTCGGGCCGCGGAGCCGGAAGGTTGTGCGTGCCTGCAATGTGGTACGCCCAGTTTTGCGAATGTTGGGGACGTCGCGTCCTTGCCCCATGCCCTGTTCCACCGGCGGTAGCACGCCCAGCTGTGCTGCTGCACGATACCCATGTGCGTTCCCTCGATTCCCTGCCCAGCCCTGCCCTGCACCTCCGCCCTGCACCTCCGCCCTGCACCTCCGCCCTGCACCTCCGCCCTGCACCTCCGCCCTGCACTTCGCTCTGCACTTGGCTCTGCACTTGCCCTGCTGTCAACGCATGCGACACACACGCTGCCGACCGCAGTTGCTGCTCCACTTCGCTACAAATCCTTGCAACCCCCACCCCTCCTGCTGCCCCCACCCCAATCCTGCCTGCCCGCCTGCCTCCCTGCCCGCCCACCCGCCTGACTGCCTGTCACCACCCCCTCCCGGTCGCGTATGGTTTCTGGAATGAACTATCCCCACCCACCACCCCCTCCTCCTGTCTCTAATGCGTGCAACCCCCCTCACCCCCCCACCACCTGGCTTAGCTTGGGCTGGTAATTACACACACACCCAACCCCCACGTCTGTTCTACGTCTACCTCGTCATTAACTTTAATGCATGGAACCCCACCCCACCACCGCCGCACCACCAGGACGAGGAGGTCATGTCGACGCTGGAGAAGCTGGACCTGTCCATCTACGACATCATCGAGGACTCCTACACCGGGCCGCGCATGCAGGGTGGGTGCGGGTGCGGGCGCGGGTGCGGGTGCGGGTGGGGGGGTGGATGGGGGGCTGCTTGGTTACTTGCCTGCTAATTAGTGATAGGTCGGGAGGAAGGGACCGGCGGAGGGGGTAGAGGAGGGCGAGCAGGAGGAGGGGCAGGGAGAGCAGGGGGTCCTCTGGCAGCGAGGGACAGGCGAGGGAGCTCAAGGCGGTCTGCAAAGACCAAGACTGAAGCTGAACCAAACCCAACTAGACTCACCTAGTGAAGGACAAGCGGAGGATATCGCCAGTCAAATCCGCCTCGCAACCACCAGACCGCATGCATGACGGCGGGCTCCTCCACTCGCTTCCTCTCCCGCTATGCCCTCCCTCTGGCCCCCCTCCCGCTTCTCGCTTACCCTGCCCTCCCTGCCCCGCCCTCACCCCTCCTTTGGGTTTGCTTTGGGTTTGCTTTGCGTTTGCTTCGGGTTCTGGAATGAACTACCCCTCTCTCCCCGCCCCCTACCTGTGTACCTTCCTACGCCTTCTCTTCTTCATTACTCATAACGCGTGTACCCCCTACTACACCTTCTGGTCATCGGTACGCCTTCTGTGTCGCGACGTCTGTCTACATCTCCCCCGTCATTAACTTAACATGCATGGAACCCCCTCCCCCCAGGCTCCCCCGCCGAGGGCTACACCATCACGCCCGAGTTTGTGGAGGCCATGCTCGCCGAGTTCAAGGCCCAGAAGAGCATCCACAAACGCTTCGCGTTCGAGATCATCAAGCAGGTGTGTGCGTGCGCGCGCGTTTGGGTGTCGGTGCGGGGGATTGGTCTTCCCACCCATCCACCCCACCCCACCCTACCCCACCTGCACCCACCCAGGCGCACACGCTGTTCAAGTCGCTTCCCTCGCTGGTCGACGTGACCATCCCCGACGACAAGCACTTCACGGTGAGGGGAGGCGATCCGGAGAGGGGCTGGCTGGCTGGCTGGCTGGCTGGGGGAGGGGGCGGGCTGTGGGGCTCGGGAGGGAACCGAAACCGCCGCCACTGCGCATCACGCCCACCCCCCGCATTACCTCGCCTGCGTGCCTTTCTTTCTTATACCGCTCGCTAGTCGCGTATCCAGAGCCTCGCGTCTCTGGTCTGCTCACTGCTCCTGACGCCAGCCCCATCTGTCCATTTGCGCCTACACCACCACCACCACCGCCACCACCACCACCACCACCACCACCACCACCACCACCACCACCACCACCACCACCACCACCACCACCACCACCACCACCACCACCACCACCACCACCACCCATCTACCGTATCCACCCGCCCGCCCACCAGGTGTGCGGCGACGTACACGGCCAGTTCTACGACCTGCTGAACATCTGGGAGCTCAACGGCCGGCCCAGCGCCGACAACCCCTACCTGTTCAACGGTGGGTGGGTTCGGAGCAACTGGGTGGGTGGGAAAGGGGAAGGGGCCCCGCAGGGGGGAGCCGGGGCGAAGGGGGGCCCGGAGGTGGTATGGGCGGGCGGGCTCGGAGGGTGCACTGTTGTCACTTGGGTGTCCAACATACCGTACGACATGCAGGCGTGCGTGGAACGAGCACCTCCACCCACCCACAGCCACCGCCACCCACCCACCGCCACACCCACCCATCCAATTCCCCACCCCCCGAACTACACGGACATCGGTAACGACATGACTACTGTACCTGTGTACCTGGCTACGCCTTCTCCTCCTACCTCGTCATGCGTGTAACCCCTCCTGTCCACCTGCCCCCCGGGTTCTCTTGGTCGTTTCGCTTCTGGTTTCTGCAATGAACTACCCGCCCACCCCACCCCACCCGACCCCAGGCGACTTTGTGGACCGCGGCAGTTTCAGCTGCGAGGTCATCTTCTCGCTGCTGGCCTTCAAGCTGCTCTACCCCGACCACATGCACCTCACGCGCGGCAACCACGAGTCCAAGTCCATGAACAAGGTGTACGGCTTCGACGGAGAGGTGAGGGGGTTCCATGCATGTTAAATTAATGACGGAGGAGGGGGCGGGGGAGTGGGTGTGTGTGGGGGTCTGGAATCCTGGGGGCGGGAGCGGATTGGGGTTTGGGTTAATTTATTCAGGAATGCAACCCCATACCACAACCCCACCCACAACGCCGCCCACAACCCCACCCACACGCACACCCACACGCACACACACACGCCAGGTCAAGGCCAAGTACAACGGCACCATGGTGGACTGCTTCCGTGAGCTGTTCTGCGCGCTGCCGCTCAGCTACTGCCTCAACGGGCGCGTGCTGGTGCTGCACGGCGGCCTGTTCAGCAACGACGGCGTCACGCTGGACGACCTGCGCAAGGTGGACCGCTTCAGGTGCGGGGGAGGGGAGGGGAGGGGAGGGGAGGGGAGGGGAGGGGAGGGGAGGGGAGGGGAGGGGAGGGGAGGGGAGGGGAGGGGAGGGGAGGGGAGGGGAGGGGAGGGGAGGGGAGGGGAGGGGAGGGGAGGGGAGGGGAGGGGAGGGGAGGGGAGGGGAGGGGAGGGGAGGGGAGGGGAGGGGAGGGGAGGGGAGGGGAGGGGAGGGGAGGGGAGGGGAGGGGAGGGGAGGGGAGGGGAGGGGAGGGGAGGGGAGGGGAGGGGAGGGGAGGGGAGGGGAGGGGACTGGGGGCGCAAAAGGCGGGCAGGGAGCGGCGGATGGGGTTCAGGGGGCGCTGGGGAAGGGGCTGCGTGGTTGTTGCGCGGCTTGAGGGCCCAGCGTCCAAGTGGCTTATGACAGGCAGGCACTACCTCCCATACACCATACACCTACCTGCCGGCCCCGCCTGCCCACCCCTAATCCTCCTCACCCGCCCACCCAACCAACCAACCAACTACCCACCCACCCAACCAACCAACCAACTACCCGCCCCGCCCTGGCCAGGGAGCCGCCCGAGGACGGCATCATGTGCGACGCGCTGTGGGCGGACCCCTCGCCGCTGCCCGGCCGCACGCCCTCCAAGCGCGGCGTGGGGCTGTCCTTCGGCCGCGACGTGACGCGCTCCTTCCTGGACGCCAACGGCCTGGACCTGCTGGTGCGCAGCCACGAGGTCAAGGAGGAGGGCTACGAGGTGCGGGCGCGCGTGCGGGCGTGTGTGCGGGCGGGCGTGCGGGTTTGGGGGATTAGGGTTGGGGTGTGGGGTGTGGGCGGGGGTGCTCTGGGTGTGGTTTGGGGGTGTTTTGGGGTTTTGGGGGGTGGGTTACACGCATTAAGATTGCAAAAGGCGTAGACCGTAACCGATAGTGGTGGTGGGGTAGCCATCCATCGGATGGTGTTTATCAAATGGTTGTGAAGTGCCGATGTCCAGCGGAACAGCGGGTACATTACCGTTGGATCCAGCGCCGTGTTCGCCGAGGCTGCGTTCCCGTTTGCTGGCGAGTATAGTAATCGGTATGTATGTCGAGTGAAAGGTAGCGCGCCCCTAAGCGGGCGGCTGGGGGGGGAGAAGGGGCAGGAGGGAGGTTGGGGTTGGTGGGAGGGAGCGAAGAGCAAAGGGGCGGAGGGTTGAGGGTTACCGTCAGATCAGCTCTCCGGCAACTCGCTGCCGTGCGTTGTATATTGCACCTACTCCATCTGTCCCTCTTCCTGCCCACCCACTGCCCCTCCTGCCCCTCCTGCTGCTGCCCCTCCTGCTGCTGCCCCTCCTGCTGCTGCCCCTCCTGCTGCTGCCCCCTCCTGCCGCCGCCGCCGCAGGTGGAGCACGACGGGCGGTTGATCACGGTGTTCAGCGCGCCCAACTACTGCGACCAGATGGGCAACAAGGGCGCCTTCGTGCGCTTCAACGGCAACGACATGGTGGGTGTGGTGGTTTGGGGACCATGGGGGCCAGGGGATCGCTGGGCTGACGCTGGGCGGTGGCGTGTTTGTGGCGGTGGCGCGGCCGTGGTCGTGTGTCATGTGAAGTCGTGGTGCCGCCAGTGTGTGCCGGCAATCACAGGGTGCTTGGCTACAGGCTACTGCGGGTTACTGCTGGCACTGGGGGCACCGCACCCGCCTACAATCCGTCTGCCCACCTACCCATGCAACTGCATAACCCGCCCCGCCCCGCCCCGCCCCCCCCCCCCGCGTCATTAATTAAAAATGCATGGCACCCCGCCCCCCGCCCCGCCGCCTCAGGTGCCCCACTTCACCACCTTCAGCGCGGTGCCGCACCCGGACGTAAAGCCCATGGCCTACGCCAACTCCTACCTCATGGGAATGTAGGGCGGCGGCGGCGGCCCCGCCCACAGGAGGGCTCGCACACAGGGCTCGCCCACAGGGCTCGCCCACAGGGCTCGCAGAGTAGTGGTACACAACAGACATGGTGTGGCACCAAAGAGAGCCAGCTGGCGCCGCAGAGCCGGGGAAAGCCGAAGGGAGCAGCTGAAGCAGTCCCCGCCCCATATGGCCCCCTGCATAGCCGCCCACGGCGGGGGCAGGGGCGGGGGCGCGGCGCCTGGGGCTGCGGAGCATCAGCTGAGCGGTTCGGCCGCTCGTCGGGGCGTTGGTGGTTCAGATGGATGAAGGTGGTGATTGGTGGAGCTTTTGGCTTCGCAAGTGACAGGGCGCAAGGCAACGCGAACGCAATGCTAGAGCAACCGGGCAAAGGGGTGGGCGTGCAGGGGTGGGCATTTGGAGCAGGCAGAGCGGGACAAGCGCGCCGGCCGGTGTGTATGTGTGTGTATGTGTTTTGGGGGAAAGCATGGCAGGGGTGGGGAGTGGGCAGGGCGGGAATATGGCGTTGCGTGACTGAGTGCATCAGTACTGTGAGGGCGGCTTGGGAGTGGGGCCGGCGTTCATGGGCGCAGTGACGCGCAAGCAGGTGGAGGCACGGGGATTGTTCACGTGCCATGAAGTACGGTGCGAGCGTAGGGCGCGAGCGCACGGTGCAAGCGCGGGGAGCAGGCGCGGCCGGAGACAACGGAGGGGACACGTGTGGACAGCGGCACGCAGTCAGAGCGGCAGGGCCGCACAGGGCCGCGGCTGCCACGGCCACGTTGGCTTGCGTTCGCGTCGGCTCGACAGCGGTGCGTGGCATGCGCCATGTCAGGGGCCTTTGTGAGGTATGCAGGAGCAGCTGGCACCAGCGGCCGGAGGGGCCTGCCCAGCGAATGTGGTGTGGATGCGGAGGCGGCACCACATGCGGCGGGCAAGGCCCTTGCGCGCGGCGATGGGCGAGGTGTGTTTAACATGGGGTGGTCAACAACGCTCGCATGCGGTATCGTATGGTTATTACACTAATGGTCTTGAGGAGGCCCTGCGTGTGGTGTTTATTTTGCGTTACAGTGTTCTGCGTGCGTGTGGAAAAGAGTGCGGATACTGATGCCTACTGCGGGGCGGGGTGACTGGCGGGGCTGTGGCTGTCGATATGCTACGCGCGATGGCGCAGCGGGTGTGATACCCAATGGGGCTACTGGGTCTGGAGGTCATGGGGTGAGGGCGGCGGACACGGGCTGCTGCTGGCGGGCCTGGAGAAAGGACGAGCAGGCTGGGGCGAGGCCGGGCAGGGTTGTGCAATAAGCGCTTAGAGGAGTGTCAGGCAGGTGCTGCATGCATATGTGGGTTGTGTGGCGCATGCCGGGGCGGTGCGCAGCGTCCGCGCACTGTGAGTTGCCGGGCCAGGTACCGTAACATTAATCGCTAAGGTAACAGTGCTGTGATGCTTGTGGTAGGATCTTGCGGCCCTTCTAGGTGACGGCCCGGCACGTGATGGGGTGGGGGCTTGCAGGCGTGGCGCCACTGCTGAACGGGCACGGCCGGAGCCTGCGGGAGTGGCCGAGTTGGGGTGGTGGCGTGGGCCGAGGATGAGCCGTGGCTCCGCGGATGAGCTGTGACCGTAACCTACGCGATGATCAAGTGCTCATAGCCTGATTCCGTGATTAGTCCTGGACCGTGGTCGTCAGACAGCTGAGTCGGCAGCTCGGGTGCCGACTAAGGACTGCTGAGGTCTGTCTTGGCGTGTGAAGAAAGAGTGCGGGGGAGTGGGTCTCCGGGTGACTGGGAAAGAGTGTGGGGGTGTGGGCACCTGGGTGCAGGCACGCAGAGGGTCTGAGGCCAGCAGCAGCAGTTCCATCGCACGGCGAGTCGCGATGCGCAACCTCCCCTGGTCGGGGCGGCGGCCGCGAAACCGCATCACAGTCAAAAATTCAAGCAGATTCCGCGCTGAAGTGCGCTGTTACAGCAGCTCCTACACCAATCTCGAAATGTCAATCGTCGTCATGAACCAAGCTGGGGGCAAGGTCGCCCTGCGCCCTGAGGATTACCCTCTGGGCTATAGCAACGGGCAGCATCCCGGCGACTACATTGAAACGGACGCGCCCGTCGCCCCCGAGTGCATCTACAACCACATCCGCGGCAAGGTCAACGGGCTTTGGTGGCGCGTCTCCTGGAAGCTTCACGATGGCAAGTTCATTACCATGAGCTTTCTCCTGCACACGGGGGCCCCCAGGCACATGTACCTGAGCGCGGAGGCGCTCAAGGCGCTTGAAAAGGCCGGCCTGATGGTGGAGGACACGGACCTTGACCTGGATGACACGACCCTGTTCGGCCGCAAGTGCCCCGTGGAGCCCACCCCTGCTGAGCACCAGCCCGCCAACATCATCGGCCTGAAGCTCCTCGTGCGCTTCGGCCTGCAGCTGCACAGCGAGCACCCCTGCGTCTCATGCAGCGCCGACATTCCCTGCCTGGGCGCTGCAGTGCCGTAAAGCGAGTGAGTTGCCCCCAACACGCGGGGGGGAGCGACAAGTGTTGCGGCAGAGATGGATGTGAAGACTGGTTGCGTGCACACGGTTGTCCGTAACTCCGTACCAGAGCAAGACCTTACCCTCCTCCCTTCCATTGAGGACCGAGCTCTGGGTAAGATGTTGCCTTGCGCATGCTTTCATTCAAAGGTCGCATTGCTGCTAGCTGCTCGCTGCGGCCTGCGTCCAGCCTACATTGCGTTAGTAGGCGGCACCCCACATGGTGTTGATGGCCGCGGTTCACTGCGGCCTTTGTAGGTCCGCCTAGGGGTGCGGGGCGTGGCGCCGCTGAGCCGCTAGGCCCAGCTGCGTGTTGGCATGCGCGTTTGTACATATGGCGCTGCTGCCGTCTCGAACAGCTTGGTGCTACCGCGGCGTCCAACAGTAGTGTGTTGCCAGAGCTGCACAACGAAGATGAGACTATGAGAGTGAGATGACGTGCAAACGCAATCACAGGGACGCTTGCGAGCTGTCAAATCAGCGCATTTTTGTGTAGCATGGCCACGATGAGCGTTAGGGGAGGATGCGCCGATGCGGGGCGGCACGATGAGGTAGGTAGTAGGAGTGGATGCGGGAAAGGCACGCAGATCCGGGAAAGGCACGCCATGTCTCCGGCATGGCCGCGAGGCCCCCTTCTACATAGGAATTAGCATACATACCACATATTTAACGCTGTTGCGGCATTTGGGTACGCTTTTCGACTTCTGACGTGGTGACGTCATTAAACGAAGTGCGGCGTGTGGCTAACCCCTAAATCGCAAGCTACTATTTGCGCAACCTTGATGGCATAACGTTGGATTAGGTCTTACGCAGGCCAGGGCTTGGGGCAGCGTCCTCTATTTACAGCTGCACTATGGGCCGGATAGAAGCGCTCACCAAGGCGCTCACGACGCTGAAGAAGGTGGGGCTACATAGTCACGTTGCACAGGGAAACTTGGGGGACAAGGGCGCGCGAGCCAATGACAAATGCCTTCGCGACTTGTCGTGACACGCGTTCATCTCTTTGCAGCAAGTGGGAAGAGTGAAGACTGAGAAAGAGATTGAAGAGGAGCGCGACGGGTTCGCCGGCGTGTCCGTCAAAAAAGCGAAGAAGACGGATGTGCTTATTGGCGAGGCAAAGGAGAAGGTCTATGACAGCATCACCGGCAGGGACAGAGGAGAAGCCTGTGAGTGAGCGCGGCTTCGCATGCGTGTGTCAGGGACCGGTTTTGCGCTGTGGCCCTAAGCGGGGCGTTGGTCAGCGCCAATGTCGCGCAGCGCATCGCTCGCTGGGGCACCTTGAGAAACAGCACACGGCGCGCTTGTGCTGTGAAGTTGCCACGCTTCCTCTGCCGCTTTGCCTTACGGCGACGCCGCCGCCCTGTGGCACCACGCTCGCTTTGCGGTTGCATCGCAGTGTGGCGGAGCAAGTCCGTGAAGGACATTGGCTACCAGAAGTTCCTCGCGGCACAGGACGGCGACGGCGACGGCAGCGACGACGATGCGGAGGAGCAGGAGGAGGCGGTGGGCGCCGACGGAGAGCAGCGGCAGCCCTTCGTGCGGCAGCGCAGCCAGGCGCCGGCGGCGCTGGCCGCCGCGGCCGGTGGCGGCGGCGCGCGTCGGGGCGCCCGGCGGGGCTCCATCACCGCCTACACCGTCGACCTGTCGGCGCTGTCGTGCTCGCCGTCGCCCTCGGGCGCGTCCTTCTCCGTGGGCCGCTCCCTCACCTGCGGCGGCGACCTGGGCGAGCAGCCCGGCAGCGGGGCAGCGGGGGGTGGCGCCGGCGAGGAGGGCTGCAGCGCTGAGGGCGGCGGCGCCGCAACCACTGGCTGCGGCGGCGGCAGCGGCGGTGCGTCCCGAGCGGCGTCGGGGGCGCGGCCGCAGCTGAGCCCGCTGGGCATGGGCACCTACAGCCGCGCCCGCACCTCGCTTGACATGCCGCTTGCGGCGCTACAGCCGCTGGCGGCGAGCCAGGGGGGGTCGCGGCCCGGCACGCCTGGCGGCGCCGGCAGCATCAGCACGCCGACAGCCTGCGCGGCCGTGATTTCACCAGGCGGCGGCGCCGGGCTTTCCGCACTGTCGGTATCCGCGTACAAGCGCGTTGGGGCAGTTACCAGCGGCAGCGTTAGCGGGGACGCCTCGCCGGCAGGGGGCGCGCCGCCAGCGGCAGCGGCAGCGGCGGCGGCGGCGGCGGCGGCGCTGCGTCTGCCGTCGCTGCGACCAGCGTCTGGAACAGTTGCGCCCGGGAGCATCCCTGGCGCTGCCACAGCACGCACCGTTGCGGCTGTGGCGGCTGCCAGCGGTGCCGCTGGGGCCGGCCCCACCAGCGGACCGCTGGCCTACAACCGAAACCTCATGGTAGCCATGGCGGCGTCGCCTGGCGGTGCCGGCGGCGGCGGAGGCGGAGGCTTCTCGCGGGCCAGCTTCGAAGACCTGGCGTCGCCGTTGTCGCCGCAGGACACGTCGGCCTATGGCGGCGCCCTGCTGCGCTCCGGCGGCGCCAGCAGCGGCGTCAGCACGCCGGTCACTGGTGCTGCGGCCGCCGGCGTTGGTGGGGCCAGCGGCGGGAGCGGGCTGGCGCCGCTGCGGGCACGGGCGGGCAGCAGCACGGGCGCGCCGCCGGTGGGCGTGGCGTCGCCGCCGGGCGCGGCAGGTAATGGTGGTGGTGGTGGCGGCGGCGGCGGCCCCGGGGCTGCCTTGTGTTCGCCGCCGGGGGCGGAAGCCCAGTGTGTGTCGTCGTGGGCGCTGACGGACGGTGAGAGCGGGGCGCGTGCTGCGTGTATGGCGCCTGCCCCTAGGTGCCTGAAGTTTGCATCGTGTGCAGCAATTTAACGTTGGGATTGGGAGGGATGCTGGGACGGATGTTGTGCAAGCATGGGCAGGGGGCTATTGGGAGTTGGCAGCGCAGCCGGCTCCCGTAGGTGCCAGCGTTCGCTAGGCTGGGATGCAAGCGCGTGCCCCCCCCCCACAGCTTGTTTGCCTGTCGGTGGCCCGGCCTGAAGCGTGCACGTACGGTACGGGTGCCTGCAGGCGGCGTCTGCAAGGAGCCGCACCCGCCACCCGGCGCCGCAGCGGCCGGCGCCTCCCGCCGCGCCTCCCTAGCCATGCTAGCCGCAGCGAATGCCAGCAACGGCGGCGGCAGCCGCCGCGGCAGCGTCGCGGGCGGCGCCGCCTCCGCCAGCGGGCATGCGCAGTTCAGCGGCAGCGGGCACCCTTGCCTGGCCAACGCCGGCGCGTACGGCGGCGGCGGCGGCGGCGCCGCCCGCCGTCGGAGCCTGGTTGAGGGCATGGAGCAGTCAGAGGCGATTAACTTCGAGCTTCTGGAGGACAACGGGCGTTGGTGGGTGGCGGCCGTTGCCGGCCGGCAAGCATGGAGCCTTGCTACCGCCGGAGGACGCGATTACCCAGTTGCCTGTTGCATTGTCACAATGACGTGCTGCTCACATGCACCGTATCCTGATATGCTGCCCACAACAGGTTTGATGCGGGCGACCTGTCGTACTGCGACACAGAGGCGGAGGAGATCAGCCACATGCTGGTGGGTGCGTGCGTGCGTGCATGGGCCTATGTTTGCGCGCGTGCGTGCATGGGCCTATGTTTGTGTGCATGCGTGCATGGGCCTATGTTTGTGTGCGTGCGTGCATGGGCCTATGTTTGTGTGCGTGCATGCATGGGCCTATGTTTGTGTGCATGCGTGCATGGGCCTATGTTTGTGTGCGTGCGTGCATGGGCCTATGTTTGCGTGCGTGCGTGCATAGCCTTATGTTTGTGTGCGTGCGTGCATAGCCCTAGGTTTGTGTGTGTGCGTGCATGGGCCTATGTTTGTGTGCGTGCGTGCATGGGCCTATGTTTGTGTGCGTGCATGCATGGGCCTATGTTTGTGTGTGTGCGTGCATGGGCCTATGTTTGTGTGCGTGCGTGCATGGGCCTATGTTTGCGTGCGTGCGTGCATAGCCCTATGTTTGTGTGCATGCGTGCATGGGCCTATGTTTGTGTGCGTGCTCATGGCTGGCCGTGCGCGGATGGAACATGCGGACTGGAACTTGGGGATGGGTAGCCAGGTGTGTACACACCGCCACCCATGGCAGCGGCTGCGCACGATGCCTGCCAAGGTAACTCAAGCGAGGATAGCTGCTCGACTAGCTCTCGACTGTCCGGTCAGCACCTCGCCATGCCCTGCGCTCGTGTGTAGGAGGGCCTGATGGCGCAGCAGGCGCGGCCGGCGCCCGGACTGGCCGGCGGCGGCAGCTTCCGGCGCAGCAGCACGCACCTGGTGAGTGGGTCGTGAGTTGTTGTCATGTACCGTGTGGTGGTGGGCCTGGGCTCTGGGACCCCTGCGCTGCGGATGATGGGCTGCCACACAGTTTACCGCCGCACAGATCCCAATGATGGCGGCATGCAGGCGCCCATGAATGGCCTTGGCAGCCGGGGCGCGCAGCCGATCGGCGGCGGCGGGTTACGTGGTGGGGCCGGCCTGAATTTGCAATGACAGACGCCTTTCCAAATGCGCGATACCCCGTCTCATCCAAACAGGTTACCGCGCAACGGCTCATTACACCGGTGCCGGCCGGCCTCAGCCTGGGCCGCCGCGGCAGCGGCACCTTCGTCCCCGCCACCCCCGCATCCGCCGGCACTGCCGCAGCCCTGACCGCCGACGGCGGCCTGCCGGCCTTGCGGCGCAACGGGGGCACCAACAGCGGCGCGGACGGCGGCAACGTCAGCGGCAGCGGCGGCGAGCGGGCCGCCGCCGGTGCAGGCAGCAGCAGCAGCAGCTCGCTGCTGCCGCGGCTGCCAGGCCCAGCGAACCCCACGGGCGCCGGCTCAGCGTCCGTGGCGCCGGCACCGCCGCTGGGCGCCGCCGCCTCGTCCTCCTCCGCCATCCGCGCGGCCATCCGGGCGCACGGCACCCGCTCAAGCACGCACGGCGCGCCGCCGCCGCCGCCGCACCAGCAGCAGCAGCAACAACAATGTGCACCTGCAGCGGAGGATGCCGACGGGGACGTAGGTATCAGCAGCAGCAGCGGCGGTGGCACCGCCGCGGCGCAGCGGCCCGCGGCGTCGCAGCGCCGCAGCAGCCAGCTGCTGATTCAGGCGGCGGGCCGGCGGGCGTCGTCCGGCTTCTCGGGGGCATTGGCCTTGGCCGGGCACCTGGACCGGTTGCCTAGCCCGGCCCCTGTAGGGGCAGCCACTGCAACAGCAGCGGTGGTGCGGTAGTGGCGGTGCGGCGGCGCGTGTGCGGCACTGCAGGGCACACAGCCTGGAGGCGTGGAGCGGCGGGCGCTGTGGCGGCGGCAGGCGCTGGTGGCCGCTCGGTGGCCAGGCGAGGGAGTCCGTGCCGCTGCTCCGGGAGGGGCACGGCCTACTTGGTACATGGCATGCGTGCCCGGTAGCGGCGAGGGGCGCCTCCTCCGAAGGACCTGGGTTGTGCTACACGCTGCGTGCATGCCCGGCCATGTGCGCATGGAGTTTGCAAGTACGACAAGACTATGAATTGCGCTTGTCAGCGCTGCAAATGAATTTTCCATTCGTGCCATTCATATGCCAAGGGGTAATGCATGGTGGTTCGGGGGGAGGGGGGCCAAATGGGCGGGGACGGCGCTTGGTGATTGGGTTCACTGTCTCGCGCACTGCTGGATTCAATGATTGCATGCCATTCGGGTTACATTCATCGATGCGCACTACCGGTAGTCCCCACGCGGCGGCACAACCATCACATTTCTGTATAGAAAACACGAGGAGAAGGACATAATTGTGTGTGCGTGTTCCACATTTGAATACGGTAAGCGACTGCAATGAGTGGAGCGCGTATCGGCATATGCAAGGGTGCATCGTGTTGGGAGTTGGGACGGATGTGGGTATGGGCGTCAAGCAGCACCTCAGTGGCCATCAGATGCAATGACATGACTTTGGACGTGACCACGATACTCTTTCATGTATGTCCCACTCGCAAAAGAACAAATCATGCACACTCTTAATTTCCCGATAGTAGTATTCAAGCTTGCTTCCTGCTTGGCTTGCCCGTCTGTGGGGGATAGCGCTTGCCGTCGTAGATACGGTAGCGCTGTTGTGCGCGCGAGTGACCCTGTGTGACTGGCGCATTGCGCTGAAGCAAGCTGGCGGCGGGGCCTGGGTGGCACCCGGCAAAGAATCCGGCGTTTCCTGGCGTTCCTGTAGAACTCGCACAGGGCGCCCTGCTTGCTTGGTGAGATTTAATGACGTCCTATTTATGGTGTGATTGAGAGGCCCAGCTTGACAACAAAACAATTTTAGGCCACGCTGTGAGCAAGAGCTGCAGGTGTACTGGCGCAGGCCGGGACATACAGCGGCGCTTTTGAATGCATGTTGGTGTTTGAGCAGAAAACACGTCAGCGATAGACGTATTAAAAATGTGACATACCGTATACCGTATGTGTGTGTTCCTGCTGGTTGGGTCCAGTGCCGCGCTCATGGACAGCGCGAGGTTCGAGTCGAACGGCGACTCGGCGTGTGGTGGTTGGTGGTGGATCCGTGGATGGTGGGTGATTGTGGCGCGTGGAGGCAGCTGGAGACACAGCAACACGACACGTGTAAGACGCACTGTTAGTTACATGGCGGTGAAGAACAGCACGCCACACATCCGCCGTGACGCGCACTGACATCGTCTTTAGTTATCACAGGTGAGGGACGCACTCGCTTCGACCTGCGCCCCGACGATATTTGTTTGCTATTGCGCAAACATGATACTAAGAACAGCACACGAAGCATACATGATACCAACAACAGCACATGAACTGCGCTTAAGTGACCGACGGATGGTAACGCGGTTGGGCCGGCCGCATGCACACAGCCCTTCACTGCCCCTGCTCGCCGTCGTCCGCTGATGCGGTCCTAACGCCAAACTTCCCACATTCTTTGAAATCTATGAATGACAATGACAGTACTATCACAAAAACACCCCTGAGGTCGCAATATCCCGCACGTCACCGACGGGTGAGGAGACGTGCACGGTGGTCGCTTCTTGTCACAGGCCCAGGGCCACCATACGCGGCAATCGCGCAGCCCAAACCCCTAATGCATTGCGCAATCGCCTCTCTGAGTGCACATCACGGTCCCGGCCCCCACGCTCCGCCACGCTCCCTCATAATCAGTAACTGAGAAATAGCACTACTAGGAATGCGCGTGCACGACAGAAGAAAGTGTTATGCGCTAACTGTCGCAGTAGCTGAGCTATGTACAATTCTTCTCCCGCCCCCGCCTTCACTCCAGACCGTGCCTGGCGGAACAGTCCCCTTCGCCCCCCCAAATGTCCGTCAGCACCCGCAGTCCCCACCCGTACACACGAAAACTTGTCAGCGCCTTCCCCGCCCCACGTTAGAAATGGCGACCTGACATCAGTCCACCATCTGCTAGCTCGCACAGCCATGTCCAAGCAATCTATGCACTAGACTCCTTCCCGCCGATACTTCCTGACGACTTCCGGTGGCCCACACAGACCCGCCCTTGAGGCCGCGCCTGTCCAAAAGTGCGAGCCAAGCAAGCCAGGCAAGCCAGGCCGTTGAATGAGGGCCATAGCTGGCACCCATATCCGGCTAAAAGCCCGCATGCACATCTCTCCCTGGCCACATGATAGATGAATAGCAGGATGCCCTGCTGCTCGAGCCACACACCCACCGCAGAGGAAGCAGGGCTCCGTTCGCAGCGCAGCGCAGACGCCTGCTGGCGCTTGCAGGGATGGCGGCGCACGCACTAGCTGCTGCCCGGGCCAGCTGCACTATGCAGCTGTTGACCTTGCTAGCTGCAACACAGCTGCCGCCGCGAGCAGCAGCAGCAGCTGTAGCAGCAGTAACAGCAGCAGTAGCAGTCGCGCCACTGCCGTCGGCTGCAACTTCTCACTTCCTAGCCTTCCACCGGGCCAGTGCCCCTGCGTGCCCGCTAGTCCTGCTGCCGCTGCCCAGCAGTGCTCCTGCCGTTGCCGCTACCGCTGCTGCCGCGCACTGTTGCTCCTGCTGCTACAGCCTCCTCCGTCCGCGCCGGCGGCAAGACACAGACACCCGCAGCGGGCGGCTCAGCGCCTTCCTGCTCCCAGCCGTCTGCCCGCCGCAACGACGGCCGCACACGCGGCGCGCCCTTGTTACGGATCAGCACTGCCCAGCGCCTTCCGTTCGCCCGGCGCCGGCGCCGACTTCCATGGTGTGAACGTGCTATCGGGGTCAGGCGGGTGAGCGGATAGGACGATGACTCCGGGTATTTTGCTGTAGTCCATGGGCGGCGGCGGCGGCGGCGGTGGCGGCGCGTTTGGGTTGTAGCCAGCAGCGCTGCCGTGCGCCACGCGCGCCGAGCGCCGGGCCCACATTGAGTGCCCGTGCTTGGCTTTGTAGCGCCTGAGGATGCGTGATGGATGGATGCGTGAGGTTATGCTTAGAATAGCTAGAAGTGTCCATGGGGATACTGTTCGTCAAGTGCTGTACAGCTGCTCGCTTTCCCTTCGGGCCTTCGTTGCATTGCTCTCCATGCGTTGGCCTGACAACCCGGATACCGTACGTGCCCGACACGCACCCATCCCTGTTCCAATCGGTCTCGTCAGTTTCTCGCCCGGTCGCTCCCCACTTAGGTGACCACGTAAAGACCCTTGATTGGATTCGGTGCCCCCACTCTCCCCGTGTGAGTGCGCGCTCACCTGTTCAGCCACCACAACAGCAGCACCAGCAGCACCGCGCCAAAGGTGGCGGAGAGGGCGATGACCAGGGCGCGCCAGTTGAAGGGGCTACTGCTCGAGCTGGTGCCGCCACTGGTGCCGCTGCTGTGGCCGCCAGTGCCACGGGAGCCTTTCAGCAGGCGTCGGCCGTCGCGCGCCAACGACGTGGGTCCGGCCCATTCGTGCACCATTCGCCGCTGGACCCGGCTGAGATCAGGCCTGTTTGGGCAGTTCGAATGGGTATTATAATGTCATCGCAACGAACCACATATGAGCGAGAGGCAGCGCGGGCCCTGCACCAAAGCGGCGAGCGACCACAGGCAGTGCATGTGTGCAAACCCGCAACGACACGGAACCCCATCTCAAGCTTACAAAGGTGTTATGAGGGGCCAAAAGTAAAGGGCACCAGGGGCTCCAGCATAAACGTCACAGCGGCTCGACGCACCAGAGGACGCACCACGCTGAACCTCAAACAGCACATTCAAACGTTAAGTTATATATATTTTACTAGTTACAAATTTGCGGAAGCGGCAAGGGAACGCCCAAGCACCCTGTGTGCTGTTGACGAGCGTTTCTCGCGAAGTGCCCGAGCAAATCGCAGCTTCCCCTACCGCGCGCCTCAAACACCTATGTACGCGGACGGCCATTGACCCCAGGCATCTGCCTGTTCAGTCAATAAAGTCCACGGCGAACAGACGGCGACTATGGCTCAGTCACCGCGGTCAACTCAGGGGTGGAAGTCCAGGCACGCGCGGCTCGCGCCTTCGCCCTCCCTCGCACACCCACACCCTGCGCAAGTCATCCCCACCCCCAAACCCCTGCACCACCCCCAACCCGCTCACCACATGACAGTATGAATAATTAATGCATAAATATATGTACTCAGCAATACGGTAGTACACGTGGCTTGACGCACGATATGTGCGCTGCCGCCTGCCTGCCTGTTATATTGCAAGCACGCACCTGACAGCCTCCAGCCCGCGAGACCGTACATCACACCCAGCAGCCGTCGTGGCTCGCTATCAGACCGCGCGGACGCCCACAGCCCATACATGCCACACGGCACCCCAAGATACCGCACGCCTTCTCTTCGCTCTCTGCTTTGGGGGGGGGGGGGGGTCGCAAGTCAGCCTGGGCAGCAGTCCATAGCCCTACCCGTGGCCAGTCAGCTTACGCCGTTTCAGTCATCCGTTATTCACTGAACCACTGCTAACGTTTTCACTGCTGAATCTCTGACGATGCATGCAATAGCTGGTAACCCTGGTCAGCCGCCGGCATGTGGCCATCCGCCGCCGCGGCCAGGCCCGGGTACCTCCCGGCACTTGCCCCGGTGCCCCCGCCGGCCCACAGGCCGCCGCCGCCCTCCGCCTGCCCAGCAGCAGGAGGCGGCGGCGGCGCCGGGAATGCAGCTGCTGGTGGCGGGCAGGCCTCACTCGAGAGCCCCCGCAGCAGCCGCATGGCTAGCTGGTAGGCACGGTGGGCCCAGCAGGCGTCGTGGCTTGCAGCAGCTCCCCGTGCCCTGCGTGCCCCTGCTGCCCCTGCTGGTACTCGCAGTGCTGATGCGACGCACCATGATCACCAGCAGCAGCAGCAGCAGCAGCAGCAGCAGCAGCAGCAGCAGCAGCACCAGCAGCAGCAGCAGCAGCACCAGCAGCAGCAGCTGCTGCTGCTGCGGCGGCGGCGGTGGCGGCGGCTGGAATGTGCGGGCCTGCCGGCGCCGCCGCCGGTCGCGCCGGTCCGCCGCCGGTACCAGTGCGGCTACTGCAGCTGCCGCTACTGCCACGACTGCTACTGCTGCTCATACTGCGCGTCCCCCTGCTGTCCGTGCTCCTTCTACCGCTGTCTGTGCTGCTACGTCGGCTATCGCTGGTGCTCGTGTGCCTTCCATGTTTGAGCGGTTCTGCCGTGGCTGCTGCTCAGCAAGCCTTCGCTTCCGCCTCCGCCCCTGTGGTGTGCGGAAGCCGCCACATATCGCCGGCGCCCACCCCAGGCTCTGCCGCTGCCTCTGCCTCCACCGGCGACATCGCAAGCGCCGGCAGCAAGGGCGCCAGGGGCGCAGGCGCGGGTATGTGGAGCGGCCCTGGCGGCGGCCCTGGCGGCGGCCCTGGCGGCGGCCCTGGCGGCCCTGGCGGCGGCGGCGGCAGCGGTGCAGCAGACGAGCGCTGCCCCTGCGGGTGGTGGTGGCGGTGGTGGTCCGTGCCGCCGGGGTCCTGCTGCCGCTCACCCGGGCTGCTGGGCACCGGCTCCCCCGGGTAGATTGGAACGCCCAGTGCGGGTGGCAGCCCCTCGGAGGCTGTAGCAGCAGTGGCGGCTAAAGGGGCTGTAGCGGCTGCTGCAGCGGCTACGCTGCTGGAGTCCGCCACGCGCGATGACCGCCGCGCCCATACGTTGGAGCCGTACTTGGCGTAGAGCCACCTGGGGGAAAGGGGTGGGGAGGAGGAGCCGAGGAGGAGCGGGAGCGCACAGCAGAGATGCAGGGTTTGGGGTCGGGGACGGGTGCTTGGTTGATTGGTTGTTTGGGCGATGCTCGCTTGCACGCCGGGGGGGGGTCCGGCCCTACATGGCTGGGCGCCGCGCATATATAACAGGTCTAAGAGGTCGTTTTACCGACATGCGCTAGGATGCAAATGCGAAATGCGAGAGCGAGGCAGGGGAGGGGGGGGAGGTCGCTGTTCGGCAATTGGGTCAAGTCACCAGGCCTGACGACACATTGGCACGCCATACGGCCAAATCCCGCGTTTCATGCTCCCTTGCCCAGCGAGTTCCAGCGTACCGGTATGCATCATCGCTCAGGAGGTCTGACCCGCCCCAGCGAGCCATCTATATCCGCGTACGCATGCATGACGCATGCATTGTTCACGCACGCACCTGTTCAGGCACCGGAGCAGTAGAATGATCAGCAGCGCCCCAATGATCACTGACAGGACGATGACCAGAATCCGCCATTGAAAGCCCTTGCTGCTACAGCTGCCACAGCCGCCGCCACCGCCGCTGCCGCCGTGACTGCCGGTAGCCACACCCACAGCAGCCCCTGCCCCGACCGCTCGGGACCCTCCACCACCGCCCCGGCCACCGCCGCCGCCGCCCTTGAGCAGGCGCCGCCCCTCAAGCGCCAGAATGGCTGGTTCCGTATCGATGGTGCGAAGTGTTGGGTCTGCATGCAGCGGCAGGTGCACACCGGGCAGCGAGTTTGTTGCCCGCGCGATACGAGCGTTTGTGTGTATTTTGGAAAGGGAAGCCCCGCCGGCTCTCCGCTTTTGAAGTCCAAGCCAAAGAAGCTTCATGTCTCACCGCGAGCCAACCACGACGCAACGTAGAAGGCGCCGAGAAGGGGGTCATGCCGAGTTCGCCGTGCAGCTCGTCGCGGCGTCCTCCTGTGCACGTAGAGGCCTTTTCAGGCTGCCCCTACTTGTTTATTAGTCGATGTAGTAGACTTCGCTGTATTTTGTCATCGTTTCGGGGCCCGCGTTTCGACGCCCGTTTTACCGTATGTCAATTCCCGAACCCTGTTTACTACGCGTGCACACTCTGTAATATATGGGATAGTAAAACTCATATGCGCATGCATCACATTCGAAGACGAAACCAAAACCAATGCCGCGTGCCGACGCGACAATCGCCTCGAGGCTCCCCCCCTCTCCCCCCCCCAAGCCCCCATCCCCTCTTTTCCCCCTCCCCCCCTTACAATACACACCCATCACTACTGCATGATGCGTACCCGTAATGCAAGTGGTCCATCCTCTCTCGGGCTCCCAGGCCACTCCCATGACCATCATCAATGACCATAAGCACACCTAGGGCCCGGAGCTGAGGACTGAGCGTCAGGAAACGTGCCGCCAGCAACGCAGCGCAGCAGGGCGCAGCTACGGGGTATAGTAACGTCAGACGCGTGCGCACCGCTGCCTGCATCGCCTGCTCTGCTGCTTGCAATTGGGCAGGGTTGGGAATCGCTCCTGCCAACGGGACGTCGCTATCTCGCCCCTTGCCATGTTCCGCCACAACCAAACCTAGGCCCAGGTGTTCCGCCACAACCACACTAGGTCCAGCACCCCTGCCTAGGTCACAAATCAAACGTGTCTGAGCCCACACATCTACCAACATACTGCCCACTTCGCATTCGGTTTTAAGCGCATGCCCGTAAAACATTTACTTCAGTGCCTGCCTTCTTTACAGAATACCGGTATCATCTCTCTGCTGGGCCCCACGACTGGACCCGGACACCCACCGTTAGCTCCTAGCTCAAGTTTGCGTCACTGTCGGTAGTATTGTGTGCACTTCTCTTTTGCTGAATGTAGCAGCAAGACGTGACAGCAGGCGTTCTGTAGCACGTACAACCATTTTGGACCACCAGCCAGCGGTCAGTCCCACCCACCAATCACCGCACATACGGTGACGCTACCACTTTGTCACCGCTGCGCCACAAATAGCTGGTAACCCTGGTCAGCCGCCGGCATGTGGCCATCCGCCGCTGGGGCCACGCCCGGGTACCTCCCGGCACCTGCCCCGGTGCCCCCGCCGCCCCACAGGCCGCCGCCGCCCCCCGCCTGCCCAGCAGCAGGAGGCGGCGGCGGCGCCGGGAATGCAGCTGCTGGTGGCGGCGCCGCGGGGTACTGTTGCCACGGCTGCTGCTGCTGCCCGCCGTACGTACCCATCGTTTGCACTGGCGCCGCCGCCGGGTTGCCGCCAGCAGCAGGGGTGTAGTACATTGGCGTGGGGCTGCCGGTCGATCCGCCCTGACTGTAATACAGCATCTTGCCATCAGGTGAAAAAGCCATTGGGACGCCCATGGCAGCGGGCGGCGGCGGCGGCGGTGGCGGCGCAGCCCAGCCAACGCCGCCGCTGCCGCCGGCGGCAACACGCCCCGACCGCTGCCGCGTCCACATGTTGGTGCCGTGCTTGGCCCGGTGCCGCCTGTGTTGAAAAAGACGAGAAAGGGGACAGACGCAGACCGTGTATGCAAATGCTGGTGCCGCCCGTGTGTGCGTCAGGTAGAGCATCCGCGGTGCGTCAACTTAAGGGCATCAGGAATGCTCCTGTCAGGCGAGAGCTCGAGGTAACACAGGACATGGTAACACATGCGCAGATGCCGGCTTGTGTAGCCGTGCCCTCCCCTTCCCGGTGTCTTCTCCGCAGCAGGCTCCGGCAAACCCCGCTGGCCCGCCCCTAGTCGTCAGCAGTACTCGATAACTCCTTACTTGTTCATATACCAGCAGAAGAGGATTGTCAAGCTGACGCCAAGGAGCACCGAGATCACAATGACCGTGACCTTCCAGTTGAAGCCGATGCTGCTGCCGCCGCCACTGCTGCCAGAGCTCCCGCCAGAGCCGTGGCCGATGCGCAAGAGCTGGCGCCCGCCATGCCCCAGGTGTGGGAGATGACGCTGCCCCTTCGGACTCCCCGTGCTGATTTCGTGGTGCTGGAGGTCCGTGTGGCTCCCCTGCAATGCTCCACTATCGGTAGCGCCCAGCAGGAGCACCCGACCTGCAGCTGAGCCAAACAGCGGCGGCCAGGAGTGGGGGGCGGCGCCCAGTGGCGGTTTATGCCCTGGACCAACGAGCCTGACTTTGTTTGGGTGGAGGTGAGCGCTGGGCCGTGGTGCGCACGGCGACGCGCGTGCGCGCGCGTGTGTGTGCATGGGGCGAAAGCGATGGGCATGGGCGTTGCTCCCCCTCGCTCCTCCACTCCCGGTCCCCGCCAGCCCCTCCTGATGCCGCTGAGTAACATATCTTCCTTCTAACATCGCAGGCGTAGTTTGCGCGGTATACCACTATTGAGGGGCGAGGCCTATCTCTGCGTCGCTAGGGGGTTAGAAACGGGAACGATTGCTTGGTCGCGCGTTACGGCCCACACTCCAGCAGGGTGTGGGAACTTGATTCCAACTCGCTGACGCTTAGTCCGTATACTCTGAGCCATAATGTCATTTCAATCGCGGCTCGTAGTCTTACCGTTGGCAGTAAGCGCCATGGTGCAGGCCAGCACCGCGAGCAATAAGACCGGCGCCTCCATGCTACACGCGGCAGGTGTAATGGATGGCCCTGTGGCTATTATGAGATAATCTGCGCAAGTTTACATAGCCTGTTACGTTTTCTGCAGCAGCGGCAAGCAGGTAGACCCTGTGTAACGAAATGACTTCTTCGAGGAAACTGTTTCGGCAGTGATTGTAAGTATGCACAGTCAGCGTATTGTAAGAGCAATAATACGATGACACTGTATAAATGGTGACCAGTTTGGCGCTTGGCGCACGACTTGGTTGGTACGGGTTCGTGTCGCTGAAACCTGTGTCTTCCCGGCCGTCTTCCCTGACGTACCCCCGTCACGACTGCGCCGACCCGGGCACGTTTTCAGACATGCGCGATTCACTTGGTGCTATGTAGTTACAGATACGCCCCTGCGTGGCGCCATGGCCAGGTGCATGGTATCGCCGAGCACGACACGCCAGACACGAGCAGGGCTGTTCGCATGTCGCACGACGCATGTCATGTTAAAGCTGTGGGGCGACATGCCCTGCTCCCCGACATCCTGCACGCCCCCAGCTGCGTCTCTGGGCTACAGCTTGCGATGTGCGTGGCATTTTTATTCTCCGCAGCGTGCATGCCAAGTCACAAAGCGCACCTGGTGCGAACCCGCCTTGCCCTGCGCCTTGCCAGCCAGCTGATGAGGGCGCCATCCCATCCATCGTGTTCCCCCAAGTGGGCAAGTAGCAACTCCGGCACCCTTGCCTTGCCCACCGGACGTGGTTGCTGTAGCTCCAGCCTCGTCACGGATGACATGTATGCATTCACGCCCCCGCCCTGGGGACCTGCCCGGTTGCCCCTGCCACCCCACGCCCCCCCCCACCCCATCCCCCCCACACAGATAGGACATGGCTCACTCACACCTCCGCCTGTTGTTATTGGCCTCTCACGCACCGAAACCATCTATTTATCGCTGCTGTACATACGGTGCGCCGCACAGGCGCATACATACGCTACGGTACCCATGTCGGTGTGAAGCTAGCTTGGTCGAGGCGCCAGTTCCACACCGGATTCTGCTGCGCCGTTGCTCCTGCTGCCAGGTCGTGAACCAAGGCGCACCGGCGGCGGCACCAGCGGTGGCACCAGCGGCGGCGGCGGCGGCGTAGCTGCGGCGGCGTAGCTGCAGCAGCAGCAGGCGCCAGAAGCAGTGGGGGCAGCGTGAGCGGTCCGCCGGGTGGCGGAGGCGGACGGTGCTGGAATGCAGCGTAGCCGCCTGCGGCGGCAGCGGCAGCAGCAGTCGTGGATGATTCGTGTGCATCTACCACCAGGGCTTCCAGGGGGTTGGGGGCATGGGCCGTGACCCGGGTGGGCGGCGGCGTAGGTGAAGCGGTGGCGGCGGCGTTGGGGACAGCCGTAGTAGTGCTGCTGACTCCAGCGGTAAGCGTGGTGCTGGTGGCGGTGGTGGCAGCGGCGGCGAAAGTGGCGGTGGTGGCGGCCCCGGCGGCGCTATTGGAGGAGGCTAGGGGGTGATACGGAAATGCGCTAAATTGCGAAAACGATCCAGCTTGATCTCTGGAGATCAAGGTTGAAGAGGAGGTGGAGGCGGGGAACACCCAAAAGCTGGCTGCGGAAGCGCCTGCTGGGACGGCTCCTGCTGCTGCCGCCACAACCGGGGCAACAGGAAGGGGCGCCGTGCTAGCTATGCCTGCACCAGCTGATTGCGCTGCTGCTCTCCGTACTAGTGAGGTGGCCCCCGCCGGGCCTCCATGCCCTGCTGCTGCTGTGCCGGCTGCGGCGGCTGTTGGCGGCACTTGCGGCGGGGACTGCCGCCGGAATAAGCAACAGGTACACCAGCAGTGGAGAAGGGTGGCATTGTAGTGTGACCGCAGGTAACTGGTACGGAGGGCAGAGAAGTTTGGCGGTGCACAAGTGCACTACATGATAAGCACACGAGCGGTGCGTGCGTGGAGGTGTGGCGGCAAGCAGCCAAGCGGTATCAGTCATTGCGTACGTTCACCAGGGGAGGCCGTGCCATGATGGTCCGCGCTGACTGTAACGGCACGCACATGCATTCTGAGAGCACACACGTACTTCCCCACGTGCCTACAAGTATAAGCCAAGTCGACCGCTGTGGAACTCTCGCGTGTGTGAGGGAATGGCGTGCGGGAAAAGCGCTGACCCTTTGGGTCTAGTTGGGGTAGGTAATCGTGTCCGACAGGGTACTCAGGCATACGAATGCTGATAGCACAAAATTACGTACACGTGTTACAGCTGTGGGGAGGTCCCTGACACGGCCACGAAACACGGCCGCTGCAGCCTACCAGCAAAATCTTTGGAGCTTGGGCTCATGATTTCACACTGTGAACACCCACAACCTCAACCCCGTTGTCTGACCACTCGTTCACAAGCCCCCCGCCTTACCTTCGCTGGCTCGATGGTGCCTGCTGGTGCTGTCGGTGCTCCCGGCGCAAATACGGTATCCCCCCCTTCACAACCATACCGTATGATCAACACGCTTTCGTTTCGCAATTTAGCGCATGTCTTAAACACCATCCATGGATGGCTAACCCCCCCCCCGCCCCCCCCCCCCCCATGCGCACCTGTTGATGTGGCACACCAGCAGCCATGCCAGCAGCAGAGCGTAGCCGGCGAGGAGCACGATGTTCAGACGGCGCATCACGGGGTCTTTGCACTTGTCGTCGTCGTTGCTGTTGGTCCAAGCCTTCTTCAGCATTCGCCGGGTGGCCGGGGGACTCCCCGCATGCTGCAGCCCGCCTGCATTTCACTTGATGGGACGGGCCCGCAGCAATGATGATGGTATTGATGGGTGGTAGGTGATGCGGCAGTGGGGAGGGAGGGGCTGCGGCTACGGGGCAGGGGCTTCGAGGGTGAAGATGATGGGCGGGCGGCTGGCGTGCCGAGCGAGCCCGCAGCGAGGTGCGCCGTGAAGCGCGCGAGAAGGGCCGGGCCGGCGCCCTGGCGGGATGCGCGACTCCCTAAGAAATTTATGCTGAAGAAGTTTGAGGTTCAGGAACCCGTTCAGGGCCCGACTAATTCGGGCCGGCGAGCCCGAATGCGCGGAGTCCGCACTGCCAGGCCGCGTCCCCCGCAGCGAGTCAAGCGGTTCTCCCGGCGCTCAGACAAATAAACACGGTCTGCCCGCACAGACACACCTTGTGGCGCTCAAAGGGGGGTGCTGGTGTAACCACGCTGCCGGGGGTGCCCTGACGGCTGCCCGTGTAAGCATGTGTGCGTGCATAGACGGTGTTGCCTCAGCTTCTACTTCGAGGCCAATGACTACTAATTAAGGGCCATGATCGGTGATGGGAAAGAGGGATGCGCGAATTGCGAGCGCTTGGGTGGGGCTGGAGGTGGGTCGGGGCTTGGGGACCACCACCACCCACCAGACACCACCACCGGCCACCACCACCGGCCTCCACCCACCCACGCCGCTTGACCCTCTCCAACACGTACTCCAGAGTCCACCCTCCCTTCCTGTCTACACGGGTCCCAAACACACACACACATTCTCTCAATCTGGTGGCGTCACCGTGGAGCGGGGAGTGGGGGGTCAGCCCCCGCCAGCCCATGGTGTCGTGCATCCCCACACACACAGCCCGCAGGGCCAGGGCAGGGCCAGGGCCAGGGCCAGGGCCAGGGCCAGGGCCAGGGCCAGGGCCAGGGCCAGGGCCAGGGCCAGGGCCAGGGCCAGGGCCAGGGCCAGGGCCAGGGCCAGGGCCAGGGCCAGGGCCAGGGCCAGGGCCAGGGCCAGGGCCAGGGCCAGGGCCAGGGCCAGGGCCAGGGCCAGGGCCAGGGCCAGGGCCAGGGCCAGGGCCAGGGCCGGGGCCAGGGCCGGGGCCAGGGCCGGGGCCAGGGCCGGGGCCAGGGCCGGGGCCAGGGCCGGGGCCAGGCCAGGGCCGGGGCCAGGGCCGGGGCCAGGGCCGGGGCCAGGGCCGGGGCCAGGGCCGGGGCCAGGGCCGGGGCCAGGGCCGGGGCCAGGGCCGGGGCCAGGGCCGGGGCCAGGGCCGGGGCCAGGGCCGGGGCCAGGGCCGGGGCCAGGGCCGGGGCCAGGGCCGGGGCCAGGGCCGGGGCCAGGGCCGGGGCCAGGGCCGGGGCCAGGGCCGGGGCCAGGGCCGGGGCCAGGGCCGGGGCCAGGGCCCGGGCCGGGGCCCGGGCCGGGGCCCGGGCCAGGGCCCGGGCCGGGGCCAGGGCCGGGGCCAGGGCCGGGGCCAGGGCCGGGGCCAGGGCCGGGGCCAGGGCCGGGGCCAGGGCCGGGGCCAGGGCCGGGGCCAGGGCCGGGGCCAGGGCCGGGGCCAGGGCCGGGGCCAGGGCCGGGGCCAGGGCCAGGGCCGGGGCCAGGGCAGATGCGAGCGGGGCGACGCTGGCAGGGCGACGCGGGCGGGGCATGGCGGGGCGACTTGAGCCAGACTTGATCCCCCCTGACTTGAGCTATGGCGCGGCCACTGGGTGCGTGGGGGGTTCGGTGGGGGGAAACGAGCGCTCGACCAGCGAAAAGGAGAATGCGATAAAGATGAGTAAAACAAACATATTTAAAAGGGAGCCAAGCAAAGAAGCCTTGCAAAAATGCAATCCCGGCTCACTCAGGAATGGTCCCCAGCGAAGGAGACGCATCGCGCTCTGTATCCTGGCTTCACAGCGGTACGTTATACTGCAGTGTTCGAACACGCAGACTCGAAATGCATACACTAACAAAAACAGGGCCGCAAGCAACTGAAGACTTGCTCGCCCGTTCATCTTGCGTCCAGCCCTTAAAATTTGCGCTGGGTGTACAGCGCGTGCCACGCATACTGTAATTAGAAGTGGAAGGCGAGCCCTCAGCATAAACATCTACCATGGCCCTGCGCCGTCCTTGCGCAGCGGCCTGCATGTGCAGCGCTAAGAAGGTCAGGTCGTTCTCGTGTAACATGCGGTTGCTCAGGCGCGATGCAGGGTCGCGAAGCTTCCATCCTCGTTTGCGTTCGCAAGAGCAAGATCGGGAGGTAGTCACTGCATGAACTTGGCCAGTTGGCCTCATCCCTTTGCAGGTGTACCTTACTGTGCTGGCCGCCTCTACGGTTAGCGGAGTGTGGCCCCTTGCCGCAAAGGCGCGTGTCAGCGTCGCGGAGCTGCACAACCAGCTGACTGCGGCGAACGCGCGGGCGGACGCGGCGAAAGCGCGGGTGGAGGCGGCGAACGCGCGGTTGGACGCGGCGAACGCGCGGGCGGAGGCGGCGAAAGCGCGGGCGGAGGCGAACGCGGCGAAAGCGCGGGCGGAGGCGGCGAAAGCGCGGGCGGAGGTGGCGGAGAAGCAGGCGGACGCGGCGAAGAAGCAGGCGAAGATCCGCGTTTGGGTGAGTTCGCACACGCAGTCATGGCAGGGGCCCAGTGTCCGATTCAGCTCGGCGAGACAGGCATGCGGGGGGATAAGCAAGTGGGGGACAACGGGACAGCTGAGCGACACGCGCGCATGCATGCTCGTGTCTTACTAGCTACCCATGCTTCCGCGAGAGGAGACGACTACATACGGACATGGCGGGCAGTGCGCGTCAGCTGCCACTGCCGGTGTGACGCGTGTGGTGCACTCGGGCACTGTCTGACCTGTATTTATTTGTCTCTTGTCTCACTGCAGGTTGGCACCGCACTGAGTTACCTAATGCTGGTCGTCGTGGCTGGCGTCGTTACCGGCGTAGTGCCCCGCATCATCTCCCGCAAACTGCCGCCCTCCGTTGCGGAGTTCATCAAGCAGGCTTTGCACCGCTGATTGCGCTCACAGGGGATTGCGCTCACAGGGGATGGAGCGCTGGCTGGCATTCCTCTGGTCCGCAGCAGTGAGCGCAGCCGCCCTTGCCCTGACATCGCCAGTGGCGACGGACTGGCCAAAGAAAGGACCTGCTGGGCTGGCCCCCGCCTATGAGGCGAGTGCATGCGTGTCAAAGGCTCTCCGTGAGTTTCTAGAGTTTCACGAGTCAGGTGGGGGGGGGGGGGAAGCGTAGGCAGGGACGGAGGAGCTGGTGTTGACGGATGTAGTTGCTGAGGGATTATCCGGGTGGATACTCAACGCATGGATGGGGGGGTAGGGGGGGAGGGGTGGCGACGTAGCGAGCAAGACAACGCAGGGCGGGCCACAGACTGCAATCTGCACGCACTACACGCACCATAGGCTGTTGTTATCATTGATGCCACAAATCTTACAGCTGCAGAGGTGTCTCTGTGTGGCAGTGACATGTGAGAAAGGACCTCCTGTCCCTTACCGGCGGGTGAATGAGGGCGGGCTCAGTTCCCGAAGTAACATAATAATTGCAATTTAGAGCATTTTGATAATTAAGATACATGTTCTGTAACCCACCAGCGCCACCCAAGACAGAACGCAGTGGCGGGGGCGGCAGTGGACGACACGGATGGGGCGGGCAAGCCTGCGGCTGGTGGGCTGGCGCCGTGACGGGCGGCGGCGTGCGCGTGTCGTGCTGCCGCCTCGGCGCAGTGCGGCGCTGCTACCAGCTAGCAACACAGTGGCAAGTGAAATATTTAGATGAAGCAAACTGCAGATGGGGTTGGACAATTTGGTGATGCCTTTATATCCGGCTTTCAAGGGTCGCTGTGACGTAGTTGGGTCTGCCGGCTTGGTTTGCTCCACGGCAGTGCGGGACTAGGGACTGGGCGGTGAGCCCATCGGTGCAGGACTGCAGATACGTGTAATGCAGAGCTCGAGAATGCACACATCAAAGCCGTGCACAACTTTATATCAGCTCAGTTGCCTCGGTGGGTTGCCTGCGTCATAGGTTGCAGGTTGGGATTGGCAGTTCCGTTAGTAGGATTGGTGGGTTGGGATTGACGGGTCCGCGCAAAGGATTGGTGACCCCCCACAGGTAGGATAGGTCAACTTGCATGTAGGTTTGGTAACATTGACCTAACCTCCCGAGCGTCCAGAACCAACCTGTGCCACGCCATTTTTGAGGATGCGGCTGCGGCGCGTGGCGGAGCAGCACGCGGCGGTGTTCGCGGCAGTGAGCGCGCCGGGGGGTTGGGGGAGTTGGGGGGTGGGGGGGGATTTTAGGGGGTTTGGGGCGGAGCAGCCCTCATTCCAGCACCCGGTGAAAGCCAACTGAGTCAATCGGGTCTGTTTGATGGGGGAACTGGAACTGGGGAGGGATAGGTTTATGTCACCACGCCCGTCAGTCCTTGTGCCCCCCACCCGCACTGCCCTATCCAACTGTCTCTTCACTTGCAACCTAATCATACCTACCGAAGACACGCACCAACCCACGCCTACACACCACGCACCTGCAGTCCTGCACCGCGCAGCTACTGGGTATAGTAACGTCAGACGCGTGCACACTGCTGCCTGCATAGCCTGCTCTGCTGCTTGCAATGGGGCAGGGCTGGGAATTGCTCTTGCCAACAGGACGTCGCTATCTCGCACCTTTCCATGTTCCGCCACACACCTGCACCGCGTGTGTCCCCGCGTGTGTCCCCGCCCCCGGTTCAGGGTTCTGGGTTTTGGGATTGCAATGGTCGCTTTGGTTTCGGAATGAACTACCCACACCCACACACACGCACACACAGGACGGCAAGTTACCACCGGAATTTAGCGCTCAGTAGACGTTCATACGAGCTTTAACGCTGGAACTGAGTTTGGTGCGGACACAGGCAGGCAGGCAGGCAGGGGTGGTCCTCGTGGGTGGTCCTGGGGGGCTTCGCCCCCCCTAAATTGTCGCCAGCGGGGGGGGGGTCGAGGCGCCTGGGAAGTCGGGGCGGGTCGAGGCCCCTAGGAACTGGGGCTGGGGTCGATGGGTCGATGGACTCGGGCCGGGGCCGAGGCCCCTTTGGATTCACGGCGGCGCGGCAGACAGGCGCGGCATGCAAGGAAGCAATGTCATGTGCAATGGTACGTTATGCAAGCGAGCGCGGAAAAGAAACGCGGAGGGCGGGCACCTCGGGCCGGTGCAATGCGAGTCTTCAGGACGAGCGAGCGTCAGCTGTCGCAGGCGTGAGTGTTTATGTGGACGGACATAAAATATATGACATAGAAAATGATTGCACAAAGTAAGAAACACGCGGGAAGCAGCAAAGGGGGCTCAGCCCAAAAAGTATCATACTGGCACCAACCGCGACTGCCACGTATTAGTATCTGTTATTGCCTATTGCATGTAAATAGGCGGCAGGGAAAACTCGGGCGGAGCGAGAAGTGCCTTTGCGCGTCCATGGGCAATTGACTTTCGCGAGGTCGCGAGGATAGTCACCTTTGCCCGCGTTTATAGGGTCTATAAAGCATTCTATGTTTGCGGCAAGCAACTCGGGGAACTATAACTGGCAACTTGCGGAGCCATGTCTGTCGCCCGTCCTAAAATGCCGAGGAGCCCCGAGGTCGCTCCCGACCCGCGCCCAGCCCGAGGAGTGTCGGGCATCGGGGACGTCTGCAGTGGGGGGCTCAGCCCAAAAAGCAGTCGCCCACCGTAAACCACACATATTGCCGCTTCAGGCCATTTTTGGGCGAGGCCCCGGCCGCCGAGCGGCAATCGGGGGGCCGAGCCCCCCACGGTCACCCCTGTCAGTCCGTTCGTTTGTCGCCGGTCGACCCCCACTGCTTCGCTCAGGGGTCTCAGCTGAAGACAAGGGGTGTCAGCTTTGTACAGCTGGAAAGTGGGCTGAGCCCCAACATGGTCACAGGCTGGGCTACTTCAAGCGAACAGGCTGCAATGGAACCAGCCGGGATGTAAGACTTCCATAATTACTGGGCTTATGTCAGCCCAGGGCCCGTGTATGCCCCGTGCCCGCTTGCGAGCTCGGCGTGTCCTCTCTGGTAACCACGCAATCATAGTTACAGAGGCAGGGTCTCCCGTAATTCCTACGTGTTTGAGAACTATAATATCTCTTGTATGCTCTCTCCGCTGCCCTCCACCCTGGGTCCGTCATGAAGGCGGTACCTAAAGGTGCATGCTGTCCCGAAATTCATGTGCGCTCGCCCCACTCCTCATGCATCTAGCAGCTTCACTCCACACTGCGCGCCCCATCCTGCAGGTTCCGAGCTCATCACGTGCGTGCAGGCACTGGCCTGAAGCCCTTCCAAATTAAGGGCCTCCAAGTCCCAGCCAGGGGTGGGCATCCCTGCTCCCTCCAACAGGGGTTTCCAACCCCTGCCCTCCAAGCCCCTACTACGGTCTACAGGACGTAACATACTCAAAGCCATCATTCGAGCCGCCCGCGTTCTACCGCCTACCTAACCGCCGCTAGCCTGTCCCACACACAACCGCCTCCGAACTGCTGCCAGTGCCCGCCGTCTCACAGCTCCTCCGACGACGCGGCCGAAGCCTTCTTCTTCTTGCTCTTCTTCTTCTTCTTGCTGCTCTTCTTGGACTTGGCCGCCTCCTCCGCCCTGCGCGCCTCCTCCTCCGCCTGCGCGCCGGCGTGAGGAATGCACAGCAAACAACGATACGATATCGGCGTGCAGGAGGTAAGGTCGGGCCGACCCTGCTGCCCGTACCTCCCAACCATGCGCGCACGTGCCATTGATCAGCCCGCAGCCCCGCCAACCATCACCCTTCATTCCGCCACCTCTGCTGGCACCCACACGCATTCACCCCGCCCATCCGCACCCAACCACCTAACCCACCCAAACCACCTAACCCACCCAAACCACCCACCCACCCAAACCACCCAAACCACCCACCCAAACCACCCAAACCACCCACCCAAACCACCCAACCACCCACCTTGAGCTGCTCCTCCACCTCCTTGAGGCGGTCGGCCTTGCCGGCGCCCGCCAGCTCGCCGCCCTCCACCTCCTCGCTCAGGATGTCGGACAGGTCGAACTCCTCCTCCACAGGCGCCTCGGGCTCGGGGGCGGAGGAGGCGCCGGCGGCGGCCGCGTCCGAGCCGGCGGCGGCAGATGAAGAGCCGGAGCCGGAGCGGGGCAGGTCGGCGGCGGCGGAGGCCTCATCGCCGGACTTGACCTCAGGCAGGTCCTGCGGGTGAAGGGATCGAGTTCGGGGAGGAGCGGGGGCGAGCGCTGTTGTTATGGGGAACCTTGACTCCTTGGGCGGCTCGCCACGGCACGCCCGTGGCCGTCCGTGGCCACGCTCCGGGAGCTGAGGCGCGCGCGGTACCTTCGTGGTTTCGGCCCCCTTCATTATTTATTAAACACCATCCATGGTAGGGTGCCGGGTAGGAAAAGCACGGCAGCAGGCTGTGCGGCAGCGCTGCACGCCCGCCGGCACCCCTTCATACAGCCACTTCGTACGTTGGCGACAATGGCGACAATCGGGCGCTGCTGTACGCGTCGGCTTCCCATATGCGCGCGCACGCGCGCGCGGGCCCAAACACGAGCGCGCGCGTGCACGCACGCATGCCCTCATTCATCACTCACCGACAGCGCCTGCGTACGGACCTTGCCGCCCAGCACCCCCTCCACGAACTTGGCAACGGCCTCGGCACGCAGCCGGGCGCCGCGAGAGCTGCGGCAGGCGTGCACGTGATCGGGGGTATCTTTGAGGACAGATGATTTGCGCACGGCCGACGGTCGAATAAAAGCATCCGGCAGTTGTGATTGGCTGTGTGTGCGCACACGTGTTAGGAAGGATATCGCGGGCGCTCACCACGCCTCATTCCTTGTGCAGCTGCTCATGCCTGGCCCGGCCTGAGCTTCTCCATCGCCGCATAAATATACCCCCCCCTTTCAACTGCCTCGCCCGCTCCTTGCACGCCCCCTCTGACCCCCAGACAAAATGGCGTCCCGCGCAGGCAGCTACCCCCTCTCCCTGCCGCCGCCACCCCCGCCACCGCCGCCCCACCTGCCATCCTCGGGTGCGGGCATGACGGCGAACCGCATGCGCTTGGCAGACAGCGCCACCAGCGTGGGGATGTCGCTGTGCATCAGACCGAACGCCTGTTTGTTGCCCGTAGTACGGCGCGACAGCAGGAATTGTCAAATCATATGCTGATAGCTCCGGCACGTGTTTCAGCATGATATGAGTGTCCATGGTGTGTGACCATGGGGGTGCCGGATTGTGATCGTGCAAGAGCCAACACGCCGGCTGCACAGAGAAGGGACAGAGTGTGTGTAATTGTGACACACGGTGGACGCGGGAAGCGCGCCGCGGTGAGAACGCCGCAGGCGCGAGGTGGGTATGCATACAGGCGCGGCCTCCCCACCCACGTCTCGCCCATTCCTGTGTTCTGCAAGACCTCAATGGCAGGGCTCGTGGAGACGAGTCAGGCCGGATCACCTTCCCCAAGGGGGAATCTGGTGGGAGCATGATTGATTTGTGTGTGGCGTCGCCGTCGCTCTTTCGTAAAATAACTTGCATGCGTGTGGGTGAAATGATCAGGTGGAGGCGAAGTGGGCTAAGAGATGCGAGTGATCACAGGCCCGTTACACTTACACTTGACATGGAAGTGGAAGGGCGGGAAGCCACAGAGAAGACATGCCCTCGGAAACAACGCACCGCATTCGAGGTATCGAAAAAGCATTTGTTTAGCGGCCTGTTTGCGGCTGATGGAGCGCCGGTTGTGAGTAAGATTGAAAGCATAAAGGCCGCCCTCTGCGCCCCGGTGGGCGGGATCACCACCACCGAGGCAGTAGAGGCTTTGGGTGCGTGCCTGTACAATGCCATGGTTAAGGCATTTGGCCCTACGCGACCCGGCAACCTGCAGCCGCAGGAAACGCCATGGTGGAACACGGAGTGTGCTGACGCACGCGCCGAGTTTGTACGGGCGAAACTGGCGCTGGGCAGGCCGGTGGTTAGAGAAGGAGAGGCATGGCAGTCTTTCCGCGCAGCCAGGTCAACTTATGACCGGGCGAAGCGAAGGGCTAAGGCCGCTTTTGACACCCAAGTGATGCGGGACAAGGTAGCACGCTGCCGCGCAGATGCCCGACTGCTTTGGAGGATGATTGAGGGAAGGACAACAGAGCAGTGCCCCATCACGGCTGATGGCTTTCGTGACCACTTTGCGCAACTCCTGAACGAGGGTGCTGGCAGCGGCTGCCCGACGGCTGCTCATGAGATCCTGGGATCAGGAGGAAGGATGGCAGAGGACATCCTTATGGCATCGGAGCGCGCGAGTCTAAATGAGATGCTTAATAGTGAGATTACACTAGATGAGGTCACACGCGCGCTTGCGCGTCTACCCAACGGCAAAGCCACGGGGATGGAGAAAGTCCCGTCGGAATGCTATAAGTACGCTGAGAAGCCCAGTGAGCCTGACGCTGAGCCGCCAGTTCCGGCGCTCAGCCGCGTGGCACCATTAGTGCAAGTGCTGTTTAATAAAATTTGGAGTGAAGGGGCCTACCCGGAACAATTCACCACCACTGTGTTAACCCCAATTTACAAGCGGAAGGGTGACACCAGGACGGCGGGGAATTACCGGGGCATTGCGGTGGGAGGTGCCCTGGCGAAGTGTTATGCATCCATCCTGCTAGAACGACTAGCCAACGCTGGTGAAGAGTACGAGTGGAGGCATCCGGCCCAGGCGGGTTTCCGGCGGAAGTTTGGTACGTCACACCATCTGTTCACATTACGGCATCTCATCAGCAAGCATACTCGAGGAGGCTCGAGCCCGCTCATTGTTGTGCAAATAGATTTTGAAAAAGCATTTGACAAGGTCCCACGGCCACTGCTGTGGATGCGGCTAGAAGAGCGGGGTGTCACGGGCACGATGCTGGATGCGATAAAAAAAGCTTACGAAAGGGTGATGATGGTTGTGAAGGCTGGAGGCACACTCAGCACACCATTTGCAACGACACAGGGGGTGAAGCAGGGATGCCCACTTAGCACTGAGCTGTTTGGTCTATTTATTGAAACGTTAGCCGAGTATATTGACTCAGAAGATTTGGACGAGACCACTGGCTCCCCGGAGATCAACGGGAAACTGGTGTCACTCCTAATGTACGCGGACGACGTGTCCCTGCTAGCCACTACTCCAGAGCGGATGCGGCATCTGCTGTCGCTAGTTGATACTTTTTGCCTAGCTTTTGGAATGAAAGCAAACGTTGCCAAATGTGAGAGGCTGGTGTTTGCAGCCAGTGAGGAGGTAGCTAGCGCGGTAAGCACAGAATGCCAGGGGCTGAGGTTAGCAGGGCAGCCGATCCCCGCGGTGGACAAAGCACGATACTTGGGCCTGGTGTACGGGCCCGGTAGGGCATTTGTCAGCTGCAGGGAGACGCTGTGCGAGTCCGCGCGCAGGGGTATGTGTGCACTAAACACTAGACTAAACCGTCTGCGCATTTTCGCGCCAGACATCCGCATGCGCTGTTTTGAAGTGCAGATCCGCTCCATCCTTTCGTATGGCTGCGAGGTGTGGGGGCCAGACGTACTAGTGGAAATGCTAGACGGAGGGCCGCCGCCACGGCGCAATGATAGCAATAACCTGGCACAGGGGCCGTTTGAGGCATGCTTGAGAGACGAAGCAGTGAAGCTACAAATTCAGTACATGCGCCAGACTGTGGGTGCCGCTAAACCGTCACACCGGCTTTTGTTTGCCGAGCTAGCCCAACTACCGCTACACTTTTTCATAGCGAAGCAATGTATGGGCTTCTACAATAGGATCTGCGCACAAACCAGGAGTCTGGCTTTCGACACGCTGGTAGATGAAATTCGTGACGCATGGAGGAACCGGGCGAGTGATGGGTGGTGTGCACGTTTGTTTCGTTTCATAGCAGCACAAGGCATTGACGTCTGGAACTGGCCAGGGACACATGAGACGAGGGAAGAATGGAGGGCCAGTACACCCCTACCCGACGGGCCTGCCCTCTCCACCTTCAGGGAGCACCTGATGCGGGCGTGGAGCCATGAGCGGCTGCAAGCAGACCCACACGCCTTCCCCTCAGACGGCAAGCAACCAGGCATTCATATGTGCAAATATAAGCATTGGATGGGGCTAAGTGCGACGGGCGCCGCGCCGCTGGTGTTACATGACCACTGCCGGGCTTACATCACTGTTGCGCGACACAAACTCCTGATGCGATTTCGTCTATGCTGTTGGCCAATTACTGCTAATCGCGCATGGGATAGGCCTAGGGAGGAGAGGACGTGCCCGCTGTGCACAGCGAACGAAGTGGAGGACGAACACCACGTCCTGATGACATGTACGGCTTACGACCAACTAAGGACGGACAGCGGCGTCGATTTTAGCAAGGGCATGCAGGAAGTGATGCGGAATGCGGACCCGGCTAGGCTTGCTGCGCTGCTCGACTCCATATGGGAATTTAGGAGCAGGAATGTGCCCCTTGCGAGGGCCGGTCAAGAGAGTTGAACAATCATAGTTTACTAGGCGTTATAAGGGTCACCCCGGCCCGGGCCTTCGGTTTTCAAGAGGTTGGAAGACACGAGAAGTGTGCACCACCTTGTAACCACACACACACAATGCCGCCAACGCCTCTCTCCAGCGCCCCTTCCCCCCATGACTACCGACAACACCGACGACAAGATTTCGAAGATTCAAGGTCAAGGGCGCCCGAGACCCAAAGATTAAGGCCACACCACCTCCGCGCTCTGGGTTGGGCTGGCTGGTTCGGGTTCTCTAGGTCGTTTCGCTTTGGTTTCTGGAATGAACTTCCCCCCCCCCCCCAAGACTACTGAACCCAACAACCCCCCCAATCACACACACACACACGCACATACCTGCATGACGGACTTGTGCTTGCGGCCCTCAATCCAGGCGAAGTGGAAGGCGGTGCTCTCGCCCGAACCGGCCTTGAGCGCCAGGGACAGCAGCTCCTGCGCGCAGTGGGTTTGGGTGTGTGGGTGTGGGTGCACGGTGTGTGTGTGTGTGGGTTTGTGTGTGGGTGCGGGCACGTGAGGGCGGGGTCGGGCGTGGGCGCGACGGTGTGGTGTAAGAATGTGGGCGCGACGGTGCAAGGGGCTGCATGACCATGAACGCGCGTTTGGAGGGCAAGTCACAGCGTGTACCGTAACACTTGAGCCTGCCCGCCCGCCCCAACGGCCATCCGCCCGCTCACCACTCGCCCGCTTTCTGGCCACCCGCCTACTCACCCAACCGTCCCGGCAACTTGACTGCACCCAGCCCACCAACACACACACACACACACACACACACACACACACACACACCCGCCCGCCCACCTTCTTCTCCTCCTCGAACCCGGCCGCCTCGCTGTCCAGCAGCGCCAGCAGGCACAGCCCCGCCTTGGAGGTGCAGTGGACCTCCAGGTCGGACGGGCTGGAGATCTGTGCGCGCGCGTGTGTGTGAATGTGTATATGCGTGTGTCGGGAGGTGCACATGTGGGCGTGGGCGTGCGTGTATTGCGGCGTGGGATTGCAGGGCTCGGCCCAAAACCAACACAGGAATGTGCATGCGACGCAGTGAAGGGCGCGCATTGCGCGGCGGGCAGGAGTTGTGGGAGGCGCGGTGCGCAGTGATGCGTGCGAGGTGGGTCGCAAGGCGCCCTCTCCACACATGCACACGCTCACACGCCTGTACGCGCACACCCACACGCACCTGCGGCAGCGCCTTCTTGACCAGCTCAGGGTCATTCACCACACCTGCAGGCAGGCAGGCAGGCAGGCAGCCCGTGGCACAGCCGCGATGGAACAACGGGCGCGGCTCCGACGCGGTCCCAGGACTTGTCGGGGGGGGGGGCACCCACACGCGCACCCGACACGCATGCACTCCTAAACCCGTGCGCCACCGCCACCACCACGCCCGGCCTGGCCCGGCACGCCGGCAACCACGCCAAGGTACCCACGCCAAGGTACCCACACCAAGGTACCCATGCCAAGGTACCCACACCAAGGTACCCACGTCAAGGTACCCACACCAAGGTACCCACGCCAAGGTACCCACACCAAGGTACCCACGCCAAGGTACCCACGCCAGGTCACGCACGCACCCGAGGTGGTCTCAATCTGCGATGCCAGGTCCAGCAGGAACTCGCGCATGGGCGTATACTTGAGCGGGCCAAAGTAGGGCTGCATGCCGAACCGCAGCCCGGGGCCGCCGCTGGGGTCATCCTCGGGGGGCGGACTGACAGGGGGCGGTTGGGTGGTTGGGCGGTTGGTGGTTGGCGATTCACGGGACAAGGCGGGGGCGGGGCCAGGGGGCAAGGGGGTGGCGCATGGTATGGCGGGTGGCGGGCGGATGGGGCGCTGCTGAGCGGTGCTCAAAATGGCGGGAGCTGCATCGGCGCTGTGGGGCGCGCCTTGCGGGGGCATGAGTTTGGGGGCATGCTCAGAACTGCGGACCACGGCGCGGTCGGGCTGCTGCCCCGCCACCCGCAGCGTAGCTCCAACCTCCACAAGTCCAAGGAAGGCGTGGTGTGCGGTTTCGTTCCCGGTGATTCCTCTACACGCCACCCCACCCCACGACAGTAGTCAGCAATGAATCAGTCCAGCCCTCCCCCACCACCACTCACGCCTGCTGCGGCAACACCACCATCATGAACGGCACACGCGGCGGCTTGAACGACTCCACCGCGCGAGCCGCCTGTGCGCTGCCGGCCTGTGTGTCCAGGTAGGGTCCACAGGGAGCGAACGCCCAAGTCGTCATTCAGGCGGCGCGGGTTGCTTTGCTGTGGAGGGCGGCGCGGCACTACCACATGCAGTGGAGTGGAGTGGATTGTGTCCCGCAGGCCGTGGCCCAACGTTAGTACGGTAATCGCTTAATCTGGCGCCCTGTTGTTGCACGCCCTCCAATACAAACACATCCTTTCCCCAGCCGCCCCCAGGCCGCCCCGTACCGCGCGCAACACCAACAACAGGACAGGTAGGACAGAGTAGATGGACGGGCCACGTGTGCAGGTCGATGATGACAACACCGACAGGGGACCTCAAGCCGCAAGCCAGCAAGCTAGCAAGCCAGCAAGCTAGCAAGCCAAAGCACGCAGGTGGCACGCACGCACGCACCTGCACCCAGGCGAAGGCCATGTTGCCGCGCCCCCTCATGGCCATGGCCAGGGCGCGATACACGCCCGGCGCCTCGTCCTTGTTGGTGAACAGCAGGACCTGAGGAGGGGGTGCCAGCGGGGCGTGAGGGGGGGAGGAGGAGGGGAGTTCCATGCAGGTTACGTTATGACGAGGAGGCGAAGACATGTGATGCGGAACAGGCGGCCTTGGTCGTTACCGATGAACATCTATCTAGACCAGTAGCCAGCTGGGGGGGAGGGGGTGCCATGCATATTCAATGGTTGCATAATGCATTGATGCATTTATGCGCAGTGGCGGGGCCGGGAGGGGGGGTTAGTTCATCCTAAAAACCAGAAGCGGGGGGGGGGGCAGAGCGTTCTTAAAGCAGGGGCGGGCAGGGGGATACGGACGCGGCGGAGATTCAAGGGGGGTTCCATGCATGTTAAATTAATGAAGAAGGAGAGGGGGGGGGACGGCGGGGGGCCGGTCATGTCAACGCAGGGTGCGCCCGGGCCCCCGGGGCTTTGAGGCCCACCGCACGAAACCCAACACATGCATACGCGCACGCGCACGCGCACCGCACCACGCACACGCGCACGCGCACCGCACCACACCGGGGGGCGGGGTCCACCACCACCACCACACCGGGGGGGAGTGTCCACCACCACCGCACCTTGGGCGCCATCGCCATGCGGCCCTCCGAGGGGTCCATGGCCAGGAATGTGCCGGCCGACATGTCGTCCAGCTGGGTGGTGAAGGTGGGCACTGCGTCCGTCACCCAGCTGCGGTGATGCGGGGATGAGGTAGGGGGGTTACAAGGAATTATGAGTTAGGAAGAGCAGGCGAAGCCAGGTACACAGAGGTTGGTTGGGGGTTCCAGGTGTGGTGGGTTATGGCATGAAGACGTAAAGAGACGTAGGGGGTGGGTGGATGGTGGGTGGGATTGCAAGGATGTGTGCGAGCGGAGAGGTGAAATAGGTGGGGTGGGTGGGGTTACGGAGGGGCAGGACCGTGCATGTTACTGGGCTGAGAAGGGGGAGTAGCCATCCATAGATGGTGTTTAATCAATAATGAAGTGTGGGGAGGGGGGGAGGCAGGTGGACAGGGGGGGAAGTTCATTCCAGAAACCAGAAGCGAAACAGGGGGGTAGCCATCCATGGATGGTGTTTAACAAACAAAATGAAGTGGACAGGGGGCGGGCGGCGCTCACCGCTGCAGCGCCTTGCCCTCGGGCGGCCCGCTGTAGCGCTGGTAGTCGTCCAGCTCGGACTTGTCGCGCCCGAACGGCAGCAGCACAACCTGGGGGCAACGCCACGGGGCGCGGCACGGCACGGCACGGCACGGCACGGCACGGCACGGCACGGCACGGCACGGCACGGCACGGCACGGCACGGCACGGCACGGCACGGAGGGTTGGCACGGATCGAATCCCTCCTGCCCCGCATGTTTTTGCCACTGCCGAGTAGAATTATCACATCTACTTTCGTTCTTCTCGGGCCGCCCCTCAGTGCCCTCCCCCTCTCCCACAATGCAACCCCCTCTCCACCCAACCCGCCCCAGCCCCTTGACAACTCTTTCTTTCTGCGACCCCACCCCCCACCCCCAAACCCCCCAACCTGCAGCTCGCAGGCATCGCCGCCCCTGAGCGCCGCCGCGTCCAGCCCCAGCGCCGCCAGCGCCTTGGCTCCCTCGCCGCCCTCCTCCAGCTCGGCAGCGGGGGCGGACAGCAGCACGGTGTCAACCACCGCCTGCGTGTGTGTGATGTGATGTGATGTGATGTGATGTGATGTGATGTGATGTGATGTGATGTGATGTGATGTGATGTTGATGTGGTGTGATGTGATGTGATGTGATGTGATGTGATGTGATGTGATGTGATGTGATGTTGATGTGATGTGATGTGATGTTGATGTGATGTGATGTGATGTTGATGTATGACGGCGGTGGGGACGAGGGGTGGGGGCACATGGGCGGTAAGCGGCGTGGGAAGGTGGACTGGCGTGAACGCAAGACGGGATGTTGAGACGTTGCGGAGAGCGTTGGGGACCAAGCGCGTGCGCTTTATGACTGGCGTCGCGTCAGCTAGACCTCCGTCGGGCCCACAAAGAAGCACCGCACCCCACCACACTCACCAACCACACAGACAAGCACACACACCTGCATGTCACCGGCAGCGGTGAGGAACGCCTCGCGCGCATGCTTGCATCCGTCCTCGCCTGCCGTGGCGGAGGAGGGGCAAGGTTGGGACACGGCAGGTGCACAGCTGCATTTGAGTGCGTGTGGCAATCTACCCCATGGCAATCTACCCTTCAGTTCTCAATGGCCAAGGCACCCGTGCCAAGGCAAGCATCTGCTAAACAGCTCCCCCGCTCGGCCCCGCCCCCTTTGCCCGCGCTTCTGGTGCAGAATGGGCTGGTGTTCACAACCCTCTCCGCCGCCTCTCCCACAGCCTTCCCCTTTGCTTGGGTTTGGAACGAACTACCCCACCACGCACCCTCCGCGCCGTGCACCGCCAGCAGCGCCATCTCCTCGCGGCCGTCCAGCGCCGCCAGCTCGGCGCTCACGTTGCCCGACAGCTGGCGCACAAAGGCCCAGGCCGGCTCGGACGAGGAAGAAGACGAGGAGGAGGAGGAGGAGGAGGACTTGGATCCAGACTTGGACTTGCCGCCGCCCGCGGCGTTCGCGTCGCCATCATCGGAGGCGGGCTTGTTCGTGCTGCGGGCCCGAGGGAGCAGCGGTGGGCCATAAACGCCGCGTGATGGGTCTCCTACCCACGGTGGGCAAACAAGCCACGCCACGGGCCGGCACACACAGAACAAGCCCGTGCGCCGCGGCCCACACCATTTGCTGTTCGGAAGGGCGCCTGACTACAGCAGTGCGTCCCCCCGGGACGTGCATCAACCCATAGCAACTTGATAGCCTACTTGAACGAGCTAGCTAGCGACTTAACTAACACCACAGCACAGAGGCAAACAAGCCCACGCCACCGCCGCCGCCGCCGCCGCGCACCTGAAGTCGGCCAGGTACTTGAGCAGCGCCGGCGCCTTGAGCTCGCCGCTGTAGGTGTCGCGGCTGCCGTCGGTCTGCAATTATAGGAACGTCAGCCGGGCCAGCAGGAGGGAGGGAGGAGGGGGGCTCCGTGCATGACTAGTTGTAATACCGTAAGACGTGCCCGGACACGGACAACGGGCCGGAGCCGGGCCGGGCGGGGTGCGAGGTGCGAGTAGGTGGAGTGGATGCGTGGATACGTGGATGCCCCGGAACCGGGTTGCCGCGGTGGAACAGGGGTGCAGCGCACAGACCCCCACTGGGACTTCGCCAGGGCTCCGACCCCGTCCACGAGCTGAAGGAGCGGTGTGTGGCCGGAAGACACAGAGCTACAGCGCGGGCCGGTGCCGTTGGCTGTGCCTTCGCAAAACTGCACTACGTGTACCGACGCGACCTGAGAGCTCTCACCTTGACCTGTTGACCACCATGAGGGTGGGGAAAGCTCTCAACGCCAAACTCCTTCACAAGATCAGCCGCCTTCTCATGGACCTATGAGCAACATGGCACTGAGCATCACCTGTTTGCTTTACGACATCTCAAAACCAGGCACACATAACCTGGGGCCCCACCGCTGATTGTTATGCAGATTATTGATTTTGCGAAGGCGCTTGACTCCGTAGACCACGAGACCCTCTGGGCATTCCTAGAGAGCTACGGGCTGCGGGGCCGCATGCTAGAAGCTATCAAGATAGCTTACAACGAGGTGTACATACATGCGCGTGAAACTGGGTGGTCGCATGGGCGTGCCCTTCAGCGTGGGCAAAGGGGTCAAACAGGGCTGCCCTTTGAGCGTCACATTGTTTGGCATGTTTATTGAAATTTTAGTGCATTACATTGACGCGGCGGACCGACATTTCACTAGCAACATGCCTAGCAGGCCGGAGGTATGGGCGGGCCCTGAGGACGGCCCATCCGTGAATGGGGAGACGGTCAGCAACTTGCTTTTTGTCGATGATGCTACACTGCTGGCATGGACGAGAGCACGCGCTATTACCCTCCTGCAGTACCTAAGTGATTTCTGCGATGCCACTGGCATGCGAGTGAATGCGGGCAAGTGTGAAGTACTGGTGTATGCCGCGAGTGCGACATTGAGGGCGGAGACAGCGGCCGGAGGCTTCCAGCTTGGGGGCGAAACCCTGAAACTCATCAGTGGGAAGGAAACCGCGCGGTACTTGGGTCTGTATGATGGTCCCGGGAGGAAATTTACTGACTGCACTAAGGAACTGCTTGCGGCGGGGAACAGGGCTGCGCATGCACTGACCGCACTCACGCAAGTCCGCAAGATTACAGCACCAAGCATAGTGCTCAAACTTTACAACGAGATTGTCGTGCCTGTTTTGTCGTACGGTGCCCAAGTATGGGCCCCTGATTTTCTTGGCACTACGTTTGACGAGGTGATGAAAAACCGTATGGTCATGGAACAACGGGTGTTCTTACGGCGTGTTGTTGGGGCCAAAAACCCCACAATGGCGTGCCTGTATCGCGAGCTAGGACAGCGGCCACTGCAATGCCACTGGGCCACGCTGATAGCGAGGTTTTGGAATGGCCTAGTTGCTAATAAGGGCACACTCTACCACCAGGTGTTCCGAGCCGACCTAGGTTTGGCGGCGGATGGTGTCAGAGAGGCGTGGTCTAACCGGGTGCTCACCTATTTCGAAGGAATGGGAGTGGAATGCCCACGGAACCTATCACGGGACGAATTTATTGACTATTATGCTAAGTTCGAGGTGTCTGAAATGAGACTGCGAGCGAAGTATGAAGATGCCCTATATAGGGTGTGGGAACGTGCCAAGGCCACGCCAGACCCCAGGGCGTACGAGGGGAAGGGAGTCAAACCGGCTCGGTATGAGCATTGGATGGCTACCCCTGATGGTAGTGTGCCCGCGCACTGTAGCAAATGCATTGATCCCCAAAAGCATGTTACTTTGATGCGTTTTAGGCTAGGATGTACTTATGACCTGGAGGTGAACAAACCGACAGGAAGGACGCGTGGGGAAAGGCGCTGCCTGCTGTGTGCAAGACACAGTCAGAGCCAGCCTGAGGATTGCAATGATGCATGTACGGAGGACGAGTTGCATGTGTTCAAGGAGTGCAGAGCCTACCTAGGTCTGAGGCATGAGTTCGAGTCAAGGCTACACCTTAGCACACGTACGATGTCTGAATGCATGAGCACTGCGCCCCTGCGTGAACTGGCTGAGTATGTGTGGAGGCTTCTCGAGCACCGAGCTGTCCTGCTCACACGGACACCCAGTCACGATAACTAGCGATGCCTATTGTGCCTATATCCTCCCGGCTTGAAAGGGCACCACCTGCCGCGGCGGTTGTAACAGTAACAGTAACAGAGCAACAGCGGCGGCAGCGGGCAGCACCAGCAGTGCGGCGGTGCGTCAGATGCGCTCAGCGGTGATACAGACACTATTTCACCCTGCGCATATACTGCAAGTCCCTGCTCCTCCCCTGGACCCACACTCGCCTGCAGCTCAGGTGCATCTTGGCCCTACGCCCGAACCACCCAGCCAGCCAGCCCGGCGCCCAGCCACCTCGCCACCCCACCCCACCACACCCTACACCGCACCGCACCACACCACACCACACCACACCACACCACACCACACCACACCACACCACACCACACCACACCACACCACACCACACCACACCGCACCGCACCGCACCGCACCGCACCACACCACACCGCACCGCACCGCACCGCACCGCACCACACCACACCACACCACACCAGCATCCGTTCCTGAGAGTGGTTAACGGTCAACTGCGCTGTCACATAGATACTAGTGCGGGTCAGCCCGCTCAGACTATCACGACTGAGGACGATGACTAAGCACGTGCAGACAGGTGCAGGGCACGGTGCAGACGAGGGTTGAGGTGTTTGTTTTGTTTCTTGGTGTGCTTGTGGGACGGGGGGTTTCGCCAGGACCAGTGATGCAGGGTGTGCTTTCAGCCACAGAGCGGCCCCTGCTGGTCCTGAATAGAGGGACTAGGTTAGCCTGCTTTATGCGTCCTAGGCGCGTCCAGGTCGCCTTGCACATGTTGTGAGTTCCCAGTAGCGACGGGGCCTCGCTGACGCTCGCTAGGCTTCTACAGACCTAGCAGGCCTTGAGGTTGTGCGAAATAGAGGAGGCGTATATAGAGGAGGCGTATAGTGTCGCCCGCGGCTATAAACACCTACCGCTACGCAGTACCACGGCTTGCCCCTTTGGGGACCATGGGATGAGGGGGCCAGGGGGCCAGGGGGCGAGGGGGACGGAGGGGGCGAGGGAAGGAGGTCGCGAAGAAGTATGCGACCCGACGTCGATGGCCTCGTGATCATAGGCTATACGCGATTGTATTTAACTACTTTCCGCACGTGCAATCCATACATACATCGATCATGCAAGCTCGCTGACGATTATGTTGATCGCTTCCTCGGCTCACTAGGGTGCAGAAGTCCGTGCGAGTTCGGATGGCGCCCGAATGGCCGTGGGGGGCCCAGCTCCCGCCAAGGCCCCGCAAATGCAGTAGACTAAAGCAATTTCAGCTCCGCTTCTCATAGCACCTCTCTCTGAGGCCTAGGAAGGCTTGTATACGTTTTGCCCTCAGGCCCGTCGCGCCATGAGTGAGAGCAGCTTCGCCTCCTTGCGCCCTTACGCCCCAGGGTCAGCAGAGTGCAAAAGCGTGGACATAGGGCTTGCTATTGGCTGATGCGTGGTAATGTGCGGGCCCTTTTGGGAGCTTGCCCTCACACATCCGAACCTACTTTGGGGTGCCTGGGCCTTCTCTGCTTGCGTGTGCGGTACCTATGTTGGATTTGAGTCACCTGCACCAGGGGCCGTGTGCAGGGGTGTTGTTTTAGTGGACATGCTCACAGATGTCACGGCAGAGGTTGTGTGCAGTGCTCGCGCGTGCCTGCCGAGCGGCTGATGTGTACAGGCAGGGATATAGAGCACATATGCGGGGCGCGGGTGCGCAATTCCGGGTGCGCGGTGTGCGCATGGGCCAGGTTGCATGGGGTGTCTGAACGCGGGGGAGGTGCTGAAAACTGAGACAGCGAGACACGGCGCGCAGAGTAGCGGCCTGACCTAGATTTAAAAATTAACGCGCGCACTCTATCGTATTTGTAGTTTACGGGGTAGTAATGAAGAGCGCGGGATAGAAACCTGCTCACGCGCGCTGAAGTTAACGTGCCGGCTCGGACGGTCTCATTTCCCGAATTTGCACGGACTTACGCTTCTTAGTGGCTCCATAGAGCTAGACCAGGTTCTTTCCTGATAATTCTAACAAGATTATTATATAGCGAGGTGATGTTGGTATGAAATAACTCAGCGAGCTTTCCATTTTGGGCCTGGAAAGTCGCGTAATCACTGACAATGTGATTCGTCCACGACCTGGGGTCAGAAGTCCATCCAACCAATAAATAACACGTTTCACTATCAGTTCATCGCCGTTGGATGCCGTAAACATGCGTCCAGAGCGAAATCGGGTGTGAAACGTTTTAACGTTACATTTGAAACTGTAATTTCCGAGACTGCCCCCCTGCACCGATCGATGTGACCGCAAGGGCTTCCGCCCCTCCCCCTTCGGGGGAAGGGGCAAGCCAACCAATTATAAAATTATAATTCCTCTCCCGTTCGGGTTCTCTTGGTCGTTTCGCTTTTGGTTTCTGGAATGAACTACCCCCATGTGCCCCCAACCCCCCAAGTCCTTGCTCGCTCCCCCTCCACCGTCAATGGCCCTTGCAACGCGTTTCCACGACACACGATGTCCCCGCCTCCCCGACCGTGGTGGACCTGACACCGAGGACCCCCCCTTCCCCTGGCCAAGGTCCAGCCATGTCCGGCAGTAAAGCCCGCGCCTAACACCAAGCCCATCCCGGAGCACCGTGTTTAGTTCCTTGCAAATTACAGTCAAATAAGACCAGTAACAGCGCCGATTGTGCATCTTCTTGTTCATTTCGCCAAGTAACGCCGAAGAAGGTCGCCGAAGAAGGAACACCGTTTACTGCGCAACGCAAAACGTCGCGAATTGCCCTGCAAAGTAAATCAACCGGTGCATGAATGTATGCAGTATCGTGCGCTGAATCGCTCGCTCGCTCGCCCGCGCGCTCCGAGTATGGGTTGATGTCGATGGTGTCGATTGCTGGAACGGTGGGTAAAGCTCTTTGCAAGCGATATTCTGACCCTGAATTTATGGGCCTGAAGTAACGCCTCGCCCCATGGTTTGTAATTCAGTAGCTGCGCGCTGCCGTCGCGACTTGGCGCTGTGGTGTTCCTAGGCATTGAGTACATAGACGGGAACAGACCCTATCCTGTTCCGATAAGGAACAGCGGTCCACTTCCTACGGCATTCTTACGGGGTCTGGCTACGCTAATTTATTCTCTGAAACAAGGAATGCGGCCCCTGGGTCCACAATCAAGCATGGAGGTCCGGCTAAAATTTTTATCATTGACAATTGTAGCCGACCAGCCTTTTGGAACATAGCAGATTGTTCTTGCGCTCGCTGCTTTGCTTGCTGGTCAACGCGACGGGCCCCGTACAAGTTGGAAGCCGGTATTTGTTGTTATAATAGACATATGTAATGCTAACATTAGAAGCTCCTCCGTGTTCTACGCGCGAGTTGGCTTGTACGACTCGCCTCTGGGGGGGTCGGGCAAGTATCGCGCTCTGAATCCTGGCTTCACAGCGGTAATACTGCAGTGTTCGAACACGCAGACTCGAAACACATGCACTAACAAAAACAGAGCCGCAAGCACCTGAAGACTTGCTCGCGCGTTCATCTTGCGCCCAGCCCTTGAAATTTGCGCTGTGTTTACACGCGTGCCACTCATACTGTAATTAGAAGTGGAACAGCTGCTGCCTCGCCAGGCTAGCGCTTCGCCCTCAGCATAAAGATCTACCATGGCCCTGCGCCGTCCTTGCGCAGCGGCCTGCATGTGCAGAGCTAAGAAGGTCAGGTCGTTCTCGTGTGGCGTGGGGTTGCTCAGGCACGATGCAGGGTCCCGAAGCTTCGATCCTCGTTTGTGTTCGCAAGAGCAAGATCGGGAGGTAGTCACCGCATGAACTTGGCCTCATCCCTTTGCAGGTGTACCTTACTGTGCTGGCCGCCTCTACGGTTAGCGGAGTGTGGCCCCTTGCCGCAAAGGCGCGTGTCAGCGTCGCGGACCTGCAGAACCAGCTGACTGCGGCGAACGCGCGGGCGGACGCGGCGAACGCGCAGGCGGACGCGGCGAAAGCGTGGGCGGAGGCGAACGCGGCGAAAGCACGGGCGGACGCGGCGGAGAAGCGGGCAGACGCGGCGGAGAAGCAGGCGGACGCGGCGAAGAAGCAGGCGGACGCGGCGAAGAAGCAGGCGCAGATCCGCGTTTGGGTGAGTTTGCACACTGCGTGCACACGGCATGCACACGGCGTGCACACTGCATTGCACACGGCGAGACAGGCATGCGGGGGGGATAAGCAAGTGGGGGGGCAATGGGACAGCTGAGCGACACGCGCGCATGCATGCTCGTGTCTTACTACCCATTATGCATCATGCCTCCGCGAGAGGAGACGACTACGGCGGCAGTGCGCGCCAGCTGCCACTGCCGGTGTGACCCCTGCAGTGCACTCGGGCACTGTCTGACCTGTATTTGTCTCTTGTCTCACTGCAGGTTGGCACCGCTCTGAGTTACCTAATGCTGATCGTCGTGGCTGGCATCGTTACCGGCGTAGTACCCCGCATCATCTCCCGCAAACTGCCGCCCTCCGTTGCGGAGGTCATCAAGCAGGCTTTGCACCGCTGATTGCGCTCACAGGGGATGGAGCTCTGGCTGGCATTCCTCTGGTCCGCAGTGAGCGCAGCCGCCCTTGCCCTGACATCGCCGACATCGGCGACGGACTGGCCAAAGGACCTGCTAAGCCTGGCCCCCGCCTATGAGGCGTGTGCATGCGTGTCAAATGCTCTCCGTGAATTTCATCAGTCAGGTGGGGGGGGGAAGTGTAGGCAGAGACTGAGGAGCTGGTGTTGACGGATGTAGTTGCTGAGGGATTATCCGGGTGGATAATCAACGCATGGATGAGCGCCTGCCAAGGCTTATGATGTGGGGAGGGGTGACGACGTAGCGAGCAAGGCAACGCAGGGCCACAGACTGCAATCTGCACCATAGGCTGCTGTTATCATTGAGGCCACATATCTTACAGCTGCAGAGGGTCTTCTGTGTGGCAGTGACATGTGAGAAAGGACCTCCTGTCCCTTACCGGGGGGTGAATGTAGTGAATGAGGGCGGGCTCAGTTCCCGATGTGACATACTTGCAGTTGAACGTCTTCCTCAGATGGAAAGGGCCATTGCATGATTGCATGCTGCCTGCCGGGTGGTCTGTGGTGGCCTTCAAGGCGACTACACCTTAGCACCCTAGTACTCTAGAGCATTCGCATTTTTATTTAGAGCATTTTGATGATTAAGATACATTAACCTACCAGCGCCACCCAAGACAGAAGGCAGTGGCGGGGGCGGCAGTGGACGACACGGGCGGGGCGGGCAAGCCTGCGGCTGGTGGGCTGGCGCCGTGATGGGCGGCAGTGTGTGCGTGTCGTGCGGCCGCCTCGGCGCAGTGTGGTGCTGCTACCAGCTAGCACAGTGACAAGTGAAATATATAGATGAAGCAAGCTGCAGATGGGGTTGGACAATTTGGTGATGCCTTTCTGGCTTTCAAGGGTCGCTGTGATGTAGTTGGGTCTGCCGGCTTGGTTTGCTCCACGGCAGTGCGGGACTAGGGACTGGGCAGTGAGCCCATCAGTGCAGGACTGTAGATACGTGTAACAGAGCTCGAGAATGCACACATCAAGGCCGTGCAAAACTTTATATCAGCTGAGTTGCCTCGGTGGGTTGCCTGCGTCATAGGTTGCAGGTTGGGATTGGCAGTTCCGTTAGTAGGATTGGTGGATGGGTTGGGATTGACGGGTCCAGGCATAGGATTGGTGACCCCCCACAGGTAGGAAAGGTCAACTTGCATATAGGTTTGGTAACATTGACCTAACCTCCCGAGCATCCAGAACCAACCTGTGCCACGCCACTTTTGAGGATGCAGCTGCGGCGCGTGGCGGAGCAGCACACGGCGGTGTTCGCGGCGGTGAGCGCGCCGGGGGTTTGGGGGACTTGGGGGGGTGGGGGGAAGGGGAAGGCAAGCGGCGGGATGGGGCATGAGCTGGATGGGGGCCGGATTTTAGGGGGTTTGGGGCGGAGCAGCCCTCATTCCAGCACCCGGTGAAAGCCAACTGAGTCAATTGGGTCTGTTTGATGGGGGAACTGGAACTGGGGAGGGATGGGTTTATGTCACCACGCCCGTCAGTAGTCCTTGTGCCCCCCATCCGCACTGCCCTGTCCAACTGTCTCTTCACTTGCAACCTAATCATACCTACCAAAGACACCTAACCCACGCCTACACACCACCTGCACCGCGTGTGTCCCCGCCCCCTCGGTTCAGGGTTCTGGGTTTTGGGGTTGCAATGCAGGGGGGGGCAGTTCCTTCCGAAAAGTACCCCACCTTCTTAATCGAAAGAGTTCAACGAGAGCATTCAGAATCCGCTTTCAGAGTTTCAATCAGGGTAGAAACTACAAGATATGGGCCCCCAATCACAAGATATTGTCTGAGCGCCTTCCAGCAGGGAAAACAGCCTGAAATCAATACGTACAACACTTATAAGCACTTCTGGGCATTGCAGGCATATACTCTGTATGATTGACAGTGGTAACCGGCTCGTGGGGGCCAGCATATGTGCCGACTTGTCCGACATGTCCCGACATGTCTACAGTTGGTACCGTTGTCGTCGAGCGCACAGCTGTGCAGCACATTATACTGACATCTATATGCACCATAGAAGATTAACACATGCCGTTGATCGAAGAGACCGTAGGAGACACATGGGCTGGGGGTTGGGTTTGTGCCATGGATGGATGGATGGACAGACACGACCTGGCAAGGAGTGGGCTGACCGGTCCACTCATTACGCCAAACAATAGAGACCTCTGAAAGACATTAAGTTACAAAGCCCTGACAAAAGCTAGAGGGCTTTAGGGGGTGTACGACAGTACACAGTGAGTCGGTCGTCGTCCATGGGGGTCCGGGAGGTATTGTAAGGTGGGGTCAAAATATAATGTTTCTGCCCCCCCCCTGTGCAATGGTCGCTTTGGTTTCTGGAATGAACTAGCCACACACACACACACACACACACACACACACGGCAGCGCAGTTTGCTGACGACACAAAGGTGCTCCTGGAGAGCGATGCGGCCGTGCCCAGCTTCCTGGTGGCCATGGACACCTTCAGCCGCGCATCAGGGCAGCGCCTCAACCTCACCAAGGTGGAGCTGCTGCGGGTAGGCTACCCACCGGCCGCAGCTGCGCTGGGCGCCGCTGCTGAGGACGCCGCCACTACCGCCACGGCCGCAGCACCAGCTGCAGCTGCTGGGCCCCCCGCCACCGGTACGGCCCCTGCACCCGCGGCCCCGGCGGCCGCCACCGTACACGCCGCGCCCACCCCAGCCGCCGCCCACCCAGATGCCGCGCCCGGAGCCGACCCCGCGCCAGCCCCTGGCACAGCTATGCCAGATGCGGCCGCACAGGACCGCGTCTGCGGGCTGAAGGTGGTGGCCGCTGCCACCGCGCTCAGCGTGCCGTTCAGCAACGACCCTGCCCGCCTGCGGCTAGACTGGACTGCCCGCCTGCGGGAAGCCAAGCGGCGCCTGCAGCGCGTCGCCCACCTGGGGCTCTCCGCCTTTGGCCGTGCGAACACCGCGTCCGCCTACTGCACCTCTATGGTCACGTGGCACATGGAACACAGCGGCATGCCTGACGGCGTGGCACGGGAACTGGAGCGGCTCGTCGCACGCGTGGTGGACCGGCGCCTAGCTCCAGAGGCCACGGAGCAGCGCCTGACGGGCATCCCAACCGAGCTGCTGTACGGACACCCCACCGCCGGCGGCTTCGGAGCCCTGCCCCTCACACAGCACGTGCGCGGCCGGCACGCCACGTGGGCCGCCCGCCTCGCCGCCCACGATGCCGCCCCCGCCAACGCGCTGCCTCAGCCCTGGTGTGTCGCGTACGCCGCGTTCCTCCATCACCACCACCCATCCATGCGGCCTAGCAGCGCCCTGACGGCAGTGCCAGCAGTGACGGGCGCGGGCGATGTTGTTCCCAGCCTGCCCCTCCCCGAGGACGCCGAGCGCACGGTGACGGCGCTAGGCTGGCTGCCGCCGGTGCAGGCGCTGGAACCCGCACCAGAGCCAGGGGCCTGGTGCCTCACGGCACCCCTGTGGGGCAACCCGCTCCTTTGCCCTCCGCCCCCGGCTGAGGGCGGCGAGGCAGACCCGGACCTGGAGGCCGAGGAGGAGCCGGCGCCAGAAGCTACCCTTGCCAGCGCCGCGCAGTACACGCAGGGCCGCGGCCTTGACTACCGCCACAGGGCACTACGTGCCTGTGCGCGGCTGCTCACCATTGGCGACCTGGTACGAGCATACGACGCGCGCCCGCTCGACACGGCCGCAATCGTCGACTGGGCAGGGTGGCTGAGAGCCCACCTGGGCCCAACAGACGCACGCCAGCGTCGCCGCGGCCCCACGCTCGCCGCCCTCCAGGGCCTGGTTGATGACATCCCACCAGCGTGGATAAACGCCGCACGGGCCCAAGCCGCACAGCTGGCGGGCCCCGGCCCCGCCCCGCCCCCCGCCCCCTCCACCTCCTCCGTCATCAGCACCATCATCATGCCGCGCATGGGATGGGTGTTGCCCGGAACCGAGTCCGTCAAAATTCCCCTGGAGAAGCTGACCGTCCGCATGGCCACAGCCCTGCAGCTGGACAGCATAGCGGCACGCCGTGCCGGACTCCACGAGGACTATGAGCGGGCGGCCCTTGGCCTGCCGCCCCGCTCGGAGGCACGGCGTGAGGACCTGCCTGAAGCTGCGGCAGCGGCGCTCGGCGCTCTTCGGGGCACCCTTGCGCGCCTGTGGCAGCACGTCCGGTGGGAGCGGCGCCATTTCGAGACTTTGTGGCGGCTGGCCATCGACGCCGTGCCGCTGCCGGGCAACACTCACATGCCCACGGCTCGACGTGAGCCGTGCGGCTGTGGACAGTACGGCCATGGCAGCGCCACAACGGGGCCAGCCGCCGCCACCCCGTCTGCGCCGCGGCAGCACCACTTCTGGGGCTGCGCAGTGGCAAAGGCGGTGGTGGCGCAGATCAACGCACACACCCCGGGGCCCCAGCCCGTCAGCCAAGCCCAGCTGTGGCTAGTGCAGGCGCCCTCGGGCATCCAGCAGTGCGTGTGGGATGTGGTGGCGATGACGGCGCTTGCCGCCATAGAACACGGCCGGGTGCGGCTGCGCGGGATGACGCGCGCTGCAGCGGCCCAGGGAGACCAAGCGGCGGCAGCGGCGGCAGCACCCACCGAGGCAGCGGCGGCGGCAGCAGCGGGGGCGGACGCCGACCCAGATGAGGTCCCGCCCACACAGCTGACGCCGCCGCAGCCAGGCGTCAACCCCATCGAGCTTGCGTGCGCTCACGCAGTCGCGGACTTTTGGTCGCGGCTGCTGCAGTTCGCGCAACTCGGTGTGCCCCGAAAGGGCTGGGAAGGTGTTGACGCCACCCACCCGATCCTAGCGGTGGTGGACGGGATGCTGCTCTGCGCGCTTCCGCAAGCTATGGAGCTGGAGCTGGAGGAGTGACCGGGATCAGCCTTCTCGAGTAGAAGAATCGCCATAGCAATGAGCCGCGGACATAGCGGCTGAATCTAGGGACCAGCAGGGTTGGGAAGGGTTGGGAGGGTCAAGGGGAGTGTGCGCCAGGGTTTCAACGGAGCTGAGGGTGGGTTGGGTGCCGGAGCACCCCGGGCGTTTCTCGGCCAAGACCGGCCTGGTAGTCTGACGCGTTTGTGGCTGCCCTTTGGCGTACTCTGCCCTGGCGCCGAGTGCTGGTTAGGTTGTTGTCGAGGCTGTGAAAGGCTGCGGGGTCGCTGGACTCAGCCCCGTAGCCACCTGTCGCTGTGCTGTTGCGTGCGGTGTGTCGTCTGTCCGGTGCTCGTGTTGCTGCGGTGCTGGCCCTCCAGCCTAGAGCCTTGTGAGCCCGCTGGGCCCTGCGTTGTAGTACCAGCAGTAACCCTTCTGAGGCTACTGGCGTGGTCCAGGTTGGTTGGAGCGTCCCCCCGGTGGACTCCGGAGCTTGGCTGCGCTCTGGGCAGGGGAGACACGTGATAGCGGCAGCGTGTGGCCTAAATGCCTCGCTGTCGCTGGCTGTCCCGAGTACTCGCTCACGAGACTCGTCAGGCCGCCTGTAAACCCGTTGTTACACACACACACACACACACACACACTGCTTGCTTGTCGCATGACGCACGCACAGTGTCGACCCTTTCCCTTGTGCTTTTCTAACACACACACACACACACACACGCACACACACACACACTCGGACCTCTTTCGCTTTGTGGCTGCCCATAGGCGTACTCTGCCCTGTGTGAGGAGTAAAGGCAGCCTTTCCTCGGCGTACTTGTTTTGCGGCTGCTCTGGCCACGTGCATTGACTTGGTTGGCGCATGTCCTCTGCCAGGCGAACAAACTATGCACAGGGACCACGTGCTGGCTAGTAGTAGTGTTGTCAAGACGGGGTGCGGCTCCTAGGGCCAATCCAGCGGATCTTTCCGTCTTCTTCACACGTTGCGGCTTGGGAGATGACATGGACTACCAGACCGATGCGTGATTCTTTGCGGTGCTAGTGGGCCTCTGCCGCTAACACTGGACAGCGTCTCAGATACACGGTTACGTGATCCACCCAGACAGCTGTAAACCCGTTGCTACACACACACACACGCCTACCGCATCCTGGCGAAGGTGCTGGCCAACCGGCTGGCGCCCGCGCTGGGAAAGGTGGTATCGCTGGAGCAGACCGCCTTCCTACCCGGACGCCTCATTGGCGCCAACATCCAGCTACTGCGGCTGCTGCCGCACCTGCTGAAGCAGCAGCAGCGCTCGGCCATCATCGCCTTCCTGGATTTCGCCAAGGCGTATGACACGATTGACCGCAACTTCCTCCTATCCGCCATGGAGGCAATGGGGGCCGGGCCGCAGCTGCGCGGGTGGATCAGCACCCTCCTACAGCACACCACGGCGCAAGCTGTCGTCAACGGCCACTGGTCAGCGCCAGTCACTATGGTGGCGGGGGTGCGGCAGGGCTGCCCGCTGGCACCGCTGCTGTACCTCTTCGTAGCTCAGGCGCTACTATGCTGGTTGCAGCGCCAGCAGGTGGGCATCCGCCTGCACCCCGACAGCACCGAACTGACCACGGCAGCGCAGTTTGCTGACGACACGAAAGTGCTCCTGGAGAGCGACGCGGCCGTGCCCAACTTCCTGGCGGCCATGGACACCTTCAGCCGCGCATCAGGGCAGCGCCTCAACCTCACCAAGGTGGAGCTGCTGCGGGTCGGCTGCCTACCGGCCGCAGCCGGGCTGGGCGCCGCAGCCGCGGACGGCGCTACTGCTGAGGGCGCCGCCACGGCCGCAGCACCAGCTGCAGCTGCCGGCCCCCCCCGCCCCCGGTACGGCCCCCGCACCCACGGCCCCGGCGGCCGCCACCATACACGCCGCGCCCACCCCAGCCGCCGCCCACCCCGGTGCCGCGCCTGGACCCGGCCCCACGCCAGCCCCTGGCACAGCTGTGCCAGATGCAGCCGCACAGGACCGCATCTGCGGGCTGAAGGTGGTGGCGGCTGCCACCGCGCTCAGCGTGCCGTTCAGCAACGACCCTGCCCGCCTGTAGCTGGACTGGACCGCCCGCCTGCGGGAAGCCAAGCGGCGCCTGCGGCGCGTCGCCCACCTGGGGCTCTCGGCCTTCGGCCGTGCGAGCAACGCGTCCGCCTACTGCACCTCTATGGTCACGTGGCACATGGAACACAGCGGCATGCCTGACGGCGTGGCTCGGGAACTGGAGCGGCTCGTCGCACGCGTGGTGGACCGGCGCCTAGCTCCAGAGGCCACGGAGCAGCGCCTGACGGGCATCCCAACCGAGCTGCTGTACGGACACCCCACCGCCGGCGGCTTCGGAGCCCTGCCCCTCATACAGCACGTGCGCGGCCGGCACGCCACGTGGGCCGCCCGCCTAGCCGCCCACGATGCCGCCCCCGCCACCACGCTGCCGCAGCCCTGGTGTGTCGCGTACGCCACATTCCTCCACCATCACCACCCCTCCATGCGGCCTAGCAGCGCCCTGACGGCAGTGCCAGCAGCGACGGGCGCGGGCGACGTTGTCCCCAGCCTGCCCCTCCCTGAGGACGCCGAGCGCACGGCGACGGCGCTAGGCTGGCTGCCGCCGGTGCAGGCGCTGGAACCCGCACCAGAGCCAGGGGCCTGGTGCTATACGGCGCCCCTGTGGGGCAACCCGCTCCTCTCCCCGCCGCCCCTGGCGGAGGGTGGCGAGGCAGACCCAGACCTGGAGGCAGAGGAGGAGCCGGCGCCAGAAGCTGCACTTGCTGGCGCCGCGCAGTGCACGCAGGGCCGCGGCCTTGACTACCGCCACAGGGCACTACGTGCCTGTGCGCAGCTGCTCACCATTGGCGACCTGGTGCGAGCATACGACGCGCGCCCGCTCGACACGGCCGCCGTTATCGACTGGGACGGGTGGCTGAGAGCCCACCTGGCCCCAACAGACGCACGCCAGCGTCGCCGTGGCCCCACGCTAGCCGCCCTCCAGGGCCTGGCTGATGACATCCCACCGGCGTGGCTAAACGCCGCACGGGCCCACGCCGCACAGCTGGCGGGCCCCGGCCCCGCCCCCCCCCCCCCCCCCTCCACCCCCTCCGTCATCAGCACCATCATCATGCCGCGCATGGGATGGGTGCTACCAGGCACCGAGTCCGTCAAAATCCCCCTGGAGAAGCTGTCCGTCCGCATGGCCACAGCCCTACAGCTGGACAGTATCGCGACACGCCGTGCCGGACTCCACGAGGACTATGAGCGGGCGGCCCTTGGCCTGCCGCCCCGCTCAGAGGCGCGGCGTGAGGACCTGCCTGAAGACGCGGCAGCGGCGCTCGGCGCCTTTCGGGGCACCCTTGCGCGCCTGTGGCAGCGCGTTCGGTGGGAGCGGCGCCATTTCGAGACTTTGTGGCGGCTGGCCATCGACGCCGCTGCCGGGCAACACTCACATGCCCACGGCTCGACGAGAGCCGTGCGGCTGTGGGCAGTATGGCCATGGCAGCGCCACAACGGGGCCAGCCGCCGCCACCCCGCCTGAGCCGCGGCAGCACCACTTCTGGGGCTGCGCGGTGGCAAAGGCGGTGGTGGCGCAGATCAACGCGCACACCCCGGGGCCCCAGCCCATCAGCCAAGCCCAGCTATGGCTAGTGCAGGCGCCCTCGGGCGTCCAGCAGTGCGTATGGGATGTGGTGGCGATGGCGGCGCTTGCCGCCATAGAACACGGCCGGGTGCGGCTGCGCGGGATGACGCGCGCTGCAGCGGCCCAGGGAGACCAAGCGGCGGCGGCGGCAGCAGCACCCACCGAGGCAGCGGCGGCGGCAGCAGCGGGGGCGGATGCTGACCCAGATGAGGTCCCGCCCACGCAGCTGACGCCGCCGCAGCCAGGCGTCAACCACACCGAGCTTGCGTGCGCTCGCGCAGTCGCAGACTTTTGGTCGCGGCTGCTGCAGTTCGCGCAACTCGGTGTGCCCCGAAAGGGCTGGGAAGGAGTTGACGCCACCCATCCGATCCTAGCGGTGGTGGACGGGATGCTGCTCTGCGCGCTACCGCAAGCTATGGAGCTGGAGCTGGAGGAGTGACCGGGATCAGCCCTATCGAGTAGAGTGATCACCATAGCAATGAGCCGCGGACATAGCGGCTGAATCTAGGGACCAGCAGGGTTGAAAAGGGCTGGGAGGGTCAAGGGGAGTGTGCGCCAGGGTTTCGGGTCACGGGAGCTGAGGGTGGGTTGGGTGCCGGAGCACCCCGGGCGTTTTTCGGCCAAGACCGGCCTAGTAGTCAGACGCGTTTGTGGCTGCCCTTTGGCGTACTCTGCCCTGGCGTCGAATGCTGGTTAGGTAGCTGTCGAGGCTGTGAAAGGCTGCGGGGTCGCTGGACTCAGCCCCGTAGCCACCTGTCGCTGTGCTGTTGCGTGCGGTGTGACGTCTGTCCGGTGCGCGTGTTGCTGCGGTGTTGGCCCTTCAGCCTAGAGCTTTGTGAGCCCGCTGGGCCCTGCGTTGTAGTACCAGCAGTAACCCTTCTGAGGCTACTGGCGTGGTCCAGGTTGGTTGGAGCGTCCCCCCGGTGGACTCCGGAGCTTGGCTGCGCTCTGGGCAGGGGAGACGCGTGATAGCGGCAGCGTGTGGCCTAAATGCCTCGCTGTCGCTGGCTGTCCCGAGTACTCGATCACGAGACTCGTCAGGCCGCCTGTAAACCCGTTGTTACACACACACACACACACACACACACACACACACACACACACACACACGCACACACACACACACACACAGAGGGAGGGGGTTGCGCGGTTTCCGGATGGTAAGCCGGCGGCGATTTCAGGTATGCAAGGCAATTCCAGGTAACAAGCGTATGCGTTGCGTCGCGTGCCCTGCTTGGCGTTCCTGTCTCTTCGCACGCACAAGTCTTTCATAGTACTCTCCCTTGTTATCTCTAACACACACACATACAGTTGATCGGGGGCTGCAGCCGTACTGGCGGGGCACGGATATCGTGACGGAGGAGGGGGACCGGCGCTGCGTACACACCATGCAGTAATGCATGCGGCGGACAACTGCTAGGGGCGCGCGCTGTGTGGGTTTGCTTGTTTGATTGGGGATTGGGCCGGTTGTGGCTGCAGGGCAAGGGCTTCGACGGCTAGGATGTTCAGACCTTTTATCGCTTTGTGGCTGCCCATCGGCGTACTCTGCCCTGTGTGAGAAGTGAAGGCAGCCTGTCCTTCGGCGTACTTGCTTTGACGCTGCTATGGCCACGTGCCTGACTAGTAGGTTAGTGCATGTCCTTTGCCAGGCGAACAAACAATGCACAGTGACCACGTGCCGGCTAGTAGTAGTGTTGTTCAAGACGGGGTGCGGCTCCTAGGGCCAATCCAGTGGTTTTTTTCCGTCTACTTTGCACGTTGCGGCTTGGGAGACACAGACTACCAAACCAATGCGTGATTCTTTGGGATGCTAGTGCTCTGCCGCTAGCATCGGACAGCGTCTCAGATACACGATTACGTGATCCACCCAGATAGCTGTAAAACCCGTTGTTACACACACACACACACACACACACACACACACACACACACACACACACACACACACACACACACACACACACACACACACACACATTCCTCTCCGTTTCCGTTTACCAACACACACACACACACACACACACACACACACACACACACACACACACACACACACACACACACACAGGACGGCAAGTTACCACTGGAACTTAGCGCTCAGTAGACGTTCATACGAGCTTTAACGTGGTATTTGCGGTTTACGCTGGGACTGAGTTTGGTGCGTACACAGGCTCTGCCATCTTTATCTGAGTGGGTATTCGGGAGCCTGCAATGGGACCAGCCGGAATGTAAGATTTCCATAATTACAGAGGGTGGGTCTCCCGTAATTCCTACGTGCTGGGGGTGTGCGGGGCGCATCAGGCTATGGTGCGGAGCCAGACAGCCGCAGGACGCTTCATTTGCCACTAAATGCTTCACATATCCATACGCGGTGGGCTCTAGTGGGTATAATTCCTTAGGCTATATGTCGTATTGTCACTTGTCGGGTTGTCGAATGTCGCATGTCGCAACCAGGGGGGTCTCAATAAACTTGCACACAGCCATAGCTTGAAAGAAGTAATTAATTGAAGCCTCTATTTGCTATCTGTATGCCATCTTTATCTGAGTGGGCATGCGAGAGCCGGCTGCAATGGGACCAGCCAGAATGTAAGACTTCCATAATTACTGGGCTTATGTCAGCCCAGGGCCCGTGTATGCCCCTTGCCCGCTTGCGAGCTCGGCGTGTCCTCTCTTGCAACCACGCAATCATAATTACAGAGGCAGGGTCTCCCGTAATTCCTACGTGCTTGACAACTATAATATCTCTTGTCTGCTCTCTCCGCTGTCCTCCACCCTGGGTCCGTCGTGAAGGCGGTACCTGTGGTGCATGCTATCCCGAAATTCATGTGCGCTCGCCCCATTCCTCATGCATCTAGCAGCTTCACTCCACACTGCGCGCCCCATCCTGCAGGTTCCGAGCTCATCACGTGCGTGCAGGCACTGGCCTGAAGCCCTTCCAAATTAAGGGCCTCCAAGTCCCAGGCAGGGGTGGGCATCCCTGCTCCCTCCAACAGGGGTTTCCAACCCCTGCCCTCCAAGCCCCTACTACGGTCTACAGGACGTAACATACTCAAAGCCATCATTCCAGCCGCCCGCGTTCTACCGCCTACCTAACCGCCGCTAGCCTGTCCCACGCACAACCGCCTCCGAACTGCTGCCAGCGCCCGCCGTCTCACAGCTCCTCCGACGACGCGGCCGAAGCCTTCTTCTTCTTGCTCTTCTTCTTCTTCTTGCTGCTCTTCTTGGACTTGGCCGCCTCCTCCGCCCTGCGCGCCTCCTCCTCCGCCTGCGCGCCGGCGTGAGGAGTGCACAGCAAACAACGGTATGAGCGTGCAGGAGGTAAGGTCGGGCCGACCCTGCTGCCCGTACCTCCCAACCATGCGTGCACGTGCCACTGATCAGCCCGCAGCCCCGCCAACCATCACCCTTCATTCCGCCACCTCTGCTGGCACCCACCCGCATTCACCCCGCCCATCCGCACCCAACCACCTAACCCACCCACCCAACCACCCACCCAAACCACCCACCCACCCAAACCACCCACCCACCTTGAGCTGCTCCTCAACCTCCTTGAGCCGGTCGGCCTTGCCGGCGCCCGCCAGCTCGCTGCCCTCCACCTCCTCGCTCAGGATGTCGGACAGGTCGAACTCCTCCTCCACAGGCGCCTCGGGCTCGGGGGCGGCGGAGGCGCCGGCCGCGGCCGCGTCCGAGCCGGCGGCGGCAGATGAAGAGCCGGAGCCGGAGCGGGGCAGGTCGGCGGCGGCGGAGGCCTCATCGCCGGACTTGACCTCAGGCAGGTCCTGCGGGTGAAGGGATTGAGTTCGGGGAGGAGCGGGGGCGAGCGCTGATGTTATGGGGGGCTTTGAGCGACTTGCCACGGCACGCCCCTGGCCGTCCGTGGCCACGCTCCGGGAGCTGAGGCGCGCGCGGTACCATCGTGGTTTCGCCCCCCTCCCCGTGCCGGGTAAGAAAAGCACGGCAGCAGGCTGTGCGGCAGCGCTGCACGCCCGCCGCCACCCCTTCATACAGCCACTTCGTACGTTGGCGACAATTGCGACAATCGGGCGCTGCTGTACGCGTCGGCTTCCCATATATATGCGCGCGCACGCGCGCGCGGGCTCAAACACGAGCGCGCGCGCGCACGCACGCATGCCCGCATTCATTACTCACCGACAGCGCCTGCGTACGGACCTTGCCGCCCAGCACTCCCTCCACGAACTTGGCGACGGCCTCGGCACGCAGCCGGGCGCCGCGAGAGCTGCGGCAGGCAGGCGCGTGATCACGGGTATCTTTGAGGACAGATGATTTGCGCACGGCCGACGGTCAAATAAAAGCATCCGGCAGTTGCGATTGGCTGTGTGTGCGCACACGTGTTAGAAAGAATATCGCGGGCGCTCACCACTCCTCATTCCTAGTGCAGCTGCTCATGCCTGGCCCGGCCTGAACTTCTCCACAGCCGCATAGATACACCCTCCCCCCTTCAACTGCCTCGCCCGCTCCTTGCACGCCCCCTCTAACCCCCAGACAAAATGGCGTCCCGCGCAGGCAGCTACCCCCTCTCCCTGCCGCCGCCACCCCCGCCACCGCCGCCCCACCTGCCGTCCTCGGGTGCGGGCATGACGGCGAAACGCATGCGCTTGGCAGACAGCGCCACCAGCGTGGGGACGTCGCTGTGCATCAGACCGAACGCCTGTTTGTTGCCCGTAATACGGCGCGACAGCAGGCATTGTCAAATCATATGCTGATATATAGCTCCGGCACGTGTCTCAACGTGACATGAGTGTCCATGGTGTGTGACCATAGGGGTGCCGGACTGGGATCGTGCAAGAGCCAACGCGCCGGCTGCAGAGAGAAGGATAAACGCGGAAAGCGCGCCGCGGTGAGAACGCCGCAGGCGCGAGGTGGGTATGCATACAGGCGCGGCCTCCCCATCCACGTCTCGCCCATTCCTGTGTTCTGCAACACCTCAATGCCACCAACGCCTCTCTCCAGCACCCCTCCCCCCCCCCCACACACACGCACACACCTGCATGACGGACTTGTGCTTGCGGCCCTCAATCCAGGCGAAGTGGAAGGCGGTGCTCTCGCCCGAACCGGCCTTGAGCGCCAGGGACAGCAGCTCCTGCGCGCAGTGGGTTTGGGTGTGTGGGTGTGGGTGCACGGTGTGGGCGTGTGTGGGTTTGTGTGTGGGTTTGTGTGTGGGTGTGGGCACGTGAGGGGGTCGGGCGTGGGCGCGACGGTGTGGTGTAAGAATGTGGGCGTGACGGTGCGGGAGGCGGCATGACCATGAACGCGCGTTTGCAGGGCAAGTCAAAGCGTGTACCGTAACACTTGAGCCTGCCCGCCCGCCCCAACGGCCACCCGCCCGCTCACCAATCGCCCGCTTTCTGGCCACCCGCCTATTCGCCCAACCGTCCCGGCCTCTTGACTGCACCCAGCCCACCAACACACACACACACACACCCACACGCGCGCGCGCACACACACACCCGCCCGCCCACCTTCTTCTCCTCCTCGAACCCGGCCGCCTCGCTGTCCAGCAGCGCCAGCAGGCACAGCCCCGCCTTGGAGGTGCAGTGGACCTCCAGGTCGGACGGGCTGGAGATCTGTGCGCGCGCGTGTGTGTGAATGTGTATATGCGTGTGTCGGGAGGTGCATATGTGGGCGTGGGCGTGCGTGTATTGCGGCGTGGGATTGCAGGGCTCGGCCCAAAACCAACACAGGAATGTGCATGCGACGCAGTGAAGGGCGCGCATTGCGCGGCGGGCAGGAGTTGTGGGAGGCGCGGTGCGCAGTGATGCGTGCGAGGTGGGTCGCAAGGCGCCCTCTCCACACATGCACACGCTCACACGCCTGTACGCGCACACCCACACGCACCTGCGGCAGCGCCTTCTTGACCAGCTCAGGGTCATTCACCACACCTGCAGGCAGGCAGGCAGGCAGGCAGGCAGCCCGTGGCACAGCCGCGATGGAACAACGGGCGCGGCTCCGACGCGGTCCCAGGACTTGTCGGGGGGGGGGCCACCCACACGCGCACCCGACACGCATGCACTCCTAAACCCGTGCGCCACCGCCACCACCACGCCCGGCCTGGCCCGGCACGCCGGCACCCACGCCAAGGTACCCACGCCAAGGTACCCACACCAAGGTACCCATGCCAAGGTACCCACACCAAGGTACCCACGTCAAGGTACCCACACCAAGGTACCCACGCCAAGGTACCCACACCAAGGTACCCACGCCAAGGTACCCACGCCAGGTCACGCACGCACCCGAGGTGGTCTCAATCTGCGATGCCAGGTCCAGCAGGAACTCGCGCATGGGCGTATACTTGAGCGGGCCGAAGTAGGGCTGCATGCCGAACCGCAGCCCGGGGCCGCCGCTGGGGTCATCCTCGGGGGGCGGACTGACAGGGGGCGGTTGGGTGGTTGGGCGGTTGGTGGTTGGCGATTCACGGGACAAGGCGGGGGCGGGGCCAGGGGGCAAGGGGGTGGCGCATGGTATGGCGGGTGGCGGGCGGATGGGGCGCTGCTGAGCGGTGCTCAAAATGGCGGGAGCTGCATCGGCGCTGTGGGGCGCGCCTTGCGGGGGCATGAGTTTGGGGGCATGCTCAGAACTGCGGACCACGGCGCGGTCGGGCTGCTGCCCCGCCAGCCGCAGCGTAGCTCCAACCTCCACAAGTCCAAGGAAGGCGTGGTGTGCGGTTTCGTTCCCGGTGATTCCTCTACACGCCACCCCACCCCACGACAGTAGTCAGCAATGAATCAGTCCAGCCCTCCCCCACCACCACTCACGCCTGCTGCGGCAACACCACCATCATGAACGGCACACGCGGCGGCTTGAACGACTCCACCGCGCGAGCCGCCTGTGCGCTGCCGGCCTGTGTGTCCAGGTAGGGTCCACAGGGAGCGAACGCCCAAGTCGTCATTCAGGCGGCGCGGGTTGCTTTGCTGTGGAGGGCGGCGCGGCACTACCACATGCAGTGGAGTGGAGTGGATTGTGTCCCGCAGGCCGTGGCCCAACGTTAGTACGGTAATCGCTTAATCTGGCGCCCTGTTGTTGCACGCCCTCCAATACAAACACATCCTTTCCCCAGCCGCCCCCAGGCCGCCCCGTACCGCGCGCAACACCAACAACAGGACAGGTAGGACAGAGTAGATGGACGGGCCACGTGTGCAGGTCGATGATGACAACACCGACAGGGGACCTCAAGCCGCAAGCCAGCAAGCTAGCAAGCCAGCAAGCTAGCAAGCCAAAGCACGCAGGTGGCACGCACGCACGCACCTGCACCCAGGCGAAGGCCATGTTGCCGCGCCCCCTCATGGCCATGGCCAGGGCGCGATACACGCCCGGCGCCTCGTCCTTGTTGGTGAACAGCAGGACCTGAGGAGGGGGTGCCAGCGGGGCGTGAGGGGGGGAGGAGGAGGGGAGTTCCATGCAGGTTACGTTATGACGAGGAGGCGAAGACATGTGATGCGGAACAGGCGGCCTTGGTCGTTACCGATGAACATCTATCTAGACCAGTAGCCAGCTGGGGGGGAGGGGGTGCCATGCATATTCAATGGTTGCATAATGCATTGATGCATTTATGCGCAGTGGCGGGGCCGGGAGGGGGGGTTAGTTCATCCTAAAAACCAGAAGCGGGGGGGGGCAGAGCGTTCTTAAAGCAGGGGCGGGCAGGGGGATACGGACGCGGCGGAGATTCAAGGGGGGTTCCATGCATGTTAAATTAATGAAGAAGGAGAGGGGGGGGACGGCGGGGGGCCGGTCATGTCAACGCAGGGTGCGCCCGGGCCCCCGGGGCTTTGAGGCCCACCGCACGAAACCCAACACATGCATACGCGCACGCGCACGCGCACCGCACCACGCACACGCGCACGCGCACCGCACCACACCGGGGGGCGGGGTCCACCACCACCACCACACCGGGGGGGAGTGTCCACCACCACCGCACCTTGGGCGCCATCGCCATGCGGCCCTCCGAGGGGTCCATGGCCAGGAATGTGCCGGCCGACATGTCGTCCAGCTGGGTGGTGAAGGTGGGCACTGCGTCCGTCACCCAGCTGCGGTGATGCGGGGATGAGGTAGGGGGGTTACAAGGAATTATGAGTTAGGAAGAGCAGGCGAAGCCAGGTACACAGAGGTTGGTTGGGGGTTCCAGGTGTGGTGGGTTATGGCATGAAGACGTAAAGAGACGTAGGGGGTGGGTGGATGGTGGGTGGGATTGCAAGGATGTGTGCGAGCGGAGTGGTGAAATAGGTGGGCTGGGTGGGGTTACGGAGGGGCAGGACCGTGCATGTTACTGGGCTGAGAAGGGGGAGTAGCCATCCATAGATGGTGTTTAATCAATAATGAAGTGTGGGGAGGGGGGGAGGCAGGTGGACAGGGGGGGAAGTTCATTCCAGAAACCAGAAGCGAAACAGGGGGGGGTAGCCATCTATGGATGGTGTTTAATAAAAAAATGAAGTGGACAGGGGGCGGGCGGCGCTCACCGCTGCAGCGCCTTGCCCTCGGGCGGCCCGCTGTAGCGCTGGTAGTCGTCCAGCTCGGACTTGTCGCGACCGAACGGCAGCAGCACAACCTGGGGGCAACGCCACGGGGCGCGGCACGGCACGGCACGGCACGGCACGGCACGGCACGGCACGGCACGGCACGGCACGGCACGGCACGGCACGGCACGGCACGGCACGGCACGGCACGGCACGGCACGGAGGGTTGGCACGGATCGAATCCCTCCTGCCCCGCATGTTTTTGCCACTGCCGAGTAGAATTATCACATCTACTTTCGTTCTTCTCGGGCCGCCCCTCAGTGCCCTCCCCCTCTCCCACAATGCAACCCCCTCTCCACCCAACCCGCCCCAGCCCCTTGACAACTCTTTCTTTCTGCGACCCCACCCCCCACCCCCAAACCCCCCAACCTGCAGCTCGCAGGCATCGCCGCCCCTGAGCGCCGCCGCGTCCAGCCCCAGCGCCGCCAGCGCCTTGGCTCCCTCGCCGCCCTCCTCCAGCTCGGCAGCGGGGGCGGACAGCAGCACGGTGTCAACCACCGCCTGCGTGTGTGTGATGTGATGTGATGTGATGTGATGTGATGTGATGTGATGTTGATGTGGTGTGATGTGATGTGATGTGATGTGATGTGATGTGATGTGATGTGATGTGATGTGATGTGATGTGATGTGATGTGATGTGATGTGATGTGATGTGATGTGATGTTGATGTGATGTGATGTGATGTTGATGTGATGTGATGTGATGTTGATGTATGACGGCGGTGGGGACGAGGGGTGGGGGCACATGGGCGGTAAGCGGCGTGGGAAGGTGGACTGGCGTGAACGCAAGACGGGATGTTGAGACGTTGCGGAGAGCGTTGGGGACCAAGCGCGTGCGCTTTATGACTGGCGTCGCGTCAGCTAGACCTCCGTCGGGCCCACAAAGAAGCACCGCACCCCACCACACTCACCAACCACACAGACAAGCACACACACCTGCATGTCACCGGCAGCGGTGAGGAACGCCTCGCGCGCATGCTTGCATCCGTCCTCGCCTGCCGTGGCGGAGGAGGGGCAAGGTTGGGACACGGCAGGTGCACAGCTTCATTTGAGTGCGTGTGGCAATCTACCCCATGGCAATCTACCCTTCAGTTCTCAATGGCCAAGGCACCCGTGCCAAGGCAAGCATCTGCTAAACAGCTCCCCCGCTCGGCCCCGCCCCCTTTGCCCGCGCTTCTGGTGCAGAATGGGCTGGTGTTCACAACCCTCTCCGCCGCCTCTCCCACAGCCTTCCCCTTTGCTTGGGTTTGGAACGAACTACCCCACCACGCACCCTCCGCGCCGTGCACCGCCAGCAGCGCCATCTCCTCGCGGCCGTCCAGCGCCGCCAGCTCGGCGCTCACGTTGCCCGACAGCTGGCGCACAAAGGCCCAGGCCGGCTCGGACGAGGAAGAAGACGAGGAGGAGGAGGAGGAGGAGGACTTGGATCCAGACTTGGACTTGCCGCCGCCCGCGGCGTTCGCGTCGCCATCATCGGAGGCGGGCTTGTTCGTGCTGCGGGCCCGAGGGAGCAGCGGTGGGCCATAAACGCCGCGTGATGGGTTTCCTACCCACGATGGGCAAACAAGCCACGCCACGGGCCGGCAAACACAGAACAAGCCCGCGCGCCGCGGCCCACACCATTTGCTGTTCGGAAGGGTGCCTGAGTACAGCCGTGCGTCGCCCCGGGACGTGCATCAACCCATAGCAACTTGATTGCACACTTGATTGGACGAGCTGGCTAGCGACTTGACTAACACCTAGCACAGAGGCAAACAAGCCCACGCCGCCGCCGCCGCCGCCGCGCACCTGAAGTCGGCCAGGTACTTGAGCAGCGCCGGCGCCTTGAGCTCGCCGCTGTAGGTGTCGCGGCTGCCGTCAGTCTGCAATTATAGGAACGTCAGCCGGGTCAGCAGGAGGGAGGGAGGAGGGGGGCTCCGCGCATGGCTAGTTGTGACGCCGTAAGACGTGCCGGACACGGACAACGGGCCGGAGCCGGGCCGGGCGGGGTGCGAGGTGCGGGGTGGAGTGGATGCGTGGATGCCTGGATGCCCCGGAACCGGGTTGCCGCGGTGGAACGGGGGTGCAGTGCACAGACCCCCACTGGGACTTGGCCAGGGCTCCGACCCCGTCCACGAGCTGAAGGGGCGGTGTGTGGCCGAAAGACACAGAGCTACAGCGCGGGCAGGTGCCGTTGGTTGTGCCTTCGCAAAACTGCACTACGTGCACCGACGCGACCTGAGAGCTCTCACCTTGACCTGTTGACCACCATGAGGGTGGGGAAGCTCTCAACGCCAAACTCCTTCACAAGATCAGCCGCCTTCTCATGGACCTATGAGCAACATGGCACTGAGCATCACCTGTTTGCTTTACGACATCTCAAAACCAGGCACACATAACCTGGGGCCCCACCGCTGATTGTTATGCAGATTATTGATTTTGCGAAGGCGCTTGACTCCGTAGACCACGAGACCCTCTGGGCATTCCTAGAGAGCTACGGGCTGCGGGGCCGCATGCTAGAAGCTATCAAGATAGCTTACAACGAGGTGTACATACATGCGCGTGAAACTGGGTGGTCGCATGGGCGTGCCCTTCAGCGTGGGCAAAGGGGTCAAACAGGGCTGCCCTTTGAGCGTCACATTGTTTGGCATGTTTATTGAAATTTTAGTGCATTACATTGACGCGGCGGACCGACATTTCACTAGCAACATGCCTAGCAGGCCGGAGGTATGGGCGGGCCCTGAGGACGGCCCATCCGTGAATGGGGAGACGGTCAGCAACTTGCTTTTTGTCGATGATGCTACACTGCTGGCATGGACGAGAGCACGCGCTATTACCCTCCTGCAGTACCTAAGTGATTTCTGCGATGCCACTGGCATCTATATAATTAAAGTAGTCGGGTCTGCATGGGCGACCAAGCGACCGACCACTGCTTAGTGCCCCGTTTTGTAGGGCGTAAACTCCGTGTCCTCAAATTAATGTTGTGCAAATATTTGCATCGTGGATTTCGGCGTCGTACGCGTGAACGTGTAAGGAATCCAGCGAAATTGCGCCCCACGGGTGTTTTAATTTGTTTATTTTTCGATTCACTTCAAGAATCAGTCGGCGGAGGAGAACCACGACCCCGCACTGCGACGGCCACTGATTGACGACGACAGCCTGCATGGGCGACCCCCTCGAGTACAAAAGGCTCCGCGGGTCCCACCTTCAAACATTCCTTTCGCGAACACCGCTTTCACAAACTACTTCGCTCCTATACTTTGCCCTTCTTCGGGCGGACGGCTACTCTGCCTCCGGCCCCTTCGCGACGTTCGAGCTACGCATCCGAGCGTCCCTCCCGCGCGCTGCCTGTATTTTACCCGTCGGCGTCTGCGAGCATCGTCATTGATAAGTTGATAAACCATTGCCGTGTTGGGTGTGTGCTCGCGCTGCGATTTTCGGTGGTCAACGTTTCGGGTTGTAGCATGGCCGACTCGGAACTGACGAGTCCCTCTTTGGCCTTCTTTCCCTGAACAGGAGCGTTTTACTGCATGTTAACAAGCGCTCACCAACCTACAAGCCAGAGCGGCAGAAGATACGCTGCTCGGCGCGCTTCGCTGAGCGGTTCGATGAGCATGTCGCTGCGCGCAGGGCTTGCGATGCTGCCAGGCGAGCCGCAATAAACGAGCAACAGCGCCATCGTCGAGCTGCACGTAGGATCGCGCACTACGAGTTCGCCGAGTACCAGCCAACACCCGGTGAGTCCCTCTTTGGCCTTCTTTCCCTGAACAGGAGCGTTTTACTGCATGTTAACAAGCGCTCACCAACCTACAAGCCAGAGCGGCAGAAGATACGCTGCTCGGCGCGCTTCGCTGAGCGGTTCGATGAGCATGTCGCTGCGCGCAGGGCTTGCGATGCTGCCAGGCGAGCCGCAATAAACGAGCAACAGCGCCATCGTCGAGCTGCACGTAGGATCGCGCACTACGAGTTCGCCGAGTACCAGCCAACACCCGGTGATGCTGTCGCCCCGTGCTCCCTCCTCGAGCCCCCGGGAGCCGCGCGTCGGTTCTCCCACAACGATACTCGCAGTACCAGCCCAAGGCCCCTCTCCTGTGGCACCGTTGCACAATTCCTCGCCCTACCGCCGCAGCCCCCTTCCCCTTCCCCCCGCTGCCGGCCCCTCCCGAGTTTCTGATGCCACCTCTCCATCCAGATCCAATGGTTGCCGCTCGGCTTGCAGCTACAGTCACCTCGCTTCCAGTGCCGGAGCACCCGAACATGCTGCTTATGACTTTTCTTGGTGGCCTTACGTTGGGTATGTTTATTTTCAACTCAGGCACTGCAAGCACTGCTGACACTGGAATCCGTGTGCTTCATCGGTGTCTCTCGACACCACTACACCCACGGCATCACGTAAACATGTATGCGAGAGTCATTGTCCCACAGCGCGTCGTGCTGCCCCAGGGTGGCCCCGCCCATGACCCACGGCATTTCAAACATTTCCTGGCCGGCAATGTATTTAATGCATTCCTCCTTTGGGACATTTGGGACATTGGTGCGGTGGCCCGGGAATTTAAGTTAGTCCGGGACGGGGTTTCGACCGGGCGTGCCAGAACGCGCTCTGAGATAGAAGCACCAATGCAAAATAGGTCTTCCGCTGCATATACTGGTGCAAACAGTTTTCAAGCCACTCGCAAACGAGTTTGCACCGCATTTAGGGTCGTCGCTCACGGTCGTCGCTCCTAAATACCGCATTTAGTACGCCCTCTTTCGTCTTTGTCGTGCGTAGCACGGGCTCAGTGGCCTAGTGCGAGTGAATGCGGGCAAGTGTGAAGTACTGGTGTATGCCGCGAGTGCGACATTGAGGGCGGAGACAGCGGCCGGAGGCTTCCAGCTTGGGGGCGAAACCCTGAAACTCATCAGTGGGAAGGAAACCGCGCGGTACTTGGGTCTGTATGATGGTCCCGGGAGGAAATTTACTGACTGCACTAAGGAACTGCTTGCGGCGGGGAACAGGGCTGCGCATGCACTGACCGCACTCACGCAAGTCCGCAAGATTACAGCACCAAGCATAGTGCTCAAACTTTACAACGAGATTGTCGTGCCTGTTTTGTCGTACGGTGCCCAAGTATGGGCCCCTGATTTTCTTGGCACTACGTTTGACGAGGTGATGAAAAACCGTATGGTCATGGAACAACGGGTGTTCTTACGGCGTGTTGTTGGGGCCAAAAACCCCACAATGGCGTGCCTGTATCGCGAGCTAGGACAGCGGCCACTGCAATGCCACTGGGCCACGCTGATAGCGAGGTTTTGGAATGGCCTAGTTGCTAATAAGGGCACACTCTACCACCAGGTGTTCCGAGCCGACCTAGGTTTGGCGGCGGATGGTGTCAGAGAGGCGTGGTCTAACCGGGTGCTCACCTATTTCGAAGGAATGGGAGTGGAATGCCCACGGAACCTATCACGGGACGAATTTATTGACTATTATGCTAAGTTCGAGGTGTCTGAAATGAGACTGCGAGCGAAGTATGAAGATGCCCTATATAGGGTGTGGGAACGTGCCAAGGCCACGCCAGACCCCAGGGCGTACGAGGGGAAGGGAGTCAAACCGGCTCGGTATGAGCATTGGATGGCTACCCCTGATGGTAGTGTGCCCGCGCACTGTAGCAAATGCATTGATCCCCAAAAGCATGTTACTTTGATGCGTTTTAGGCTAGGATGTACTTATGACCTGGAGGTGAACAAACCGACAGGAAGGACGCGTGGGGAAAGGCGCTGCCTGCTGTGTGCAAGACACAGTCAGAGCCAGCCTGAGGATTGCAATGATGCATGTACGGAGGACGAGTTGCATGTGTTCAAGGAGTGCAGAGCCTACCTAGGTCTGAGGCATGAGTTCGAGTCAAGGCTACACCTTAGCACACGTACGATGTCTGAATGCATGAGCACTGCGCCCCTGCGTGAACTGGCTGAGTATGTGTGGAGGCTTCTCGAGCACCGAGCTGTCCTGCTCACACGGACACCCAGTCACGATAACTAGCGATGCCTATTGTGCCTATATCCTCCCGGCTTGAAAGGGCACCACCTGCCGCGGCGGTTGTAACAGTAACAGTAACAGAGCAACAGCGGCGGCAGCGGGCAGCACCAGCAGTGCGGCGGTGCGTCAGATGCGCTCAGCGGTGATACAGACACTATTTCACCCTGCGCATATACTGCAAGTCCCTGCTCCTCCCCTGGACCCACACTCGCCTGCAGCTCAGGTGCATCTTGGCCCTACGCCCGAACCACCCAGCCAGCCAGCCCGGCGCCCAGCCACCTCGCCACCCCACCCCACCACACCCTACACCGCACCGCACCACACCACACCACACCACACCACACCACACCACACCACACCACACCACACCACACCACACCGCACCGCACCGCACCGCACCGCACCACACCACACCGCACCGCACCGCACCGCACCGCACCACACCACACCACACCACACCAGCATCCGTTCCTGAGAGTGGTTAACGGTCAACTGCGCTGTCACATAGATACTAGTGCGGGTCAGCCCGCTCAGACTATCACGACTGAGGACGATGACTAAGCACGTGCAGACAGGTGCAGGGCACGGTGCAGACGAGGGTTGAGGTGTTTGTTTTGTTTCTTGGTGTGCTTGTGGGACGGGGGGTTTCGCCAGGACCAGTGATGCAGGGTGTGCTTTCAGCCACAGAGCGGCCCCTGCTGGTCCTGAATAGAGGGACTAGGTTAGCCTGCTTTATGCGTCCTAGGCGCGTCCAGGTCGCCTTGCACATGTTGCGAGTTCCCAGTAGCGACGGGGCCTCGCTGACGCTCGCTAGGCTTCTACAGACCTAGCAGGCCTTGAGGTTGTGCGAAATAGAGGAGGCGTATATAGAGGAGGCGTATAGTGTCGCCCGCGGCTATAAACACCTACCGCTACGCAGTACCACGGCTTGCCCCTTTGGGGACCATGGGATGAGGGGGCCAGGGGGCCAGGGGGCGAGGGGGACGGAGGGGGCGAGGGAAGGAGGTCGCGAAGAAGTATGCGACCCGACGTCGATGGCCTCGTGATCATAGGCTATACGCGATTGTATTTAACTACTTTCCGCACGTGCAATCCATACATACATCGATCATGCAAGCTCGCTGACGATTATGTTGATCGCTTCCTCGGCTCCATAGAGCTAGACCAGGTTCTTTCCTGATAATTCTAACAAGATTATTATATAGCGAGGTGATGTTGGTATGAAATAACTCAGCGAGCTTTCCATTTTGGGCCTGGAAAGTCGCGTAATCACTGACAATGTGATTCGTCCACGACCTGGGGTCAGAAGTCCATCCAACCAATAAATAACACGTTTCACTATCAGTTCATCGCCGTTGGATGCCGTAAACATGCGTCCATCGGGTGTGAAACGTTTTAACGTTACATTTGAAACTGTAATTTCCGAGACTGCCCCCCTGCACCGATCGATGTGACCGCAAGGGCTTCCGCCCCTCCCCCTTCGGGGGAAGGGGCAAGCCAACCAATTATAAAATTATAATTCCTCTCCCGTTCGGGTTCTCTTGGTCGTTTCGCTTTTGGTTTCTGGAATGAACTACCCCCATGTGCCCCCAACCCCCCAAGTCCTTGCTCGCTCCCCCTCCACCGTCAATGGCCCTTGCAACGCGTTTCCACGACACACGATGTCCCCGCCTCCCCGACCGTGGTGGACCTGACACCGAGGACCCCCCCTTCCCCTGGCCAAGGTCCAGCCATGTCCGGCAGTAAAGCCCGCGCCTAACACCAAGCCCATCCCGGAGCACCGTGTTTAGTTCCTTGCAAATTACAGTCAAATAAGACCAGTAACAGCGCCGATTGTGCATCTTCTTGTTCATTTCGCCAAGTAACGCCGAAGAAGGTCGCCGAAGAAGGAACACCGTTTACTGCGCAACGCAAAACGTAGCGAATTGCCCTGCAAAGTAAATCAACCGGTGCATGAATGTATGCAGTATCGTGCGCTGAATCGCTCGCTCGCTCGCCCGCGCGCTCCGAGTATGGGTTGATGTCGATGGTGTCGATTGCTGGAACGGTGGGTAAAGCTCTTTGCAAGCGATATTCTGACCCTGAATTTATGGGCCTGAAGTAACGCCTCGCCCCATGGTTTGTAATTCAGTAGCTGCGCGCTGCCGTCGCGACTTGGCGCTGTGGTGTTCCTAGGCATTGAGTACATAGACGGGAACAGACCCTATCCTGTTCCGATAAGGAACAGCGGTCCACTTCCTACGGCATTCTTACGGGGTCTGGCTACGCTAATTTATTCTCTGAAACAAGGAATGCGGCCCCTGGGTCCACAATCAAGCATGGAGGTCCGGCTAAAATTTTTATCATTGACAATTGTAGCCGACCAGCCTTTTGGAACATAGCAGATTGTTCTTGCGCTCGCTGCTTTGCTTGCTGGTCAACGCGACGGGCCCCGTACAAGTTGGAAGCCGGTATTTGTTGTTATAATAGACATATGTAATGCTAACATTAGAAGCTCCTCCGTGTTCTACGCGCGAGTTGGCTTGTACGACTCGCCTCTGGGGGGGTCGGGCAAGTATCGCGCTCTGAATCCTGGCTTCACAGCGGTAATACTGCAGTGTTCGAACACGCAGACTCGAAACACATGCACTAACAAAAACAGAGCCGCAAGCACCTGAAGACTTGCTCGCGCGTTCATCTTGCGCCCAGCCCTTGAAATTTGCGCTGTGTTTACACGCGTGCCACTCATACTGTAATTAGAAGTGGAACAGCTGCTGCCTCGCCAGGCTAGCGCTTCGCCCTCAGCATAAAGATCTACCATGGCCCTGCGCCGTCCTTGCGCAGCGGCCTGCATGTGCAGAGCTAAGAAGGTCAGGTCGTTCTCGTGTGGCGTGGGGTTGCTCAGGCACGATGCAGGGTCCCGAAGCTTCGATCCTCGTTTGTGTTCGCAAGAGCAAGATCGGGAGGTAGTCACCGCATGAACTTGGCCTCATCCCTTTGCAGGTGTACCTTACTGTGCTGGCCGCCTCTACGGTTAGCGGAGTGTGGCCCCTTGCCGCAAAGGCGCGTGTCAGCGTCGCGGACCTGCAGAACCAGCTGACTGCGGCGAACGCGCGGGCGGACGCGGCGAACGCGCAGGCGGACGCGGCGAAAGCGTGGGCGGAGGCGAACGCGGCGAAAGCACGGGCGGACGCGGCGGAGAAGCGGGCAGACGCGGCGGAGAAGCAGGCGGACGCGGCGAAGAAGCAGGCGGACGCGGCGAAGAAGCAGGCGGACGCGGCGAAGAAGCAGGCGCAGATCCGCGTTTGGGTGAGTTTGCACACTGCGTGCACACGGCATGCACACGGCGTGCACACTGCATTGCACACGGCGAGACAGGCATGCGGGGGGGATAAGCAAGTGGGGGGGCAATGGGACAGCTGAGCGACACGCGCGCATGCATGCTCGTGTCTTACTACCCATTATGCATCATGCCTCCGCGAGAGGAGACGACTACGGCGGCAGTGCGCGCCAGCTGCCACTGCCGGTGTGACCCCTGCAGTGCACTCGGGCACTGTCTGACCTGTATTTATTTGTCTCTTGTCTCACTGCAGGTTGGCACCGCTCTGAGTTACCTAATGCTGATCGTCGTGGCTGGCATCGTTACCGGCATAGTACCCCGCATCATCTCCCGCAAACTGCCGCCCTCCGTTGCGGAGGTCATCAAGCAGGCTTTGCACCGCTGATTGCGCTCACAGGGGATGGAGCTCTGGCTGGCATTCCTCTGGTCCGCAGTGAGCGCAGCCGCCCTTGCCCTGACATCGCCGACATCGGCGACGGACTGGCCAAAGGACCTGCTAAGCCTGGCCCCCGCCTGTGAGGCGTGTGCATGCGTGTCAAATGCTCTCCGTGAATTTCATCAGTCAGGTGGGGGGGGAAGTGTAGGCAGAGACTGAGGAGCTGGTGTTGACGGATGTAGTTGCTGAGGGATTATCCGGGTGGATAATCAACGCATGGATGAGCGCCTGCCAAGGCTTATGATGTGGGGAGGGGTGACGACGTAGCGAGCAAGGCAACGCAGGGCCACAGACTGCAATCTGCACCATAGGCTGCTGTTATCATTGAGGCCACATATCTTACAGCTGCAGAGGGTCTTCTGTGTGGCAGTGACATGTGAGAAAGGACCTCCTGTCCCTTACCGGGGGGTGAATGTAGTGAATGAGGGCGGGCTCAGTTCCCGATGTGACATACTTGCAGTTGAACGTCTTCCTCAGATGGAAAGGGCCATTGCATGATTGCATGCTGCCTGCCGGGTGGTCTGTGGTGGCCTTCAAGGCGACTACACCTTAGCACCCTAGTACTCTAGAGCATTCGCATTTTTATTTAGAGCATTTTGATGATTAAGATACATTAACCTACCAGCGCCACCCAAGACAGAAGGCAGTGGCGGGGGCGGCAGTGGACGACACGGGCGGGGCGGGCAAGCCTGCGGCTGGTGGGCTGGCGCCGTGATGGGCGGCAGTGTGTGCGTGTCGTGCGGCCGCCTCGGCGCAGTGTGGTGCTGCTACCAGCTAGCACAGTGACAAGTGAAATATATAGATGAAGCAAGCTGCAGATGGGGTTGGACAATTTGGTGATGCCTTTCTGGCTTTCAAGGGTCGCTGTGATGTAGTTGGGTCTGCCGGCTTGGTTTGCTCCACGGCAGTGCGGGACTAGGGACTGGGCAGTGAGCCCATCAGTGCAGGACTGTAGATACGTGTAACAGAGCTCGAGAATGCACACATCAAGGCCGTGCAAAACTTTATATCAGCTGAGTTGCCTCGGTGGGTTGCCTGCGTCATAGGTTGCAGGTTGGGATTGGCAGTTCCGTTAGTAGGATTGGTGGATGGGTTGGGATTGACGGGTCCAGGCATAGGATTGGTGACCCCCCACAGGTAGGAAAGGTCAACTTGCATATAGGTTTGGTAACATTGACCTAACCTCCCGAGCATCCAGAACCAACCTGTGCCACGCCACTTTTGAGGATGCAGCTGCGGCGCGTGGCGGAGCAGCACACGGCGGTGTTCGCGGCGGTGAGCGCGCCGGGGGTTTGGGGGACTTGGGGGGGTGGGGGGAAGGGGAAGGCAAGCGGCGGGATGGGGCATGAGCTGGATGGGGGCCGGATTTTAGGGGGTTTGGGGCGGAGCAGCCCTCATTCCAGCACCCGGTGAAAGCCAACTGAGTCAATTGGGTCTGTTTGATGGGGGAACTGGAACTGGGGAGGGATGGGTTTATGTCACCACGCCCGTCAGTAGTCCTTGTGCCCCCCATCCGCACTGCCCTGTCCAACTGTCTCTTCACTTGCAACCTAATCATACCTACCAAAGACACCTAACCCACGCCTACACACCACCTGCACCGCGTGTGTCCCCGCCCCCTCGGTTCAGGGTTCTGGGTTTTGGGGTTGCAATGCAGGGGGGGCAGTTCCTTCCGAAAAGTACCCCACCTTCTTAATCGAAAGAGTTCAACGAGAGCATTCAGAATCCGCTTTCAGAGTTTCAATCAGGGTAGAAACTACAAGATATGGGCCCCCAATCACAAGATATTGTCTGAGCGCCTTCCAGCAGGGAAAACAGCCTGAAATCAATACGTACAACACTTATAAGCACTTCTGGGCATTGCAGGCATATACTCTGTATGATTGACAGTGGTAACCGGCTCGTGGGGGCCAGCATATGTGCCGACTTGTCCGACATGTCCCGTCGTTAATGTTACAGCTGTGGGCCTGCCTCCGACCCGGGCCCGACACACGGCCTCTGCAGCCTACCAGTCTCTGGACTGGCGAGAGCGCTCACAAAAACAGCGCTAGAAACCCAAGCCCACGGCTGACCTGCCCTACCCGCGCACAGCAAGCCTAGCCGCGAAACGAGAAACGCCTCCCTGTGCTCTCCTGAGCCCACAGGACCAGGCGGTGTGGAGACAGCTCGCGCACCTAATACCTCAAACGAAACCCCCGACAAGAGACAACCCGAAGACGAGCAACCCACGCGCGCGCTCCCCTGGGGGCTACCAACGCCTGGGAACACACGTGTCACCCTTCTGCTACTCATCAGCAGGCCACACGTAGCAAGAGGGACAGGGCCGGCGAGAACGCTCAAAGCCGCCGCACCTAGCCGCCAAAGCTACAGCCCAAACCACCAACTCAATCGAGTCACCTACCGCAGAGGGGACAAGCACGCAACCGAGCGCCTACCCGCCACCGCAAGGGTCGTGAACATATGTCACCGTCAACGGTACCACCCACACACACACGTACACACACAAACCGCGTCTCATCTACACTCTATCTAGCACCGCTTATAAGCAGCAGTTGCGAGCTGACAAGACTTGACTAAGCAGGTTGCTGAACCTTAATGCGCCCGCCCTGCACGGCTAGCAGGGGGTGCGCTGTGCCTACCTCCCTCCACCCCTTCCTGGGCACCCCTAATCTTGCGAAGTCCTGCAGCCGCCTCCAAAACCCTGTCACCGCTTCCGCTTTAGCGATTTCTACCGGCTCAGTCTCCATACCCGACATGTCTACAGTTGGTACCGTTGTCGTCGAGCGCACAGCTGTGCAGCACATTATACTGACATCTATATGCACCATAGAAGATTAACACATGCCGTTGATCGAAGAGACCGTAGGAGACACATGGGCTGGGGGTTGGGTTTGTGCCATGGATGGATGGATGGACAGACACGACCTGGCAAGGAGTGGGCTGACCGGTCCACTCATTACGCCAAACAATAGAGACCTCTGAAAGACATTAAGTTACAAAGCCCTGACAAAAGCTAGAGGGCTTTAGGGGGTGTACGACAGTACACAGTGAGTCGGTCGTCGTCCATGGGGGTCCGGGAGGTATTGTAAGGTGGGGTCAAAATATAATGTTTCTGCCCCCCCCCTGTGCAATGGTCGCTTTGGTTTCTGGAATGAACTAGCCACACACACACACACACACACACACACACACACGGCAGCGCAGTTTGCTGACGACACAAAGGTGCTCCTGGAGAGCGATGCGGCCGTGCCCAGCTTCCTGGCGGCCATGGACACCTTCAGCCGCGCATCAGGGCAGCGCCTCAACCTCACCAAGGTGGAGCTGCTGCGGGTAGGCTACCCACCGGCCGCAGCTGCGCTGGGCGCCGCTGCTGAGGACGCCGCCACTACCGCCACGGCCGCAGCACCAGCTGCAGCTGCTGGGCCCCCCGCCACCGGTACGGCCCCTGCACCCGCGGCCCCGGCGGCCGCCACCGTACACGCCGCGCCCACCCCAGCCGCCGCCCACCCAGATGCCGCGCCCGGAGCCGACCCCGCGCCAGCCCCTGGCACAGCTATGCCAGATGCGGCCGCACAGGACCGCGTCTGCGGGCTGAAGGTGGTGGCCGCTGCCACCGCGCTCAGCGTGCCGTTCAGCAACGACCCTGCCCGCCTGCGGCTAGACTGGACTGCCCGCCTGCGGGAAGCCAAGCGGCGCCTGCAGCGCGTCGCCCACCTGGGGCTCTCCGCCTTTGGCCGTGCGAACACCGCGTCCGCCTACTGCACCTCTATGGTCACGTGGCACATGGAACACAGCGGCATGCCTGACGGCGTGGCACGGGAACTGGAGCGGCTCGTCGCACGCGTGGTGGACCGGCGCCTAGCTCCAGAGGCCACGGAGCAGCGCCTGACGGGCATCCCAACCGAGCTGCTGTACGGACACCCCACCGCCGGCGGCTTCGGAGCCCTGCCCCTCACACAGCACGTGCGCGGCCGGCACGCCACGTGGGCCGCCCGCCTCGCCGCCCACGATGCCGCCCCCGCCAACGCGCTGCCTCAGCCCTGGTGTGTCGCGTACGCCGCGTTCCTCCATCACCACCACCCATCCATGCGGCCTAGCAGCGCCCTGACGGCAGTGCCAGCAGTGACGGGCGCGGGCGATGTTGTTCCCAGCCTGCCCCTCCCCGAGGACGCCGAGCGCACGGTGACGGCGCTAGGCTGGCTGCCGCCGGTGCAGGCGCTGGAACCCGCACCAGAGCCAGGGGCCTGGTGCCTCACGGCACCCCTGTGGGGCAACCCGCTCCTTTGCCCTCCGCCCCCGGCTGAGGGCGGCGAGGCAGACCCGGACCTGGAGGCCGAGGAGGAGCCGGCGCCAGAAGCTACCCTTGCCAGCGCCGCGCAGTACACGCAGGGCCGCGGCCTTGACTACCGCCACAGGGCACTACGTGCCTGTGCGCGGCTGCTCACCATTGGCGACCTGGTACGAGCATACGACGCGCGCCCGCTCGACACGGCCGCAATCGTCGACTGGGCAGGGTGGCTGAGAGCCCACCTGGGCCCAACAGACGCACGCCAGCGTCGCCGCGGCCCCACGCTCGCCGCCCTCCAGGGCCTGGTTGATGACATCCCACCAGCGTGGATAAACGCCGCACGGGCCCAAGCCGCACAGCTGGCGGGCCCCGGCCCCGCCCCGCCCCCCGCCCCCTCCACCTCCTCCGTCATCAGCACCATCATCATGCCGCGCATGGGATGGGTGTTGCCCGGAACCGAGTCCGTCAAAATTCCCCTGGAGAAGCTGACCGTCCGCATGGCCACAGCCCTGCAGCTGGACAGCATAGCGGCACGCCGTGCCGGACTCCACGAGGACTATGAGCGGGCGGCCCTTGGCCTGCCGCCCCGCTCGGAGGCACGGCGTGAGGACCTGCTTGAAGCTGCGGCAGCGGCGCTCGGCGCTCTTCGGGGCACCCTTGCGCGCCTGTGGCAGCACGTCCGGTGGGAGCGGCGCCATTTCGAGACTTTGTGGCGGCTGGCCATCGACGCCGTGCCGCTGCCGGGCAACACTCACATGCCCACGGCTCGACGTGAGCCGTGCGGCTGTGGACAGTACGGCCATGGCAGCGCCACAACGGGGCCAGCCGCCGCCACCCCCGTCTGCGCCGCGGCAGCACCACTTCTGGGGCTGCGCAGTGGCAAAGGCGGTGGTGGCGCAGATCAACGCACACACCCCGGGGCCCCAGCCCGTCAGCCAAGCCCAGCTGTGGCTAGTGCAGGCGCCCTCGGGCATCCAGCAGTGCGTGTGGGATGTGGTGGCGATGACGGCGCTTGCCGCCATAGAACACGGCCGGGTGCGGCTGCGCGGGATGACGCGCGCTGCAGCGGCCCAGGGAGACCAAGCGGCGGCAGCGGCGGCAGCACCCACCGAGGCAGCGGCGGCGGCAGCAGCGGGGGCGGACGCCGACCCAGATGAGGTCCCGCCCACACAGCTGACGCCGCCGCAGCCAGGCGTCAACCCCATCGAGCTTGCGTGCGCTCACGCAGTCGCGGACTTTTGGTCGCGGCTGCTGCAGTTCGCGCAACTCGGTGTGCCCCGAAAGGGCTGGGAAGGTGTTGACGCCACCCACCCGATCCTAGCGGTGGTGGACGGGATGCTGCTCTGCGCGCTTCCGCAAGCTATGGAGCTGGAGCTGGAGGAGTGACCGGGATCAGCCTTCTCGAGTAGAAGAATCGCCATAGCAATGAGCCGCGGACATAGCGGCTGAATCTAGGGACCAGCAGGGTTGGGAAGGGTTGGGAGGGTCAAGGGGAGTGTGCGCCAGGGTTTCAACGGAGCTGAGGGTGGGTTGGGTGCCGGAGCACCCCGGGCGTTTCTCGGCCAAGACCGGCCTGGTAGTCTGACGCGTTTGTGGCTGCCCTTTGGCATAGTCTGCCCTGGCGCCGAGTGCTGGTTAGGTTGTTGTCGAGGCTGTGAAAGGCTGCGGGGTCGCTGGACTCAGCCCCGTAGCCACCTGTCGCTGTGCTGTTGCGTGCGGTGTGTCGTCTGTCCGGTGCTCGTGTTGCTGCGGTGCTGGCCCTCCAGCCTAGAGCCTTGTGAGCCCGCTGGGCCCTGCGTTGTAGTACCAGCAGTAACCCTTCTGAGGCTACTGGCGTGGTCCAGGTTGGTTGGAGCGTCCCCCCGGTGGACTCCGGAGCTTGGCTGCGCTCTGGGCAGGGGAGACACGTGATAGCGGCAGCGTGTGGCCTAAATGCCTCGCTGTCGCTGGCTGTCCCGAGTACTCGCTCACGAGACTCGTCAGGCCGCCTGTAAACCCGTTGTTACACACACACACACACACACACACACACACACACACTGCTTGCTTGTCGCATGACGCACGCACAGTGTCGACCCTTTCCCTTGTGCTTTTCTAACACACACACACACACACACACACACGCACACACACACACACTCGGACCTCTTTCGCTTTGTGGCTGCCCATAGGCGTACTCTGCCCTGTGTGAGGAGTAAAGGCAGCCTTTCCTCGGCGTACTTGTTTTGCGGCTGCTCTGGCCACGTGCATTGACTTGGTTGGCGCATGTCCTCTGCCAGGCGAACAAACTATGCACAGGGACCACGTGCTGGCTAGTAGTAGTGTTGTCAAGACGGGGTGCGGCTCCTAGGGCCAATCCAGCGGATCTTTCCGTCTTCTTCACACGTTGCGGCTTGGGAGATGACATGGACTACCAGACCGATGCGTGATTCTTTGCGGTGCTAGTGGGCCTCTGCCGCTAACACTGGACAGCGTCTCAGATACACGGTTACGTGATCCACCCAGACAGCTGTAAACCCGTTGCTACACACACACACACGCCTACCGCATCCTGGCGAAGGTGCTGGCCAACCGGCTGGCGCCCGCGCTGGGAAAGGTGGTATCGCTGGAGCAGACCGCCTTCCTACCCGGACGCCTCATTGGCGCCAACATCCAGCTACTGCGGCTGCTGCCGCACCTGCTGAAGCAGCAGCAGCGCTCGGCCATCATCGCCTTCCTGGATTTCGCCAAGGCGTATGACACGATTGACCGCAACTTCCTCCTATCCGCCATGGAGGCAATGGGGGCCGGGCCGCAGCTGCGCGGGTGGATCAGCACCCTCCTACAGCACACCACGGCGCAAGCTGTCGTCAACGGCCACTGGTCAGCGCCAGTCACTATGGTGGCGGGGGTGCGGCAGGGCTGCCCGCTGGCACCGCTGCTGTACCTCTTCGTAGCTCAGGCGCTACTATGCTGGTTGCAGCGCCAGCAGGTGGGCATCCGCCTGCACCCCGACAGCACCGAACTGACCACGGCAGCGCAGTTTGCTGACGACACGAAAGTGCTCCTGGAGAGCGACGCGGCCGTGCCCAACTTCCTGGCGGCCATGGACACCTTCAGCCGCGCATCAGGGCAGCGCCTCAACCTCACCAAGGTGGAGCTGCTGCGGGTCGGCTGCCTACCGGCCGCAGCCGGGCTGGGCGCCGCAGCCGCGGACGGCGCTACTGCTGAGGGCGCCGCCACGGCCGCAGCACCAGCTGCAGCTGCCGGCCCCCCCGCCCCCGGTACGGCCCCCGCACCCACGGCCCCGGCGGCCGCCACCATACACGCCGCGCCCACCCCAGCCGCCGCCCACCCCGGTGCCGCGCCTGGACCCGGCCCCACGCCAGCCCCTGGCACAGCTGTGCCAGATGCAGCCGCACAGGACCGCATCTGCGGGCTGAAGGTGGTGGCGGCTGCCACCGCGCTCAGCGTGCCGTTCAGCAACGACCCTGCCCGCCTGCAGCTGGACTGGACCGCCCGCCTGCGGGAAGCCAAGCGGCGCCTGCGGCGCGTCGCCCACCTGGGGCTCTCGGCCTTCGGCCGTGCGAGCAACGCGTCCGCCTACTGCACCTCTATGGTCACGTGGCACATGGAACACAGCGGCATGCCTGACGGCGTGGCTCGGGAACTGGAGCGGCTCGTCGCACGCGTGGTGGACCGGCGCCTAGCCCCGGAGGCCGCGGAGCAGCGCCTGACGGGCATCCCAACCGAGCTGCTGTACGGACACCCCACCGCCGGCGGCTTCGGAGCCCTGCCCCTCATACAGCACGTGCGCGGCCGGCACGCCACGTGGGCCGCCCGCCTAGCCGCCCACGATGCCGCCCCCCGCCACCACGCTGCCGCAGCCCTGGTGTGTCGCGTACGCCACATTCCTCCACCATCACCACCCCCTCCATGCGGCCCTAGCAGCGCCCTGACGGCAGTGCCAGCAGCGACGGGCGCGGGCGACGTTGTCCCCAGCCTGCCCCTCCCTGAGGACGCCGAGCGCACGGCGACGGCGCTAGGCTGGCTGCCGCCGGTGCAGGCGCTGGAACCCGCACCAGAGCCAGGGGCCTGGTGCTATACGGCGCCCCTGTGGGGCAACCCGCTCCTCTCCCCACCGCCCCTGGCGGAGGGTGGCGAGGCAGACCCAGACCTGGAGGCAGAGGAGGAGCCGGCGCCAGAAGCTGCACTTGCTGGCGCCGCGCAGTGCACGCAGGGCCGCGGCCTTGACTACCGCCACAGGGCACTACGTGCCTGTGCGCAGCTGCTCACCATTGGCGACCTGGTGCGAGCATACGACGCGCGCCCGCTCGACACGGCCGCCGTTATCGACTGGGACGGGTGGCTGAGAGCCCACCTGGCCCCAACAGACGCACGCCAGCGTCGCCGTGGCCCCACGCTAGCCGCCCTCCAGGGCCTGGCTGATGACATCCCACCGGCGTGGCTAAACGCCGCACGGGCCCACGCCGCACAGCTGGCGGGCCCCGGCCCCGCCCCGCCCCCCGCCCCCCTCCACCCCCTCCGTCATCAGCACCATCATCATGCCGCGCATGGGATGGGTGCTACCAGGCACCGAGTCCGTCAAAATCCCCCTGGAATAGCTGTCCGTCCGCATGGCCACAGCCCTACAGCTGGACAGTATCGCGACACGCCGTGCCGGACTCCACGAGGACTATGAGCGGGCGGCCCTTGGCCTGCCGCCCCGCTCAGAGGCGCGGCGTGAGGACCTGCCCTGAAGACGCGGCAGCGGCGCTCGGCGCCTTTCGGGGCACCCTTTGCGCGCCTGTGGCAGCGCGTCCGGTGGGAGCGGCGCCATTTCGAGACTTTGTGGCGGCTGGCCATCGACCGCCGTGCCGCTGCCGGGCAACACTCACATGCCCACGGCTCGACGAGAGCCGTGCGGCTGTGGGCAGTATGGCCATGGCAAGCGCCACAATGGGGCCAGCCGCCCGCACCCCGCCTGAGCCGCGGCAGCACCACTTCTGGGGCTGCGCGGTGGCAAAGGCGGTGGTGGCGCAGATCAACGCGCACACCCCGGGGCCCAGCCCATCAGCCAAGCCCAGCTATGGCTAGTGCAGGCGCCCTCGGGCGTCCAGCAGTGCGTATGGGATGTGGTGGCGATGGCGGCGCTTGCCGCCATAGAACACGGCCGGGTGCGGCTGCGCGGGATGACGCGCGCTGCAGCGGCCCAGGGAGACCAAGCGGCGGCGGCGGCAGCAGCACCCACCGAGGCAGCGGCGGCGGCAGCAGCGGGGGCGGATGCTGACCCAGATGAGGTCCCGCCCACGCAGCTGACGCCGCCGCAGCCAGGCGTCAACCACACCGAGCTTGCGTGCGCTCGCGCAGTCGCAGACTTTTGGTCGCGGCTGCTTGCAGTTCGCGCAACTCGGTGTTGCCCCGAAAGGGCTGGGAAGGAGTTGACGCCACCCATCCGATCCTAGCGGTGGTGGACGGGATGCTGCTCTGCGCGCTACCGCAAGCTATGGAGCTGGAGCTGGAGGAGTGACCGGGATCAGCCCTATCGAGTAGAGTGATCACCATAGCAATGAGCCGCGGACATAGCGGCTGAATCTAGGGACCAGCAGGGTTGAGAAGGGCTGGGAGGGTCAAGGGGAAGTGTGCGCCAGGGTTTCGGGTCACGGGAGCTGAGGGTGGGTTGGGTGCCGGAGCACCCCGGGCGTTTTTCGGCCAAGACCGGCCTAGTAGTCAGACGCGTTTGTGGCTGCCCTTTGGCGTACTCTGCCCTGGCGTCGAATGCTGGTTAGGTAGCTGTCGAGGCTGTGAAAGGCTGCCGGGGTCGCTGGACTCAGCCCCGTAGCCACCTGTCGCTGTGCTGTTGCGTGCGGTGTGACGTTCTGTCCGGTGCGCGTGTTGCTGCGGTGTTGGCCCTTCAGCCTAGAGCTTTGTGAGCCCGCTGGGCCCTGCGTTGTAGTACCAGCAGTAACCCTTCTGAGGCTACTGGCGTGGTCCAGGTTGGTTGGAGCGTCCCCCCGGTGGACTCCGGAGCTTGGCTGCGCTCTGGGCAGGGGGGAGACGCGTGATAGCGGCAGCGTGTGGCCTAAATGCCTCGCTGTCGCTGGCTGTCCCGAGTACTCGATCACGAGACTCGTCAGGCCGCCTGTAAACCCGTTGTTACACACACACACACACACACACACCACACACACACACACACACACACACAGCACACACACACACACACACACAGAGGGAGGGGGTTGCGCGGTTTCCGGATGGTAAGCCGGCGGCGATTTCAGGTATGCAAGGCAATTCCAGGTAACAAGCGTATGCGTTGCGTCGCGTGCCCTGCTTGGCGTTCCTGTCTCTTCGCACGCACAAGTCTTTCATAGTACTCTCCCTTGTTATCTCTAACACACACACATATACAGTGATCGGGGGCTGCAGCCGTACTGGCGGGGCACGGATATCGTGACGGAGGAGGGGGACCGGCGCTGCGTACACACCATGCAGTAATGCATGCGGCGGACAACTGCTAGGGGGCGCGCGCTGTGTGGGTTTGCTTGTTTGATTGGGGATGGGGCCGGTTGTGGCTGCAGGGCAAGGGCTTCGACGGCTAGGATGTTCAGACCTTTTATCGCTTTGTGGCTGCCCATCGGCGTACTCTGCCCTGTGTGAGAAGTGAAGGCAGCCTGTCCTTCGGCGTACTTGCTTTGACGCTGCTATGGCCACGTGCCTGACTAGTAGGTTAGTGCATGTCCTTTGCCAGGCGAACAAACAATGCACAGTGACCACGTGCCGGCTAGTAGTAGTGTTGTTCAAGACGGGGTGCGGCTCCTAGGGCCAATCCAGTGGTTTTTTTCCGTCTACTTTGCACGTTGCGGCTTGGGAGACACAGACTACCAAACCAATGCGTGATTCTTTGGGATGCTAGTGCTCTGCCGCTAGCATCGGACAGCGTCTCAGATACACGATTACGTGATCCACCCAGATAGCTGTAAAACCCGTTGTTACACACACACACACACACACACACACACACACACACACACACACCACACCACACGTTTACCAACACACACACACACACATTCCACACACACACACACCCACACACACACACACACACACACACCACACACCACACACACACACACACACACACACACACAGGACGGCAAGTTACCACTGGAACTTAGCGCTCAGTAGACGTTCATACGAGCTTTAACGTGGTATTTGCGGTTTACGCTGGGACTGAGTTTGGTGCGTACACAGGCTCTGCCATCTTATCTGAGTGGGTATTCGGGAGCCTGCAATGGGACCAGCCGGAATGTAAGATTTCCATAATTACAGAGGTGGGTCTCCCGTAATTCCTACGTGCTGGGGGTGTGCGGGGCGCATCAGGCTATG